>JAOBAM010000019.1:38999494-39011254 GCA_025212355.1 Notarius kessleri
GTTGTATAAATTTAATTATTTTACTATTCTGATTGTAATTTTTTTAAGTGACTAACATGAAATTTTTGTATACGTGAGCCATAAGCAATGTTGTCATTCGTTACTGTGAGTCATGACAACACTTAGCCATTTGCATTTTTAAAAAAAATTTTTCAACTCAATGATTTATTTACACTATTTTCGTCAACTTAACTGACAGTTTGAAGACTTGGTGCACATGCAGACCATTTTTCAGTGCACTTCTCTCAACGTGTTTACTGTGGTCACAGCACACCATCAGAGTTTGAAGGATCTTTGTAATTGATGCATTTCCTGTTTGGTCACTGAGGTGTGATGGTGTAGGATGGAGGTCGTGAGCTGAGGTTGAGATGTTTTTAAAAATGGCTCTTTCATGATGCGCCAGGTGCTGTGCGTATCAGTGTGTTAGAGATGCACAGAGATCCTGATTAGTTACGTTCATTGATTTTTATTGAGACTAGATCAGTAAAATAACATAAGGTGCACTGGAAAAGAAGCTGCAGCAATGCAACAACTCCTGAAAAGAAAACACACACACACAGGAAATTTCATCATAGCATATTCCCTTGATGCTTTATGTTTGCGTCTGGTGTATGAAATGAACACCTGCTTCAGCGAAGAGGAGTTGTTGTCAAAGCTGTCAGAACTGCTGAATGAAAATGCTGACGTGCCAGGTGCAGGAGTTACATACCTCAGTGCTACGAGTCTAAAGAAAGAACGTAACATCCCAGCCATGCCCCCCCCCCACACACACACACACACACACACATACATACACACAATCCCTTTCTTCCTTGTAGCTCATGGATACTCTGTCGATGTTGCTTGGCTTTCATCCATGACTGTTTTGCTCGAGCAGCAGGAACTGTGTTTTTTGTGCTAAATTTTCAGATCACTCACAGCATTAAGAGGCCACTTTTATGTCACTTTTTTTTTTTAAGGGTCTGGTTTCTCAGGGAGCCTCTATCTCTTGCTCAAGCGCACTCTTCCTCCTGGATTGTGTAACTGCTTATTCTTGGTTGATGTAAGCAAAAATATTGTCCAATTTTATTCCTGACTGCCCTCTCACTTTTTCTTCCATCAGACTGGCGACGAATCACTTCATCTACCTATTATGGTTGATCATTAACTATTAGCGGTTCAGCAAGAGTACTTTTACCCAGCCTATGAGCTAATGCTCTGACGTTTTCAGTAAAAAAAAAAAAATCACTCTGGTTTTATCACAGGATGAACACGTGGAATACGAGCCAGTGAGTATGCACAAGGAAACACTTGTTAGACAAGTGAGAACACGACATCCCAAGAAATGTAGTGAAGTTCTCGCAAGAGCATGAATGGGTTTGTGATGAATCGAGTCATTCTCAAACCCTGATGTTCAGATGTTTTAAGATCTAGATTTCCTCAACCGTATCTCTTGGTTATTTAATAACACTATCCAACTGGTCAGTTCAGCAGAAGGGATGCTATCTAATCTGCATTCTTATTTTGGGGAGGGGGAAATTGTCATGCTGCAGACAAAGGACAGGAAACAACTGGTTAACTGGACTACAGCCAGGTGGTGCTAGTGTACCAGCATCAGCCAGAGATTACATATCTCCAGCTTAATTGTCATCTTGTTTTCTTTTTTTTTTTTTTCCCTTTCCCCCGTGACGTGAGCGTGTAACATGAACTTTCGTCATGTTGGATAACAGCAGTCTGTCAAGACGCGTCCCAAAAATGTTGAACTGAAACAGTCCATTGAGTAGAAAGGAAAGAGTCATTGAAAAGACTATTTTTGCTTTTGCTGCAGACCCGGAGTGGCACGACCTGACCCAAATGGTCACTACTGTTCTATATTGCACAGTTATGGGAGATGTTAATGGGCTTTGTTGTAATTATTGTGGTGTAGCATTGTATCCAGGGTGTGTTCCTGTCTTCCAACCAGTGTTGGGTTCCAGATCCAACATGACACAAGATGAATGAACATGGTGTAGCACGAGGACCTAATCATTTCATTTTTTTCACTCTTCCTCCCCCCCGTCCTCCTTCTCTCGTGGACCTGGATTCTTTTTTTTTTTGGTCTCTGATTATTCCTTGTGCTTACCTTGCAGCTTAACTTTCCACTTGAGCAAAAAAAAAATCCATGCCCTCCTTTCTTTCATGTTCTGCTTATTTTCCACACACATCCCTCACTCCTACCACATTCTCTCTTTCCCTTGCCTATATCAGTACACCAGGAGTGCTATTGTGAAGCAGCAGCAGCTATTTTTATCCCCATCTCACTTATGCTCATTTCTCTCTTTTCCTCTTTGCTCAGCTCACCTCTACTCTCGGGTACCTCTCTGCATTCTCTCTGCGTTAGCTTTCTGAAAGTAATAAGGTCATGCCCTTGTTTAAGAGGCCGAACCTGGCTGAAACACTCAACAACAGGCAGAATGCAGAAGAGGAGGCCCTGTATGCAGCCTTTAGAATGATGGAAGGGTAGAAAGGGCAGAACGGCTACATGCCATTTAACATGAGTAATGGATTGAGGTAATTCAGTTATGTGTACAATCTATCCCGATTTGCTCTGGTGATTTTCTCTGGAAACTCCCAAGCTCTTCTCGGCTTTCTAGCTGTAATGAAGCTACAGTGAAGCTCGTGTGTACTTGACTCTACATTATGTATAATGTATTTTTTCTTTTGTAGCATTGTGTTTAACACAGTCTTTCTCTTCGAAGAAGTAAACCGAGCGCCTGTGATTTAGTGAATCCTTGTCGTTTAAAATAATGCAGACAACAGGAGTGCTCAAAGGTTTTTCTTTTTGCAGATTGAAACCCTTTTAACTTATTTAAAGGAAAAAAGATCATAGAACCTTGTGCAACATAATAAAACGATCCAAGTGTTAGGTAAAAGATCATAGAACCTTGTGGAACATAATAAAGCGATCCAAGTGTTAGGTAATTAGTGATATTGTGACGATAATATTCTGATGATTTATTGCAGCTGTTGAGCTCTGTATTTCTGAAATTTCATACAACATGACTTGTAGCGATCTCATCATGACTGACCATTCACATGACATGACTGTAACCGTTTGTGATCAGTTGTTTGAGCGCACGCTACTGTACATGATCGCTTGCAGATGAGACGCTCACACTATACAATCTTTAACCTAGAGAGAGGTCCCTTCCGAAGCACACCTCGACCCCAAATCCCGCTTTAGCACGTCAATGGAAAATCGCACTTCTCGGACCCTGCTTTTAGCTGTTGTTTGTCTTTTAATTCTTGTATTTGTGTACAGAGTATTAAAGGATTTGAATAGTTAATTTCTATTGCTGTTTACATTCTTGTCTTGGTATATTGTGGATTTGTATTTTGTAGAAGAGAGTAGTTGCACCGGTTTGCACTGCTTTGTTCACTTTTTGCACGACCGTCACGGTACACATTGTATTCTACTATAGCATCGTACTGCACCACTTTCACTATGCGTGCTGCCTAGACTGTGTCATCTTCTCACAATTGTCTTCTATGAGGTTTTTTTTTTTTATTTAACATTTGTATGTATGTGCATCATATCAGCTACTGGATGCCTTAATTTTCTTTGGGATGAATATCGATTGATTGATCAATCGAACCACTGAGTTAAACGACTGCTATTGGTAAATCTGCAGGTTTTTTTCCTCTGTTTGTGCATCCGTTGTGTGTGTTCGTTGTACCACATGAGGTTTTTTTTTTTTCCCCCCTTTCCCCCCTCTATGTACAGACTGTCTCTTCAAGCTGTGTCCTATGAATCGATACTCAGCACAGAAACAGTTCTGGAAAGCAGCAAAACCTGGCGGCAACAGCACAACTGACACAGTACTTCTCAACAAACTACATGTGAGTTATACATGTACACACATTCAAAATGAGCGTGAACTCCTTAGAACCGCAGATATTTGAAATCGAGAGCTGGAACTGCACTGTATGTCACTGTTCAGGGTGACCCTTTTAGCCAAATTCTGATACAGTAAGCGAGGAGATGTCCATTTTCCGAACCGCAGTGTGATATGCCGTGTCTGGGGATGTTCTTAGTGTTCATTTGAGCAACGTTGCAGAGGATTACTCCATTGAGACCAAGAAAATACAATTCCAGGTCTCACATGCAACAAAGGAGTTGTGTGTTTTTGTCTTTGGCCTTCCAGATTACCATACAGCAAATAGTTAGAAAGAAATTTCTCAGTTTGTCAAAAACAGAACAGCAGTGAGGTATGCGAATGTACTTGGAATACTGATTTTAGGGAAAATTCTGGGGGGGGATGAGATTTCAGCCCATTTGTTTCTCATGAGTGTGATGTGTAGATTAGTTCATTCAGGCCAACAGGGTGAAGGTGATGTTGAAATTAAACATGTGCATGTCTCACAGCATGCAGCTGATCTGGAGAAGAAGCAGAATGAATCTGAGAACAGGAAGCTGCTGGGGACGGTGATTCAGTACGGCAACGTTATTCAGGTGAACCCGTCAGTGAGATGCTGAACGACCGCTGATCGTAAATATCTTCGAAACCTATGAATTTTGTGTGTGCATGTGTGTAACAAGTTGTTGCTTCTGTTCTGCAGTTGTTGCATCTGAAAAGCAATAAATACTTGACGGTAAATAAGCGCCTACCTGCCCTGTTGGAGAAAAACGCCATGCGCGTCACTCTGGACTCTGCTGGAAACGAGGGCTCCTGGTTCTACATCCAGCCTTTCTACAAACTCCGATCTATTGGAGACAGTGTACGTGAACTCCACTGTGTGCTTTATTCTCTAGGAAACACTTTGTCTATTCTAAACCACAGGGAACGGTGCAAGTGTACTCCATTGTACCATTGTGTGCTTGACTCAGCTGGAGACAGTCTCGGTTCTTCAGACAGGTCTTAGTTCAATCAAAAAAGTTCTTTAGACCTCCACAAGGGACTGCAAAACGTCACTGTAGGGTTCAGTCTGAGTGCTTACTCAGTCAATTTCAGCCATTTGCAGTAGTGTGAAGAAATATTCAGCTCAAGACGAAAATTATCCTGTTGTTTTGAGTCTACTCTTCATTTATCTAATTATTAAAATGTCCTAATGTGAAATATTTGTTATTCCATGAAATCGAGTCATACATGAATTGACGCGCCTCATTGGCTATAAGCCACGTATGATGAGTGAATGGAATAACTTTTTTTTTATTTTTTTTTTAATTCTATCCCTATTCACTGGATTTTGAGAAACGGAGCAATTGTATTTTTCTGCAAATTCGATAAATAACTTTTTTTTTTTTAACAAAACGTCTGACAATCATTTCCGCTGAGAATGTAAACAAGCCTGCAAAATGACAGGAGCAGTTTGTGGAAAAAATGCGACAATAATAATTCTTGAAAAAATAAGTTCTTCTTGCCATCAAATACTTTTATTCCATATTTTATTACCTTTTGAGTTTTTATTTCGTCCTTGGTTGGTTCAGTGACACGCTCCGCCATTTTGTTTTTCTCTACTCACGGTATCGGAGCTGATAGCCTAGTAGTAGAGTAGCCAATCAGAGCATGCAATTGCTCATATCCAATGACTGTGGGTAGAATAAATTGAATTAGAAGTATGAAGTGTGATCAAAAAGTTCCAGGACTGGAACAGTTTTTAGTAACGGTGCACAAAGTTCTGAGCATGCAGAACCATCATCTGTGCATCCTCGGTTTCCGTTTTGCACTGACAACCCGTTGACCTGTTGCACTGATTGGTTTAATAAATGCAAGTGGTTTAATGGTAGCAATGGAAGCGACATTTGTTTTTTCCTTATGATTTGATGATCTGACTAGCTTCCAGGATTGAAGCAGAGAATTCTACTGCAGAATATATTTTCCGACAAATGAGGAGAACGCTGTCGGTATTTCTCTGTGACCACACGTAGATATAAGATGCTTCAGTCGAGCACTGATTTTGGCTTCCCTGACATGTCGTCTTGTACTGCTTGATTCAACAGAGAATTACAATTATCTAATAGCATGATAGCAGGGACAGCAGTCTTCCTTGACTCCTGTGAGATCCTGCACACTCTCTCTGTTTAAACGCACGAGTCAACTTGGCGAGTTTTTCTGAGCTTGGGCAGCTGTTTTTGACCACGCATCCCATATGTGGTCGGGTTTTTGAAGATGCTCGTCTAGTCCGGATTCTGACTGCCCACTCCTGTTTACCCGTGTGATGCGTGTTGAGAGATGGAACAGATTGAGGACCTCTGTCATCAGGGCTATCAGTTGAAAATAAGATACAAGGGGGGAGTGTAATGGGGATAATAGTGTCTGTTGTATAGATAACGGATTTGCGCATTTCACATATTCCTGTGTAGGCTGTATGAGTCAAGTCAAATATATGAGTGTGGATTCTAGCCAGAGTTAGCTCATTTATTAAGCTTGAGTCCATGCATAGCAGTTACATCATTTGAAGTGCTTGCGTTTGATGAACACAGCCACTTTATATTAACGTTTTGCAGTCTTTGTCCTCAGATCACTCTGCGCGCGAATGATTTCCCTGCGTAAACAGACCAGAGACAAATCTCGAGCTAATTACACAGTTTTTGTTTGTAGCAGAGAAAGCACATGCACACTACAGGAGGATTTCAAAAGCAAGACCGAGTAAAACTGCTCAAAATATATCCAGTACGTCGGGTTAAGAGGTAATTCAGAAGGTTTATCAGTGAGCTTCCGGTTGTCTTCGAGCTGTCCTCAGATTAGCCTCTGTGCTTCTGACTTTACACCTCAGCTGGCAGATCCAGCACACGCTTCCCGTCCTTGTCTTCAAATGGACGTTTGCCAGGGACAAAGCATGCAGCCATGAATTGCTAATTCTCCCCATAAATACTTTTGGAGAACATGTAATTTTGTCAGGCCAGTTCTACTGAGCCAATCCAGTCCCTTTCTTTTCCCCCCTCGATGTCTTTGCTCATATTTTTGTAAACAGCAGCTCCACACCTGTTCCAGGCAAGTGACACAATACAGCCCTTGGTTACTCGGATCACATGAGAACCACATGGTGGAAAGTTTATTGCAGTTAAATAGTGATGTGTTTCCTTCATGCTTTAATGCATCTTGTGTTGTGTCAAATTTTTACAGAAAAGAGGGAGGGGAAGGCTAAAAGGAACTTTTTATTTATTTATTTTATTTATTTGTATATATGCAGTTATAGATTTTGCAGGAGATCAGATGACCTCTTCCTGTTCTTATACAATTCTATAGGAGTTGGTTTTGTGAAACTGTGATGAAATTGTGTGTAAATTTCCCTGCAGGTGGTGATTGGAGACAAAGTGGTGTTGAACCCTGTAAATGCTGGACAGCCTCTTCACGCCAGCAGCCATCAGCTGGTGGACAATCCAGGGTGCAACGAGGTCCAGTCTTCCTCTCAGCCTGACATAAATTAGGAAACACAATCAAGGCTATTTAAAAAAAAAAAAATGATGTTTGTATCTGAGATTTATTATTCTCACACAATCTGTTGTGATCTCGGACATGGCAAAGAAATGTCATTACAAGTTATACCACGATAATCTCCACTGGCCTCGTCATGCTTTCATAGTTACTCAGATATTGGGCTCGTTGGTTCGATCAGAGGCTTTCATAAGAATGCAGCAGATTTGTTCTTCCTCCCCCTGCTCGTGTGTCGCCACTGACCTTCCATTTCCTTTCAGTCGCTTCACTAAATAAGGACTGGGAGTATTTTGGAGGTGTTTATTTGTCTCCGTTTGTTTGTGTGAGAGATAATAATTCTCTTTTGTGTGTGTGCTCTTAATTATAATGCTTGTCAGTTTTGTGATTTTCTATCTTCGGACTCATAAAAGTTATTAAATCACGTCTCGTGCTGTCCAGGTGAATTCAGTAAACTGCAACACTAGCTGGAAAATAGTCCTCTTTATGAAATGGAGTGACAACAAGGAGGTCATTCTGAAAGGGGTATGTAATTCAAAGCACAAGAAACTCTGGATTGAAACCTGAATGGAAATATTAATAGGTGTTTGAAGATGTAAATAGAAAGTGATATACACCAGCTCTACTTTGCACATAATGAGTAGGAGCTAAAAATTGTCTTGTTCCACTGGACTTGCTTCTCTCATAGGGTTTTCTTTTGTCACCCAGGGTGATGTGGTGCGGCTGTTTCATGCCGAACAGGAGAAGTTCCTAACGTGTGATGACTACAGGAAGAAGCACTATGTCTTTCTTCGAACCACCGGGCGTCAGTCTGCTACTTCAGCCACCAGCAGCAAGGCATTGTGGGAAGTGGAGGTGTGTAATGGACGCACATTACCTTTCCTATTCGATATTCATTATTTCAAACTGCTTAACTGGAAAGCATTTCGATTTTACATTTGAATACGCTGAATTTCGTTTCTATGCAGCGATCAGATTTTCAGTTTCTCATGTTTGTACATGCTCAGGTGGTTCAGCATGACCCATGTCGAGGTGGTGCTGGTTACTGGAACAGCCTGTTCAGGTTTAAGCACTTGGCCACAGGACACTACCTGGCTGCAGAGGCGAGTAGCGAGGTGTGTTCTGCTTCTGGATGCTCAATCTCTCCTTTCTCTCTCCTCTCTCCACCAGTGATTCAGCCTTGACCCCCAGAGATGTGTCTGATTAATTTCATTCGATACGAGGTGATGTGAAGCTGCTTGGAGTTAATTTCTGCTCTGTAAAACTGAATAGTGGGCTGTGGATGAGATGTAAACGTTCCTTCAAAAACTGCAGCTATCAGAAAATGACCAAATTGAGTGCATCTTGAGTTAGCTGTTTCATTTCTTCTGCAGACATCAGCTCATGTCAGACTGCTGTGGCTCGACAAGATTTTGGCACTGTTTATTTTAGTCGAGACTCGGAAGGAAAAAATGTTGGAGAAAATAAAACCGACATATGATGCCTCAAGGAAGAAACCCAGTGTCGATCTCGAATATGTTTATCAGTTGATTCTGCTGTTAAGCTCACAAATTAGATATTTTTCCTGAATCATTTAGCACATTGTATGAATTGAGGCATGGTCGAGCAGAGAATTGCAAAACTATGCATTTATATTCACAGACAGGAAAGAAAGGAAACATCATTTGCCTTGCGCCCATTTTGAGCCCACATGGTTTTCGGTTACTTAACACTCAGGCATCTGAATGCGTTGCATTGCATCTCATTGTGCATACGTTTTCAGGTGAATCCGGACGATGAGGAGGAGTCTCAAGAGTCTCGCTCCTCAGTAAGTACTTGCATGTCGTATTTTTAAAATCCTGTCTCATTTTGTCTCTACAGTTTGTGTGTCTTATTTGCTTTGAGTCCTGATCTAAATTGTGTACTGGATCTTGTTTTCTGCTCCAGGTGGGTGATTTTATCCCCTTTAACTTCCAGGTACTTTCCATAAGTTAGTTAGAATCCATTTGCAATGAAATTTCCCCCATTTTTTTTTTTTTTGTTCTTTTTGTTCTCATTATGCTTGTACACATAACTCGGGATCTCAGTGCACTGTACAAAGCTCAGTATTCTTAGTACATAGCTAAGTGTCGTACATATTCTTTTGTGCATTTGATGCAGTTGTAGCTCTGTACATTCGCTGTATGTGCCATTCTTTATTTTTGTACGTTTTAAGCTTTATGTAAAATCATGTCCTTGTTGAGTGTTTGTGTGAGTCACGAACTTTTATTAGGTTAAAAACATTCCTTCATGGTTAAGAATGTCTGTCTCTTAAAGAGTGTTCAGACAAGTGAAAACAGTGGTGTTGGTTCTTAACTTTGGTTAGAATTGCCCATGAGTCAAACAAGTGCTGAAGGTGCAAGAGTAAGATAAGTTTGTTTGTTTACATTATGTTTAACTAAAAAGCACTTTGTATAAAGTGTGTCTGATGAATTGATTTTTTTTTTTCCGTCAGTTGTTCAATTGTGCACTGGTTGGATAAATGAACATTATGATGAACACAAGGTGTTCAGCTGACAAAAAAATACCTGCAATACCAAGGCCAACCTGCAGATGGCAGTATGACACCACTCCTCAGCAAAGCTCTTCTCTTCCTTGAGTGGCTCTGACCAGGGTGACGGCAAATGTTTTTTTTTTTTTTCCTCGTCAAGGCTACCAAGCCGTAGATGTTAGTTTTGTATCCGCACCCTTGACTGACTGACTTTTTTACGTATTTTTTTTTTCCCTTTTCCCTCAGACACATTACATTTTATACAAGACTGAGTTTTACTGAATATCTCGTGTCATAAGGTTCAGAATGTTTAGGAAGGTGGCGCATGGTCTTTTTTTTTTTTTTTTTAAATGTAAAGATGAGTATCACTGTAGTCAATATTTGGCACAGTGGCATCATTCATGTGAAAGGCTTTTGTGTGCGTGTCTGACGTTAGTACTGCTTGCTGACCTCTTGGTTGCTGAGTTTCCATGGTAATGAAGTGTCTTCTGTCTCAGCTGGACTTGGAGCATGAGGCTTTACGAGCTCGTCTGCGCGCGCCCAACGAGAGGGTCATGTACACCCTCATTTCTGTCCCTGACGGCAATGACATCTCCTCCATCTTTGAGCTGGACCCTACCACCCTTAGAGGAGGGGATTCCCTGGTACCCAGGTATCTCACCATAGTTTTTCACTGAACTTTAAAATATGTGATGAGATCATGTAAAATCAAGTTTTGGTTTTTGTACGCTAAATATTTCCAAAATGGCCAGCACAGTTATTCCCACACTCACTCGCTTTGTTAATTATCCCTTTGAAAGGATTGGTAATAATGAATAAATTGGGACTAGTTTGTGATATGTCAATTAAAAAAAAAAAAAAATCTCCGGCCTGTATCGGTTGTCTGGAATCCCAAGGCAGGAAACAGTTGTTGAGGTGTCTGGGGTTAATCTGGGTTCCAGTGTGAGTGACGGAACCCAAGCGAGGGCTCTGTAATGCAACAAAGCCAAAAGCATTGATTTTTCTCTCCTGCTCTGTGGGACCCCTGGGAAAGGGTACTGCTTCGCATAACCTTAAACTTTTCCACATAAAGATTTGTAATCGTCTGCGCCGGCACTCATTTGAGCTGATTCAATTCTGTTTTAAGTCTCTTGTCAGCAAGTTTCCAATTGACAAAACCTTGGACCTCCAATCTATGTGTTGGGTAAAGTGGCACACCAGGAGAAGGGGGGGTGGAGAGAGAGAGATTTCGGGAGGGAGGGAGGGAGGGAGGGAGGGAGGGTGGATGGCTGACTAGCATTTTCATTTTTGCTCTGGGTTAACAAACTGATATATGATCATCTTTGCTATGGATGTTTGAACAGTGTAAAAAAAACAAAAAAAATACAGCCATGGCTATGAAAGACAGTATTGATGATGATTCTTCTTCTTGTTGTTGTTTACGGGATATTATTTTATGGTCAGAATGGTTGGTTAAATTATGGTCAGTAGTGTGTCATGGTTTTATTACACTAATAGAGCTTTTAATATAAAAATACTGAGCATTATTGTGATTTGTTCTTTTTCTTCTACAGCTTTATGTTTTGAGTCTAAATTCATACGTGGATCATTTTGGAAATTTTGAGGCAATATTTAGGGTTTATTTATTTGTGTGTGTGTGTGTGTGTGTGTGTGTGTGTGTTGCATGATACAGTTGTGATCTGAGTCCAATTACCTTGTACCATGAGTTATATTGTGTTCTGAATGCTAGTGACTCATGTTTTACTTAATGTCAAAAAGCTGCACATAGACAAACTTTCTCACTCACTCTCTCTCACACGCACGCACGCACGCACACACACACACACACACACACTTTTACTGGTATGTGCCTTCACA
>JAOBAM010000019.1:39012258-39030282 GCA_025212355.1 Notarius kessleri
ACGGTCAATTTAGAGTCACCAGTTAACCTAACCTGCATGTCTTTGGGGGAAACCGGAGCACCCGGAGGAAACCCACGGGGAGAACATGCAAACTCCACACAGAAAGGCCCTCGGGGCTCGAACCCGGACCTTCTTGCTGTGAAGCAACAGCGCTAACCACGACACCACCATGCCGCCCTTAAATGTAAACTGATTTAAAAAGTAAATGACTGGACAGTGAGTGTTAAATGTTTGAAACATTTCATTTCACTTCACATATATGATATTTATTTATGTAAATGAGATATATGAATATTAATGATCATGTATGAATATTCATGAGCGCATGGGATATTTTAAAGGCATTAGGTGATGTCACTGCTCGAGGTGTTACATAAGCGCGTCTCGGTGGACAAAATGATGCCGCGTTTCATGGGTGGTGTTGTTGTTGTTGTTGTTGACCATATGAGGTAAACAACTCCAGTCAACACGCGCGCGAGCCTGGCCGACAGTCGAGCAATTCGCCTCGAATTCCCCCGGTCAGACTAAACCCGCGCGCAGGAATGTGACAGAAACATGGCTTCTTGTAAACATTGTCGCTGTCAGTGATGCATAAAAATATCCCGGATGTTTATTTTTCATCCCACATTCCTGCATGACCAGGGTGAAACAATGCCCAAAATACATTCCCAGCGCAGCATCAGCGCATTCCAACACCGCCGCTTCATCTCAAACCCAGAGCATGCATGAGAGCGCACACAGGCTTACTGTGACTCCGCGCCGCTCCTCTACTCGCGCCGCCGCTCCTCCTTCCCACACATCCTCTCCGCTCCGGGGTCCGCGCGCGCGGGCAGCCAGGCAGGCACTGAGTGAGTGAGGGAGCTCGCGCGCTCTGATCCGCTCGCGGTCCGAGAACGAGTCGTTCGTGTCTGAACGAATCTTTTCGAACGACTCTTTTCGAGCGAATCGATTCTCGAGAACCAGGAACGTTTTTTTGTTTTGTTTTGTTTTGTTTTTTTAATTGTCTAAGTTAGAGTTAAACAAACCACATTTTCAGGATCAGAACTGGGTGCAAAGAATCAACTACAAATAGAACCTAAACTTTTCATCATCTATTAATAATTTCTGAACATCTGATGGGAGGTTAGGAATGTTACTTTTGGGGTATGTGTAAGTGCATTCTGTGTTAATCATAAATGAGGCTGTGTGTGTGTGTTCCATGAAGAAAAATAAGCTTGTATCTCTACTCGCTTGAGGGCTCAGCATATCAGACTATTAATACTGCTATAGTTCCTCTCATCCTTCCGTTTATGCTTTGAGCACTAGATTTTCTGATCTACTGTGGCTAGTAGATGCTTTGATAAACTTAGTTGTGATTCCGTGTGTGTTTGTGTGTGGGAGAGAGATCAGTGTGGTCTGAGTTCACAAGATAACGAAGAAGTGGTGTGTGTTTATCAAGTTGTAATCTGCATGCTGTCCGTCTTGCAAAATGCCCACTCAAACACATGAACGCCTCTTGGCACAAAGAGAGCTTTAGGCATGACTAATTAATGTGAGTGCCCAGAGTGCGCATGCATGCACGTGCACATACACACACAAAGGTAAGCCTGTTGATGAGATGGGTCATTACGCAACCTGGCCTAAATACAGTCAGTGTCTGGTGTGTGTGTGAGAGATATATAATATATATACACACACAGACACGTGTGTGTGTGTGTGTGTGTGTGTGTGTGTGTGTGCGTGTGTGTGAATAAAAGAAATAATTTATTCTTGCATGAATGAAAGATGAGGCAGAAGGTTGTTTCGGGTCACTCTCTGTATGTGTGACTGTTTAACTGCCAACTTCATGAAGCAGAAAAAAATATCAGGAGGTCAGTCAGTGGTGGGAGGCGCTGCAGTTCCCCAAGAGGATGTGTTTGCACACTGACGCAGAGGTGCAGGATCAGAACAATACAGTCTTTGATAACTGGCAGGTGTGTGTGTGTGTGTTTGAGCAAGTGCCATAAATTCTCAGAGTTTACATAAGGATTGTGCAACTAACATTTGCCTAAATACACACACACATTTGGTGATCTGGGGCCTGTCCGAACTCATCTTGATTGTTAATTCAGCTTCTGAAGAATTTCACAATAAATCATTTTAGATGAGATAGACTTGAAAAGCACAAGGCTGCTCCTGAAGTTTATCCTGAAATCACAGGAAAGTTCAGGAGCAGTGTCAAGGATGGGTTAAAATCGCAAATTGGTTCTCTCCCATGGCTGACCTTGATGACTGTTTTCGAAAACCCTGTTTCCTCAGTGAGTGTGACCAGCCCATTGGTCACACCACACAGCAGTGCTTATCTCTCTCTAAAAGGCACCCTGAATTTTCTGCCTTAAGTGTCTTGTCTTCACACCAGAAATTTAATCTGAGTCACATGTGTCGCCCTGGGGATGCAGGCATCTGCAAGGGCTTTTTGCTCCTTGACTTCATGATGCTTAGAGAGACTCACGTGACTGCCTTGTCTACACTGGGTGGCTTTCCTTCAAGCAAATCTGAAGCACACCAAACAGTTGAAATTAATCTGAGCGTTTGTTGAAATATCTTCTTATACCCCAGCTGTCTCTCTGTGTGAAGGGTGTCGGCACTCTGGAAAATAAACGTCTCAGCATGTCGCAGAGAGTGCACTGTTTATCAAAACTGAAACTTTTTCTCTTTATAAAGCACTTTCACTTTAAAATATCTCCTCAAGTAAATAAATATTTATGAATAGCGTGGTACGGAAAGCACTGTCACCTTGTTAATTACATAATGGGAAAATCTTCGACATGTTTACCAGTGTTTTTCTGTTAGGTCATGACCGCCTGCCTTGAGGATAGAAGCACTGAGCGTATCTGTGCTTTGCTTGTTCAAGCTGTAACTCGCTGCGCTGCTGCTTGGCTCACTTTACATGATCTTTATTGGAGTTGTGTTTTGTGGTGTGTTTTGTCATCCAGTCATTTTCATTTCTCGGCGGTCATAACTCCCTTTGTTCAGATATTTGTCTGGCAATTTAAGTTGGGTCACTTTTGTGAATAAGTTGTCATGATCTGTGTTTAGAGGACATAATCAAAACAATTGTAATTAAAGCACTTGAAATTATCGGGTGTATTTCTTGTGGTCTTGAGTCTGTGATTGAGTGCACGTGTTTTCTTTAGGAACTCGTATGTGCGATTGCGGCACCTGTGCACAAACACGTGGGTCCACAGCACCAACAACCCCATTGACAAAGAGGAAGAAAAACCTGTCATGCTTCGGGTAAATTTATCCCTTATCGCTTGGATAACTAAGATGATCCAGTGGTGTTTGTATATCGAAGTGCATTTGATCAACTGTGATTAGATGGTTAAAAAGAGATTAACCGTAAACCACGTTTTTAGAATAAAATCTGTTGCTGCTCTATCTAGATTGGCACATCTGCTGTCAAAGAAGACAAGGAGGCCTTTGCTATCGTGCCCGTCCCCCCTGCTGAGGTCAGGGACTTGGACTTTGCCAATGATGCGAGTAAAGTATTGGCGTCTATCGCTGGTAAACTGGAGAAGGGCACTATTACACAGAACGAAAGGAGGTAGGACCCGAAGGCATGTTCGTCTCGAGTGGGGAAAGGTGAAATGAGCATTGATGCAATAGGTTATGTATTTATAGCAGTCATCAATTGTTATATACTCAGAGGGCCCAGATTTTTTGTTTATTTTTGAAGGGTTAAACACCATATTCGACTGCTCCGAGAAGTTAAATCTCTCTCTTATCATTACAAGAGCAAACTGAAAGAATTTTAGTGTGATAATGCAATGAATCACATTCAGTTAAGTTTGTAGCTTTTTTTTTTTTTTTTTTCTTCATATTTGTAGCACCTTGGGCTTGCTGTGCTGTGTATTGTATAAATGGCGAGGATAGCTGGCTGTGTGCATCGTTTTCTTCATTCGCCAAGTAACGAAAACAAACGTGTAATTCCTCTTCAGCACCTATGAATGAATCTCTATCAGTAAAACAGTGAACGAGTGTTTTGTACGATTTAAAAATTGCTTTCTTCGTGTCGTTTCATGATTAATCTAGAATGTTGCCAATAACAGGCGTGTGTCTGAAATGAGAGTAGTAATCTTTTTTGACACAGGATGACTGGCTTACAAGCCGTTTTCAAATCCTGAGAGCCACCATGTTGGAATTATTCCAAATTGGAACCTGCATTGGAGAGAGATCGATCATTGGGGAGCAACTAGATGAGAATTGAGTTTCTAAACAAAACATGCATGCTGAGGGGGGAAGAAAAATTATTATAACCTTGCCCAAGTGCTGCACCTTAAACTCGTACAGGCATGAAAATCCGCTCATCGGAATTTAGAAATAAGTTAGGACATGTAGGCTCAGTAATTGGTTTATAAAGTGTTACAATGAACCTTAACTTTAAACTTGTATTCAAGACCTTTCGTAATGATATTTAGTTGAAAAAAAATTCTGAGATAACTAGTAAGTAATGTGATTTCTAATTGATTGATTTTATCTCTAAACCGCATAATTCGTTTTTGGAATGCATAGATAATTGAATATCTGCTTTTTTTGCGCAACATGTGAGGAGATGGTCTCTTACCTGATATCACAAGTGGAAATTTTGATCTTGTTCATAATGTTGGATGAAATCCAGTCAAGATTATCTGCAAAACTAGTTGTATTGACGTATTTTTAAAAAATCTGATTTAAGATTCTTGATAAATGACATGACGTCTTGTTGCAGTTTTACAGATAGGTTTGCAAACAAGCGGACTAAAAATAAGTTCGACCCTAAGTGGATGAGTTGATGGGCTTGTGCCTCTTGTGTTCCCTGGGTGTTTTGTGCAGGTTTGTGACCAAGCTGCTGGAGGATTTGGTGTTCTTTGTGGTGGACATCCCCAACAGCGGGCAAGATGTGCTGGAGATTATGGTAAACAAGCCGAACCGCGAACGCCAGAAACTTATGCGGGAACAGAACATCCTCAAACAGGTGGAGCTGTTATATATTACACTTTTTCACTTCTTAGTTGTATTTTTGCTCAGTGAGATGTCGACACATCACTGTGCCAATGATTCCACTTGACCGTTAATTGTGTGCATGATAGTGTTGTTTTTTAGCCTTGATGTGTTTGCCCATGTTGTCATTTCTTCTCACCGTAGATCTTTAAGCTTCTGCAGGCTCCGTTCACAGACAGTGGCGACGGGCCCATGCTCCGATTGGAGGAGCTTGGCGATCAGAGACACGCACCTTTTCGGCACATTTGTCGGCTGTGTTACCGAGTGCTCCGCCATTCCCAGCAGGACTACAGGAAGAACCAGGTGGCTGACACGATCAGCTCGGTTTTAATTACACCTGTGACTTGTGCTGTACGATAGTGTATGAGAGATATTAACATTTACACCCTCATCCAGAGTGACTTACAAAGGCCCTTTATATTCTTTATCAAAACAAAGGCCCATAGAATTGGTAGAAGAGGTTGATGAGAATTTCAGGGTAGCTCGGGGGCTGCTTAGGTTGTGGCTTAGTAGACAAGCGTCGATGTTTGTTTGTTTTAAACATGATGTGGGCACTGACGGGGAGCCAATGGATGAAATACAGCAAAACTGAGAGAGTACTGCCTTCGATTTTATTTCAGATAAGAAGTTTCACAAAGTAATATTTTGTGCAGCTGATCCCAAGCATGTGCACTTCCTTCCAAACCTCGCACATCTGACTCAGCAGATCAAGCATGAATTCATCTCTGACAGAACTCATGAGTTGACCCAGTTGAGCTCTTATTTGGTAATATATCCTGCATGCACATGAGTTTAAGCGAATGCTGCTTTGATTTGTTTCTGTTGGTGGAGGTGAAATGTACTCTTAAAAAAAAAAAAAAACACTGCTGAAGGTGTGAGATGCTGCTTTCTCGGAAATGTGATAAGAATCATTGACAGATACACTGCCTGGCCCAAGAAAAAAAGTTGCACATGCCCATATTTAGTTAGACGGCCTTTTGCTTTGATTGCAGCGCACATTTGTTGTGCCATTGTTTTGACAACCTTGTGAAACATTACAACATTTATTTCCATCCAGAGTTAATTTTTCACCAGGATCTTGCCTTGATTCTGGGAGAGTTTAACCACTCTGTAAAGTCTTCTCCAGCATCCCAAAGATTCTCAACAGGGTTAAGGTCAGGAAACTGTGGTGGCCAGTTGATTTGTGAAAATGATTACTCGTGCTTCCTGAAACACTCTTTGACAAGTTGGAGCCCTAATTTTATGCCGGTGCCATCGGGGAAGAAAAAAAATCCATTGATGTGGTGATCTGGTCATTCGGTACCTTCAGGTCATCAGCTGACTTCATTTTGTTGCTCCGTAACATTGCTGAGCCTGACCAACTGGATCAACCCCAAATCATATCACTGCCTCAAGAGGCTTGTACAGTGGTCACTATGCATGATGCGTTGCTTCATGAACTTCCCTTCTTACCCTGACACACCCATTGCTCTGGAATAGGGTCAGTCTGGACTCATCAGACCACATGACCTTTTCCCATTGCTCAGAGTCCAATGGCCACGTAGCTGTTTCGTCCCAATCCTGTGAGTTCTCTTCACATTGTGCATGCGGAAATGCTCCGAATTTCACTATTAAACATAGCCGTGAGTTCTACTGTCGAGTGGGTTCATTAGTTTGTTTATTTTTAACGATTCAACTTTACTGAACATTTAACGGATCTCCGATCAGTGTCAGGATTTTTTCTAACCGTGTTTCTTCCATGAAGTTGACAGAACAGCATTATCCTTCCAGGGTTTAATACTGTGTCGGATAGTTCCGAACCCAATTTCAGTAATCTCCTTAGTTGTTTTCTTTGCTTGATGCAGGCCAGTACTTTGACCTTTCTGAAACACAGTAACCTCTTTTCTACAACTGCCGGATACATCTTCCTACATGGTCATTTAAGAAACGAGAAGCTACTCACTGCATCAGTTAGGGTTAAAATAATTGTTGCCAGCTTGAACATGTTAATCATTGCAGAAATTATCTGATTAAAGGCTCTTAAGTATTTGCTTATTGAAATCCACATTATTATTATTTTCTGGGGGGTGGGGTAAGATCTCACAAAATGATTGAACATTTCGCTACCATGTCTGATGGAATTAGTCATTTAAAATGCTAATTTGGAGTTTACTTTGATCAGGGGTGGTTTTACTTTCCATAAATACTCTATTTAAAGCACCATCATGTTGTCAGGATTTATTTTGATGGCCCTGATGGTACACCATCACGCTTTTACGGCATGTCCTCCAGACACTCATCATGGAAAAACTGTATCAAAGCAAAAAAATAGACTCCAAGTCAGACTCTGAGGACTGAAATACTTCCTGTGTCTCATTTGCAGAATGACGTTCTGTCACCGCATTATTTTATTCTGTATCGCACAGCAGTGCTGTTTTGTGAACTTTACCTCCACAGAGATTGATACACTGTCGAATAGATGCGTGTTTGAGAGGATTTTATGAGCTTGGATCATTAGGTTCTGACATGGTAGCTCTCTGAACAATGCAAAGGTTTTTGGATTTAAGACTCTGTCTTGTGTTTTGTCCAGACGAAGCTTTTAGACCTTATCTCTGCCTGAAGGGTGAGCATGGGTTCCTGAGTCTGACTGCATCTGGTGGTCTGTCATAACCTCCTGTCTGGTGCTGTCGAATATTATAAAGAATAGTTTTATAGTCTGCAGGTGTATGCAGTAGTAGCTGTCTGCCAAGAAAGAGAAATTATATACGTACGCTGGTTTTTGCTTTCAAGGCCATTCTGGTCAGAGAGGCAGAGAGTTCACTGTTTGACTCATCTTCGCATTTACCTGTAACTACTTGTGCAAAAATGTGGCCACTCGTACTGCCACATCGTGTAGAGTCTGCATTGCCACACCACAGAGAATCACAGCACCACACAGCGCAAATAGTGTTGAAGGACCAGGGCAGAATGAATGTCCTTTTCTTTGATGAGAGCAACACAAAAAGAGAAAGCAAACCTGCAGATAGACATTGCTAGGACGTGTCTTGGCGTCTGTTTTCTCACCTCCCTTGGTCCAGGAGTACATTGCCAAGCAGTTCCGGTAAGCTTTGTATTATCGGCACAAATATGCCACCAGCACCAAAAAAGTCTCTCTCTGAGCTGGATCAGGACGGGTAACAGTCCCAATCGCTCCCTTTGCTTATCATAGACCTGGACACACTGACCAATCAGGAGTAATATCGGATTAGTATTGCTGGGTGTGTGTGTGTTTGTTTTTTTTCCTTGTTGTAAGTGTGCTGGTGTCTTATTGCCGCTAACCTGTTTGACTTCTCACCTCCCTTGGTCCAGGAGTACATTGCCAAGCAGTTCCGGTTCATGCAGAAGCAGATCGGCTACGACGTGCTGGCCGAGGACACCATCACGGCGCTCCTACATAACAACCGCAAGCTGCTTGAGAAACATATCACTGCAGCTGAGATTGACACCTTCGTCAGCCTTGTGAGAAAGAACCGTGAGCCGAGGTGAGTGGGAAAGGGGCAGAGCTAGTTTGCGCTCCATGCATGGACAGATGGGTGTTTTTTGTTTTTTTCAAAAAAGAGGAAGGAGAGAAAATGAATAAGCACTGAGCCAAAAGGGATATCGGGGGGAAAGGTCAGGGTGTGTCAAAAGTGTTGAAAATCAGACATAATGATGAGCATCTGTTTCTGTTATTTCTTGTCCAAACAAAGCAAATTTAATAAAATGCTTTGAGAAAAATAACGCCGGTAAGGTCGAGCACTGAGTAATAGATACGATACTGAGCCAAAGAACCTCCACCAGCACAGCAGGACCCATGTTAATAGCTTTTTACTAGAATAAGAGAGCGCTCTTTTGAGTTCATTTTTGTGCGTGTACGCAGGTTTCTGGATTACCTCTCTGATCTGTGTGTGTCAATGAACAAGTCCATCCCGGTCACACAGGAGCTGATTTGTAATGCAGTGCTAGACCCAGCGAATGCTGACATCCTCATTGAAACGAAGTGAGCTTTTGTGTGTGAAACTCCCTGAAATTTTACATCTATATCTGTAAATTCTCTTCACAACACACATTAATAAACGTGTAAGCTCAGCGCACATCACCACCTCCATACCAATAGATAACTGCACCTAAAGATATATAGTGTCTGTGTCCATGCACCATTTACCCACCTGTCCACGTTAAAACAGTTTAATGGAGCTTGTGGATTTGTACTGCTTCTGAAAACATGTTCTTCGAATACAGCTAATGATTACAGAATGTATCCATCAGCCCTGTACATGCTGGCTTATGTATTGTGTGTCCAGTTTAATATAAAATTGATTTCCCCCCCTTTCTCTCACTTTCTCTTAGACTTGTGTTATCACGGTTTGAGATTGATACTCTGAACATTGGAGAGCCTCCACTGGAGTCGGAGGAAGATGTGGAAGAGGTCTGGTTGTTTTGGAAAGACAGCGGAAAGGAAATCCGGAGCAAGAGCATCAGGGAGTTGGCGCAGGATGCCAAGGAAGGCCAGAAGGAAGACCAGGAGGTTGTCAGTTACTACAGGTAATACCTGCTTGAGTGGTGCACAAGGACGAGTAAACAAACATGTTCTCAGAATAACGCATTATCACATGCAATAAATCAAGAAAGTAAGTGAGCAGTGATAGTAATAATAATAGAATGCTAAGAACGACAAGACAAATTTTAATAAAACTTTCAACAGCACCTGGCTTGAGTGTCAAATCCAGTTCTTACCCCTTTTCATCAGATACCAGCTGAACCTGTTTGCTCGCATGTGCCTCGACCGCCAGTATCTGGCCATCAACAAAATCTCAGGTCAGCTGGACGTGGACTTGATTCTGCGCTGCATGTCAGACGAGGACCTGCCCTATGACCTGCGTGCTTCCTTCTGTCGTCTCATGCTGCACATGCATGTGGATCGTGACCCCCAGGAACCTGTGACACCTGTGAAATACGCCCGCCTGTGGTCAGAGATCCCCTCCAAGATCGCTATCGATGAGTATGTTGACCTTTTAGGATTTTTTTTTTTTTTCCCCCCCACTGAGCTTCTAGATAAGCACAATTAATGTATAATTTCTCATCGCCACATATACAGTATGTATTTTTTTCTCAACTGAATATTTTGCTTTATGTTTTATTTCTTGGATTTCACACTGAAAATGTACAAGGACTCTTTGCTGCTACTGAAAAAAAATGGAATCAGTTTTTAAAAATAAGGTTTATTTTTGCGCTTTTGGATGATTTTATCATTTAAAAAAAAATCTTTCAGTTATGATAATGACGGCACCACCAGAGATGAAATTAAGGAGCGTTTCGCTCTCACTATGGAGTTTGTGGAGAATTATCTGAGAATTGTGGTCTGTCAAAATGTTCCGTTCTCAGACAAGGAGAAAAATAAACTCACATTCGAGGTGAGTTTCTACACGCTTCCCATTTCAACACAACCAGCTGTCACTCCCCCAGAGTGTACCTGACTGTCTGAATCTGTTATTTTGTCACGTTCAGGTTGTGAACTTGGCGAGGAACCTCATCTATTTCGGCTTCTACAGCTTCAGTGACTTGCTGCGACTGACCAAGATCCTGCTAGCCATATTAGACTGCGTGCATGTCAGCACGATATATCCCATCAATAAAATGGAGAAAGGCGATGAGAACAAAGGTGTCGTTTTATGTCGTCTGTGCAAATGTTATGATTTTATTTATTTATTTATTTGTTTATATTTGGGTCTAGTGTAAAAAGAGGCGTGTCCTTTGTCTTAATCTCTGCAGGGAGTAATGTTATGCGGTCTATCCATGGTGTCGGGGAACTGATGACCCAGGTTGTGCTAAGGGGGGGCGGCTTTCTGCCCTCCACCCCGACAGCACCCCCAGATGGAGAGGTGGGCAAGACCCAGACGGAGCCTGAGAAAGAGGACATCCTGGTGATGGACACGAAGCTGAAGATCATTGAGATTCTCCAGGTAACCAGAGTCCTGTGTATGGATGCAAGTTGTTAACTGGGAAAAGGTACTTGAGTAAGTTGAATTAAAAATCTTCGATGGACTGTTGTAAATCTTGTCTTTTTCCACTCTGTAGTTTATCCTGAATGTGCGTCTGGACTACAGGATTTCCTGCCTGCTGTGCATTTTTAAAAAAGAGTTTGATGGAAGCAACACTCAGACCGACACTCTGCCTAATCCTAATGCTAATGGTAACACTAGTGCGAATGCTACTACTACAGCTACTGCTAATGGGGATGGTCCTAATAGTATACCAGGTGAAAGCATGAACCGCATGCTTGACTCTTAAGGGTGTTTTTTTTTTTTTGGTTGTTTCTCCTTATTTTTATTTATTTATTTTTTACATGTTTCACCATTTTGCCTTCCCCAGCACTTGACTTTGAGAAAATCGAAGAGCAGGCTGAGGGGATCTTTGGTGCAAGGTATGTCAGTATTTTTACATGTCCAGAGCAATGTGGAGTTCTTTGTCCTGGTACTTTTCAAGATTCTTTGTTGCTATCCATTCAGCGAGGAGAACACACCACTAGACCTCGATGACCATGGAGGCAGAACGTTCCTGAGAGTTCTTCTGCACCTCACCATGCATGACTACCCTCCGCTGGTGTCTGGGGCTTTACATCTCCTCTTCAGACACTTCAGCCAGAGACAAGAAGTGCTCATGGCTTTCAAACAGGTACACACACATACTCCGCTTTCAGAGAGGTTTAGAGTTACTGTTGGCTGGGTAAGTGTGTAAATAAAACACTCCCACAGAACACTTTCCCTTTCCCTTTTTCTTCATTTCAGAAAAGGAAATTTCCTTTTCAGTCGCCTTGCGTGACCTGTGAAATCGAACCTTATCCCCCAAGTCCAAACTCGCGCTCTCTTTGTCTCTCACTCATTGTATCTTCAGGTCCAGCTCTTGGTGACTAGTCAGGATGTAGATAATTACAAACAGATAAAGTCTGACCTTGACCAGCTGCGCTCCATTGTGGAGAAGTCTGAGTTGTGGGTGTACAAGCGCCAGGGGGACGACGCGCTGGACGGAGGTGATGGGCCAGCTGAAGCCGACCACAAAAAGAAGGTTTGAAGAGTTTGAACATCATGCACAAAACAAATAATCCCATTATTTCCTCCCTGAAACCCACCTTAAGATATCGACACCTACTTTAATGTTAATTGGACTGAGGAGCATAAACGCTCAGGAGATCATATTGAATTCATTCTCAGGAAATATAAATTGGTTAACCGTGAATAGATCTCATCACGTGTGTTTTGCATTATTGATTAGTTTCGAATCATGTTCACACTTCTCAGGGTAACAAGCTATAAAATATTTATCCAGAAGCAGTATTTCGGCTTCGGAAGGGTTAGGGTTTGAGCCCGGTAAATTTAAATTAGTTTATTCAGTGTGGGTCAACCCACCAGCCCCCCTCACCCACTCCCCCTTTACTTTTTTTTTTTTTTGGATCAACACGGAGCTGATTTTGGCACTGCCAACCCATGTTTGAATTGCTGTTGAATAATTACTGTGTTTGAAAGTGGACTGATTTGTGTTCACTATTTATGCAGGGTGACGCAAGTGGCATGGAGAAAAATAAAACTGAGAGTACTAGCAGCTATAATTACAGGGTTGTCAAGGAGGTAAATGTGCCTTACTACTATAGTCCACACACATGCACACACACGCAAGGCAGTGCCATTATGTACTGGTGAAATAGTTGTTGCATGCTATGATGGCCCTACGAATACCAATTAAACTCCTTCATTCAAAACCAAAGGTAATAAGTTGGAGTGAAGGCGTTTTTTTGAGAACAATGCACTTGTCAATTGTTGCCTCTCATGCTCTTTTTTTCATTCCTACTCATTTTCTCTTACTCATACTGTTGATATTTTGTTCAATTCAGACTAGCACTTTTTTATCATTAAAGAAAAACTCTCCTTTTCTTTTTCATGCTTCTGATGTGAAGATCCTGTTAAGGCTCAGCAAGTTGTGTGTTCAGGAGGGAGCATCAGGCAAGAAAAGTAAGAAACAGCAGCAAAGGCTGCTGAGGAACATGGGTGCTCATGCAGTTGTGCTTGAGCTACTTCAGATCCCCTATGAGAAGGTGAGATTTCCTATGAGAAAGTTCTGCTATCAGAAGTATCTGGTGAATCTCATGAGTATCAGGATGTGGTAAGATCTGCTGCTGAGCAGATGTAGTGAGATAACATTTTCAAGTTTTGCTCTTGAAAATGAAGGGGCCTGTTAGGACTGTGGTATGGGGAGAGTTTTATTTAAAAAAACGCAAAAACAACTCAGTGTAGTAATAAGGTGTGTTTTGGTCTGGCAGGGCGAGGATGTTCGAATGCAGGAGATCATGAAACTGGCTCACGAGTTCCTCCAGAACTTCTGCGCTGGGAACCAACAGAACCAAGCCCTGCTACACAAGCACATTAACCTCTTTCTCAATCCTGGGGTGAGTCCATGTACATTAACTGTGCTGGATGGGGGGGAAAAAAAAAAGTCCTGGTTGGCTTTCATGGGGAACTCGTATGGATTATCTAGCATCTAGGGCATGTACTAATTGGCCGGATAAGGTAGATAAGACCTTGGTAATCTGCAGTGGAATACTTTTCCATGGCAAATGAATCTCCAAAATACCTGTTCAAAAAGGCTATAGTGATAAGGAATAAATAGAAGTGTAGCATGACTTCTTAGGATGTTGGGAAATACCGAGAGTGTATTACCTATAGTCTCGAGAAGCGAATTCATAGACAATTTATTGAATATACAACATTCATATTTAACCCCTGACATGTTTCATGATCTTGCGTCTCACAAATTTGGCACGATACGTCTTCCATCATGGGCGTTCCTGTCTGTCAGAAAATTGATTTAGTCTGCCGTACTGCGTGCTGGTGCTCAGCTGTGTTTAGCCGCGACCCTGTTCTCCCTCTGTAGATCCTGGAGGCCGTCACCATGCAGCATATCTTCATGAATAACTTCCAGCTGTGCAGCGAGATCAACGACCGCGTGGTGCAGCACTTTGTGCACTGCATCGAGACGCACGGCCGCCATGTTCAGTACCTCAAGTTCCTGCAGACCATCGTCAAGGCCGAGAACAAGTTCATCAAGAAGTGCCAGGATATCGTGATGGCAGAGGTGGGTTATTGGTACTTAATCAGGCAAATCTTTTTAAACTTTGTGGACTTGAATGCTTATTTCATTTCATTCTCCCCTTCTTTATCTCTATTTGCCCATCTACTCCTCGTCGTAGCTCGTGAATGCCGGAGAGGACGTTTTGGTGTTCTACAACGACCGAGCCTCATTCCAGACTCTGGTGCAGATGATGCGTTCAGAAAGAGACCGGATGGACGAAAACAGCCCGCTTATGTATCACATCCACTTGGTGGAGCTGCTAGCCGTGTGCACAGAGGGCAAGAACGTCTACACGGAGATCAAGTGCAACTCACTGCTGCCCCTGGATGACATCGTCCGTGTCGTCACCCATGAGGACTGCATCCCCGAGGTCAGACCGCCTACCTTGTTTTCAGTGTACTCCGCAGGGTGTGGTCTGTTTGAGACACTGGAGCAATCCCACTGATTTTGACATATTGAGCAAACGGTGGAAATGCTACTTTTGATATAATAATATAAATATGACTCATAAATTGTAGTTGGCATCCAGCTTCATTATTAAGAGACCAAACCTACTCCCTGTGTAAAAATGATTTGATCAGATTTTAACTTTATATTAGTTTTGATACTAAAAGCAGGGAATTCTGCTCATTGAAAATTTTATTTCGTGGGAAAAATGAAAGTAATTCACACGTGTCGTCCTTTATTTAAGAGCTACGACAGGTTTGATCTTTTTGTGAATGGCTTATTATCATGAAACTTTCCACTTCCACTAGTGTATTGTAAGACCCTTATAAGGTGATTGTTGGCAATACATTTTAGAATGGCACATAAAATATAAAGTGGTTTCAGACTATTTTTAATAAAGTGTTGTGCATATGTACTTATCTCAAGAAGCCATATTTGTATCACCACTAGAGGATTTTTCCCCCCTCTCATCATAATGCATTTATTACGTAAAAAAAAATTTTTTTTTTTTTTTGTTCATACAAAGTTCCTGAATACATTCATTATTAAGGTTTGAGAACAAGTGCTGCAATTTCTTTTTGTCAACATTTCCAAGGATTATCTTATTTGTCTGCAGGTGAAGATTGCATATATCGATTTCCTAAACCACTGCTATGTAGACACAGAAGTGGAGATGAAGGAGATCTACACAAGCAACCACATGTGGAAGCTGTTTGAGAACTTCCTGGTTGATATATGCAGGGTAATAACCTCTGAATGAATCACCGATGAACCTGGAGTCTGTATTTTGTCAGAGACGAGAGAGAGAACCTGGAGGTACAACCCCAATTCCAAAAATGTTGGGATGCTGTCTAAAACGTAAATAAAAACAATGTGATGTGCAAATCATGGAAGAGAAGAAGAGCAACTTTATTCATCACACGCTTGTGAAATTCCTCTCTGCATTTAACCCATCTGAAGCAGTGAACACACACACACGAGCAATGAGCGCACACGCATACCCAGAGCAGTGGGCAGCCATGCTAACAGCGCCCGGGGAGCAGTTGGGAGTTAGGCGCCTCGCCCCAAGGCCATCCATATTAACCTAACCCCATTGAAGATGGTACAGAGACAACATATCAAATGTTGTAACTCAGAGATTTTATCGTTTTTTGAGAAATAGTATATGCTCATTTTGAGTTTGATGTCTGCAACACGTTTCAAAAAAAGTTGGGACAGGGGCGTGTTTACCACTGTGTTGTATCACCTATACTTTTAACAACACTCTGTAAACGTTTGGAAACTGAGGAGCCCAAATGCTGTAGTTTTAAGAGAGAAATGATGTCCCGTTCTTCTCCGAGATACAATTTCAGTTGCTCAACAGTTCGAGATCTCCTTTGTTGTATTTTGTGCTTCATAATGCACAAAATGTTTTCAGTGGGAGTGTAGCAAACTATAGCATATGAATACAGGCACGGACCAAGGAGTAGAGGAATTCAAGTGCTCTTTATTTTTTAAGTGTCGAAGGGTGTGTGTGTGTGTGAGAGGGAGAGAGAGAGAGAGATCAGGTGCAGTGGTGTTGGGAGGGCAGCAGGACTCTGGTGCTCACTCATGCAGGGTTGAAGTGGAGGAGTCAGCTGGGCTGCGGGTCGCGGGCGAGAGGGGAGGTGAATGAGTCGGCTCTTGATGATCTTCCATATGATAGCCAGAATGAGGTAGCCAGACCGCGAGAGCTTTCTCAAGTCAGGGAATGTCATTCTCATCGTCCTCGGCAGCAGCAAGATAGCTTGCAGGGAGAGGACACAATCAGCTTTGTTGTGCATACAACACTTAACTGACCTGTTTGTGTGGCAGCTGAAACCGCTGTAGCTGCGTGCAATTGGCTGGCTCCGCCCCATGGCCAGGCTGTATCTTGTCATCCAAAACGTTGGTGCTGAAGTGGAGCTGTCTTTTCAGCAACGTTTGGTCAGTGGAGCAAGGAGTAACGTGAAGTATAGGCGGGGGGTTTCTTGAGCCACCGTCACAGGGAGACCCGTCTAGACTGCAGGCAGGCCAGTTTAGCGCCTGGACTCTTACAGTGGAGCCATGCAGTTGTAATACATACAGAATGCAGTTTGGCATTGTCTTGCTGAACTAAGCAAGGCTTTCCCTGTAAAAGATGTCATCCACTTCACCTCAGTCTGTTACAAATGAGCTTTTGTCCCAGAGAAGGTGGCAGTGTTTCTGGATATTGTTTATATTTGGTTTTAACTCGTCTTTGTGGATGCAGTAATGAACTGTTTTCACAAACGATGGTTTTCGGGAAGTGTTCCTGAGCCCATACAACAATTTCCATGACAGAATCGTGTTTGTTTTTAACACAGAGTTGTGTGAGGGCCTGAAAATCACAGGCATCCAATGTTGGTTTTTGGCCTTGTCCATTGCATCTAGAGATCTCGCCAGATTCTCTGAATCTTTTAATGATATTCTGTATTGTAAATGATGTGATCCCCACATTCTTTGTAATTTTACATTGAGGAACGTTATTCTTAAATTGTTGCACTGTTTGTCCACGTGGTCTTTCACAGAGCGGTGAACCCCTCCCCATCTTTACTTCTGAGAGACTCTGCCTCTCTGGGATGCTCTTTTTATACCCAATCATGTTACTTTTCTGATATGTGTTGTTGACATCACATTCATAATGAGCATATATTTTTCAAAAAACAATAAAATTTCTCAGTTTCAACATTTGACATGTTGCCTTTGCACTATTTTCAGTGAAATATAGGGTTTCCATGATTTGCAAATTATCGCATTCTGTTTTTATTTCCAGTTTATACAGCATCTCAACTTTTTTGGAATTGGGGTTGTAGAAGCTTTAAGGATTCAATCAGAGAGATAAACTGAGGAATCCTTTAGGACACATGATTTGACCCTTTTTCTCAGAGTGTACATTTCTAAGCAACCTTTTGCTCTTTGTGAACTAGTCATTAGACATGTTTAAATCAAATAACTGAGGCAATGTGTGTGTTTCTACTAGAAGAACTGGCTGTGATTTTAGTTTATGGACTGTAGTTCCTTTGGTTTTATAAGTTCCTGTTCCAGAGTAGGTCCTGAGACCTACTCTGAGGAATTCCTGAGGTGGAGCTTGCGATAATAAATTTCACTGATTGGTCAACAGGAGCCTCACAGCACGACCAAAATTGCTCTCACTTGCTTGTATCACTTTAATAACCTGTGTTTAGCTAAGAAGTGATTACTAAAATATTTAACAGTTATTCCACAAAATCGAGTCGTACATGAGCTGATAGTCAATGAGGCGCGTAGCACCGAGTTAGCTATAAGCCATGTACGACTCGGTTTCATGGAATAACTGTTTTATTCTATCCACATTCACTGGATTTTGAGAAACAGAGCATTTTTTTTTGCAAATTCGATAAATAAAAACTTTATACAAAACGTCTGACAAAATAATTTCCGCTTAGAATGTAAACAAAC
>JAOBAM010000019.1:39121715-39133724 GCA_025212355.1 Notarius kessleri
CACTTCTCTTGACACACTTTCTCTCTCTCTCTCTCTCTCTCTCTCTCTCTCTCTCTCTCTCTCTCTCTCTCTCTCTATGTATGCACATGTTTTCAAAGACCAAAATGCTTGAACAGATTCATTAATCAATCAGTTCCTTGTAACTACTACTCCATTTATGAATGCTTCATGTGCAGGGTCGCTGTAAACTATCCGAGGAAACGGCACTGCATGATGAGCAGCACTTGTAAACAACACTGCTGGAATCCCTAAATAAATTTGCTGTAATCCACGAGACGTTTCTCGAGGAACAGGATGGGGTGGGTGGAACTTATTCAGCAGTACACTGTGTTGTGTGCATAGAATAATTCAAGTAAATTGACCAGCTGGGAAACCAAGTCGTGTATGACGTACGTGGCCTCTTCATTGTTGTTTTAAAGCCAGAGTAAAAGTCAGACTTGCATCTACGTGCTCTGAAACGCATGCACGCGCACGCACTCTCTCTCACACACATGCGCGCACGCTCACACACACACGTTCCTGTGGTGAGCATCAAACTGGTTTTCAGCTTTCGCTTCTGAGTGTGAAAGGAGAGATGAGCAAAGTGATAAAATAGTGGGCTTACTTATCGTTTGGCCACATGACCGCCAAAATTGCTTGTGACGTCACTGGAAGAGAGCTTCTGGTAAATTGTGTTGTCGTCGTTATGAGGAGCTCGACTGACGTCTGCAGCCTTTGCTCAAGCCAGTGCTGTAGGGCAAGTGTTTGGATGATCGTGGTGGTGTTTGGGCCATCAGAGGACAGGTGGTGAATAATGGAACCATTCTTGTACAGTAAATGTGAACCTGGAAATCTGTGATCCAGTTTCCTCCCCAGAATGTCATAGATGACTCTCATGACACACAAATATTGCTGTATAGGTGTGTGTAGGAAGGTTCAAAGGAGCTGATTTTGGGTCTGACGTTGTTGTTGCTGTTCAGACCGCAGCACGTCCGGTGTGTGTGTGTGTGTGTGTGTGTGTGTGTGTGTGTGTACGTGTGGTATTAGTAATGAAATTCACACTTCCTTCATTTCCATTGAAGTAGCAGATGCAGTTTAATTTGTTGTGGCGAAGCACACACTCTCTGTTGCATGAGCACGTATGCGCGCGCGCACACACGTTTCCACTAAATTACTAACACGGCTGTTGGTTTGTAAACAAACTCCTTTAGGTGGAATTAGCTGGATCAGTACACACAGCCTTATACACATTCTCACATTATAAATGGAATTACATAGCCCTTTGAGGGCCATTTGTTCATTTAAAAAAAAAAAAATCATCCGCCTCCACATTTCCAAGTTAGTAGCCCACTGAAAACGGATGTGGATTTGAGTAATCTCTATATTCACGTTTGGAGGGACTTTTTTTTTCTTCATCGAAATAGCCAGAGTTCTGTTTTCTGAAGAACTGAAAGTAGAGGAAGTGAGGATTGCATGTGTGAGTCATGAAGTATATTACTGTACCTTCTCCCTCAATGTCTCTACAGTGTTGTTGGCAGGGTTTTCACATGTTGGAACAGCAGCAGTCATGAAGGAACATCCTGCACAGAAAATGAACCCGTTAATAACAATTTTATTTTATCGTTAACGCTGTCGCTGTTTATGATGCACAAAGGAAGTTTTCAGTTTGACAAATAAACCTACTAAAAAAAATCAATCATAAATTAGAATATCAACAGTTAATCCATTTTCAAGTAAAAAAGAAAAAAGCAACAAAAAAAAACAGTAATCTGTTTGGTCAAAAGGTGTATATTAATGTCCTCTCGCAGCACGACTTGGACAGTAGTTCCTTAATTTTATCATCAGTTCATTATAATACGCTCGTACTATGTGTAAAATCATGTGCTGTAAAACACATCATAGTCTAATTTTCCAGAAAGAGATGTTATGTAAAATTTCTTAAAGGAGTCTCGTGTGTGAGGGTTATGTAGCACTCGGTGCTTTTGTCAAGTTTTGCGTCAGGACGCATCACACCACACTGCTGTGGATGATGTTTGTATACTCCTGTTTTAAGTAAAGATGATTGATGATTGTCACAGAAACAGCATCGTTATTCCTTACACAATAAAATGCAACAGAAATCAACTTGCTTTGTTGTTTGAATATCAGAATTAATTAAATAAAAGTTATAAAGAAATATGTGAGGAGTACATGTACAAATCCCTGGCTGGGAACGCTGTATATCTGGGAAGGCAATTTTATGCGCTCTGGACTAAATTTAAAAAAAATCAGTGAATTGTTAGCAGTTATTTCTTATGCTAAAATGACTCGCAGCTTAATTTGGAGATGTCTGAACCTTTGTCACAAATAAGTGGAGCTGCAGAACCAAGTAAGTAATTTAAATAGCCAAATAGTACGAGAATTAGAGTTATTTAAGAATGGTAGCAATAAGACAAAAAAAACGCACGATCTCAAAGATGTTACGCTACATGCGTCATGATGTATAGATTCGGTCACTTTTTAGCAACACGATATTTGTGATTTAAAAAAAAAAACGACTTGAATACTTTGTCTACAGAATAAAAGTATTTAACACTGAAGGGAGAAAAATTATTAAAAATCCTAAATTCTTCCAGTCAGGAAAATAAAGTATCATGATATTGATCTCGTATTGTCATATCGCCCAGCCCTACTTGAAATAATGGACTGGAACAGATGAATCTGATACACAGCTCGAGGAAAATGCATCTCGACAAAAAGCAAAAATAATAATAATAATCTGGCCAGTGAGAGAGCAGAAGTCAAAAGGACCTCTGTAAAAAAAAAAAAAAATAAATAAAATTAATAAAAAAAAATCCTGTTTTATCATAAGTCTGATTAAAATGGTGCTTGGAGCTACAGGAAGTACAAATAATGACTTGATGAAATTGCGAAAGTCTGGTTAGTAAAACTATTGTTTGTCTCACAGTTGAGACAGTGTTCTCAAAAACAACACACACGATTCAGACCATTTTAGAGTTATGTACAGTTTCTCCAAAAATTGTAATATTAAAAAGCCAGAAATATTTCTCAGTTCACTTCGAAAATGATTTCTTACTTTGTGTCTAGAGTATTTAACTTCTGTTAAAAAAAAAAATCCTAATACAGTGTGTCGAACGCTATATTTGCTTGAAATATTACATAACTGTATTGTAATTGACTAGTCATTCAGGAGTGTTCGATAAATCTGACTTGTGATGACCGGCAGTTTAGTTTGGAGATATCTGACCTATTGATATAGACATTGTTATAGTGGGGGGGGATCCTCCTTTTTCTATCGAAGAAGCATCAAAATCTTCTGAACATCTGTAATGATTTAATTCTTGAGAATTCAGGTTGGTTATTATATGCAGATGTGTGATATCCAAATGCGTGTTGTTCATTAATAAATAGAATATTTGAGGATCTGAATGTGAAGGAGTGTAAGTGTGTGTAGATGGTTTGTTTGAAGATGTGGGGTAAAAGAGCAAATATGGGTGATTTATGTGGGTCGTTGTGGTCAAACTGACAGCTGGACAGAGCCAGACACATGAAACAGAAACTCTTCCTACGTGAGTGTGTTTGTGTTCACTTCCTGTGTGCGCATGCGTACACCACACACACACACGCACACACACACCTCTTCTACTCTCAGTATTAGTGTGTGTCTATGCATCACTGGCAGCGTGATTTCCCTGTGTGTTGATGTTGAGAGAAGGGGACTTCATCTGTCAGCCACACACTGTTGAAGATTGTCAATGTACTTTTACGTATCCTGAATTTTTCCATCTTTTATTTTTTTTTTCTTTTTACTAATATTAATAGTGTATGGTGCACCTTTAGCTATTTGTCGTCTTATTATTATTATTATTATTATTATTAATTGTGGTAGCAGAAGAATATGCATTTTTTTCTGCATTTAGGGTTGTGTCGTCTGGCTTTTTCTGGAATCAGACATACAGGGCAAAATTATTTGTGGTTTTTTTTTTTTTAAACATATGTTGTGTCTAGTATAAGGAATAAAGTCTTTTCTGTTAATTCTAGACAGACGCTAGTTTTTATCTTTCTTCCCCTGCTCTCCGTTTTCCCCCCAGTTTCTCCCTAATTTAATCTTGGAAATTCCCACCCACCAGCTAATAATCTGGCAGCTCGCAAACAGGGAGTGTGAAGGCTAACATGTGATTCTTCTTTTTATTTTTTTCTCATTATCTCTAGCCACTTTTTTTTTTTTTTTTTTTTAACTGCTGCTCCTGCTGCATCATAGGGCAGTGTAATGCAAGTAGAGGAAAGCGCTATCTGCCTTCTTCCACATGCATAAACTCACAGATGCTTATAATTGGCTCGTGATTGACGGTGGGGCGAGAGAGCACGGGGAGTTTTGTTTTCTTGGACTCCTGACATTGCTTCGGCGGGATTCAAACTTGCCATCTCCAGACAATATTGTATCGTCTTTGTCTGTCTGTACTGAATAACCTTAAATTCCTACATTTCGAATTTGTTTTAGGCGTCTGAATTTCCTTCTGAGCTGCTGATTGGAAGGGGGAGAAAGAGATGGTGATAAACTCATCCTCTTCTATTTTAAGTTGATAAATATTTTGTATATAGAAAGTCATTATACTGCAGAATATCCTCAGTGACACGTGAAGGGTTTGAGGGTTTTTTTTTTTTTTGGTTTTTTTTTGTTCCTGCAGGAGCTGCCTGAAGTAGCACGATTAAAATAAATTTTTAAAAACGTAAAATCGTTTGAATAATTTCAATTTCAGGCTTTTACTAGTTGTATGAAAAACTCATTTATAGACTTGTAGTATGATTTAGATACCCAACCCACTCTCCGTCCATGATGAGATGTGGTCCTATTTAAATCTTTTCATCATAGCACCCAGAAGTGTGTGCTGGTCCAAAGTAGATTTTGAGACTTAAAATTGAAAACTGTAAAAACCTGAAATGCTACAAGGAAAATATTGTAAATGTTGTGGATCGGGCTTGGATTTGTGACGAGCTTCCGTTATTCCTAAAACAATAACTCGCACAATGGTTCCTCTTCTTTACTTAATGAGGTCAACATCCCACATGCCTCTCATGGGATTTTATTTTTCTTGAAGGTAAATTTTAAAAAGTGGAACACATTTTAGTTTCATTCTTATACGGTATTAAAATGCACATGGTATATCATGGAATAATTTTAAATTAAAAAAGCATGCAAGTTGTCGTTGCAGACAGGACTCGCGTGATTCATAAGGAATATTCATCAGATAGCTTTGGTGTGTTTGCTCAAACAGAAAATGAATTGTGTAAAATAAAAGTAGTAGTTGTACTTCAGATGCGTGCGTGTGCGCATGCATGCCTATACATTTTGGAGAGGACACAAGAATGCAGTGGAATGACCTTTCTCTCTCACTCTCTTGTGTGCTCAGCGTTTTCTCCTTCACGCTCTCTTTTGTTTGGCCTTCTCTTCCGAACATTTTTTCTCTGCAGTAATACTCCACACGCTTCGGCTCTATACAAGTAACGGTTTCTTTTTTTTTTAATTCAGTTTGGGTGGTTTTGTACTTGATAAAAATATTTCTTAAAGTGTGTTTTTCATTTAGAGGATCATACGTGTGTATTGATCTCGTTGTGCTCAAGAGAAGTAAATTTTTATGATGGATTTATGAGGCGTTATATTTTCTATTCATTTTCCTCCATGTAACTGAGATTGTTATCTCGGGCATGATATTTCAAGAGTGGGTAGTTGAATGTTTGTCGGATTGACTTGGATTACTGAGTTGCTGCTTATTCGTGAATAGTGGTTCGATATTGCAAGTTACCTTTAATTCAATTACATGGTTAAAATTCATCAATTGGATTTGGAAAGTCACTGGTAGAGAGCGCGAGAACGAACGAGAGACAGACACTTGGTGTGCAGAGTCAAAGCCCTGATAAGAGATCAACAGGAAGTGCGCTTGCCAGATCATGCATGAATCCTATAAATAAGTGGCATTGTCTGATGTTTTGGCTACTTGTCTTAAGAGACGGTGATTTCCCACAAGTGAACTGGGCTCTCTCTCACACAAGGTGAATGCATGCTCAGTTGTGTTTAGGCATGAAGAGGCAACATAACACTGCGTTTCCTGGATGTTTAAGTTGATAAGATGAGGGTGTGTAAGATGTGAAACTCGTCTAGAGATGGAGTGAAACGCCATACGTCCTGTGGTCGGGATGTAAAGGAGACACTGTCTGCTCTGTTCGGGAAAACTTTTTTTTTTTTTCAAAGCCCATGTGACACTTGATGGGTCATCTCCGATGCTGTAATTCAATTTCACGTTCACAATTTGTCTGTCAGAAAGATAAAGATAATTAGCAAGAGCTGGGGGGTTTTTCGTGCTGTTTTTCAGTTGAGTTCAAAGGAACGCTGCTTGTGTTGGTCTCCAGAATAATTGGCTTTTCATTTCAACATTAAAATGGGGCTCTTGAGAAAGTACCGCGACCCTGAAAATATACTATTTACCATTACAGTGAGCACATATCGGAGTTGAAATCTATTCTTATGATGTGTAGTAGACAGTGTGTTGAGTGAGCCATATAACCTGTCTCTTCTGCAGTGTGTGATTTATTCAGCCTTGTTTAGCAATCATTTTGTAAAGTTGTGCGTGTAAATGTTTTGTAGGATAAACCAAAAAAAAAAGTCCTAGAAGATTTGCGGTACTGCGCAAAAGTCTTTGGCACATGCAGTGAAATGCAGGAGAGCAAAGATGCCTTCAAAAATAATTAAATTAAAGGTTTATACATTAAAAAAAAAAAAAGATCAGTAAGCAGTAATGAGTGAAAAATGTCAACGTTTGGTGTGATGATCCTTTGCTTAAAAAAAAATTGGAAGTTTCAGGTTCAGAGTGCGGTTTTATAAGGAAATGAGCTGTAGGTTTTACTGAGCATCTCGCAGAACCAGCCACAGTTCTTCTGGAGACTGTCACACTCGCGTCTTCGTTTTGCGCCAAAACCCAGCAGCCTTTATTATGTTTTCTTTTTTAATCTGAAAAAAAGTGCTCTCTTATGGAATATGCTGCTCAGATACAAAAAATTTTTCCCCTCTAACATTTAATTTTGTGCTGGAAAACGAACGTTTGGACTCTAAAATGTCCATGTAATGATGTGACTCGATAATGCAGAAATCATAAAATAGAAATCTATAACAAAGTTTGTATGAAAAAACAATAGGCTGCCTAAGACTTTTGTTGGATATCGCTTGTGAAGCGATAGGGACTGTGTGACGTCTTCACCTGAAAAACCGGAGTATGAAAATGGGAAGAAATTATTAAAGACATTACTTTGCAGAAGTATGATCTGTCTTCATAACATGATTACTTCAGTATGTACACATACTGTATGAACGTGACTCAGATCATTACAAAGTTCTGGTTCTGCTCTTTCGTGTGATGTGTGTTTCATATCTATGCAACAATGAGCTCTTGAGTAATCCAAACAAGAGTTATTGTAACTGATTAAAATCACTGTAAACTTATTAAAAATTTTCTCTTCCTGCCAACTCTTCGTCGCACAGACAAGCAACTAGCATTGTCGGAAAGGTCAAGTTGTACTGTTTCATGTTGTATGTGATCCACCTCACTGCGATAAATACTTCGTGAGCAATTTAACCGAGAAGAAGGGATGTGAATTTGGATGCAGTTTGCGTCTAAGAGTTAATATTATTGTCAGCAATACTTTTAAACTAAAAGTTATCCAATTGCTAAATGATATACATCAGTGTTTGACACTGCTTTGTTAAAATACAAGCTTCCCGTTCAGATAGTTTTGTACTTACCCCCACTATATGGCCAAAAGTTTTTGGACACCTGCCAATCACACTGATATGTGGTTCTTATCCAAACTGATACTATAAAGTTGGAAGTAGGGATTGCACAGACTGATCTACTAATCGACTTTACTGCTCTGTGATGACGTTTTATGCTTGACATCGAGTAGTCGCCGATTACGTAATGATCCGCACATCGTTTGTATGTCCAAAGCAAGAACACCGTTGATAACGAAAGTGAGCCAGTAACTGCGGAAAAATTTAAGCTTCAGCAACTTTTTCAGCCACTCTATCAAAGTGGAAGGAAGGAAGGAAGGAAGGAAGAGGAAGCCATGGCCTAATGGTTAGAGAAGCAGCTTTGGGCCCAAAAGGTCACTGGTTTGATTCCCTAGACCAGTAGGAATGGCTGAAGTGCCCTTGAGCAAAGCACCTAACCCCCAACTGCTCCCCAGTCTACTCTGGGTATGTTGTACATCGCTCTCGATAAGAGCGTCTGCTAATGTAAAGCGGGACAATGCTGCACCAGAGCCGAAGAACTCCACGATAATTTCTTAGCACCGCATATTCCCACCATGGAGAAACCGCAGTAGAGGCGGGCCCGCAACCAGGACAGATTTCCCTATTTGGCTGTCCCAGCCACCAGCACCCCAAGTGAGAATTTTTTTTTCTCTGGCTAGGAAAACCATCACGTGACAGCAAGCGAGTCCTTATCCAGCCCATGTTGATGCCCTCGTCTTCTTACACGCAAACCAAGATTGAAAGGCAAAAACTGCGACCAGTAGGTTTACTGGCTGGATCTTGCACGAGTTTTGTTTTTCTCCCAAGTGTTAGACCAAGATTTCTTCTTCTGCACTTTAATGGAAGTTGTAACAAAGGCTACAAGTGTTATCGTTGCGTAAACCGTTGCTGCCGAGGTGCAACCTGTTGTTTCTACTTGTTTCTGTAGCTGTGTCAGCAAATGCATTATGTTTTTTGCAAATGAAAATTGTCGCCAAGCATTCCTATTTCCTGTGGTTGCATTAACAAAGTCGGATAATCAGCAATTACTTGACATCAACTCGATTTTCATCACATAACTGTTGACTTAAAAAAGAAAAAAAAAAAAAAAAGAAATTATGCAACCCCTACTTGGAAGAACACGACTGTCTCATCTTTGTATAGTCACTGAACACCTTATTTCACAAATTATCTTGTGGCTGAATGAACACAAATCCCCACCACCATGCTCTAAAATCTAGTGGAAAGCCTTCCCAGAAGAATGGCGCTTATATTATACAGCAAATACACACCACCTCCATCTTAATGCCCACGGTTTTAGTACAGGCACATATATGAAACGTGAAAGTTTATACTTTGATGCATTAGTCAAAAGTAGGATGGTGGGTGAATAAAGGTTTTGCATGTGTAATTACTGTGCATTCATAAAACTACATGTATAATGTAAATAAAATAAATACGTCCATCATATTTTGATCCAAGTCCAGTCGTGCCTGTTTTTCCGAAAGCGTATAAGAAATATTTGCGTTGCGTGCTATGCGGCTTCCCCGGTGTGGCCGGCGATGAGTGATAGACTAATCGATGTGGAGTCTAATCCGTCAGCTTAACTCTAATACTCTGGACAGGTTCACATCATTATCATGTCAGGCAGCACACACTTTGAGGTGACAAGGAAAAAGGTTCAAAGATTAAAGTCAATCTAAGTGAAGGGGTCTCCACAGGTTTTAAAGCTGTGGGCAACATAAAGGAGATACTTTATCTGATACACATCCTGAATCGGAGCTGGAGAAAACACACACACACACACACACACACACACACACACACACACACACCAGCTGATGTTAGCTGAAAACGTGAGGCTTTTATATGCCCCAACCCCAAAACCACTTCCACCAGCGCAGTCTACTCCGCTTTTCCATTAGCAGGCCACAACTTTGGTTTGAGTTTGCTTGAGTCAAGAATACATGGCGTGAGGGAAGTGTGTGTGTGTGTGTGGGGTAGAGAGTTTATAAATCATCCATAAACGCCTTTACGCAAACTGTTTACAGGTAGTAAATGATGCATTAAACAGGAACCAGGTTTGCGTTTCAGCTTAAAAAGGGCTGGTTTAAGTTAGATAGTCGCCTGCTGACTTCGCAAAAACATCTCGCTCACTTAGAGCTTATACGCCGTTATTTCAGTTACTGAGATATCCGTACTGTAAGCAAGTACCCGTTCTAAATTTAGTTCCGCCCTCCTGTCAAGGTCTTAAGCCTGTCAAACACAAACTTTACCCAACACAGAGTGTTGTGCTGTTTTTGGAAAATAATCAGCGACGTGATGAAGCAGACTTACTGTTCAGCCAAAAGCTACATTACAACCTGATGAGTTGTATTTCTGTCATTATACAGTAAGCAACTTGCTGCTAATTACAATTTTCTATTTAACAAAGAACAGCACGTCACACTGTTCATCCGTTTACAGTTAGATTAATTTATTGTTGAAGAACATCACAAAAAAAAAAAAGTCGTTCCTGTTCTCCTGTACGTTGTTGCCATCCGTCTGTCTCAGGAGATGGTGGTATCACGCTAGGAGTTGGAAGAGCATCTGTCTTCCACACGGTTTGCAAACAAAGGTAGATAGTGCCATTACAGAAGCTGCTCTTGCACTCCTTCTGGTTCTCTTCTCAGTCAGCTGGACGTTTCTGTGGTTCTCAGTCCTCTGCACTCCATCTCTGACTAGAGCTCTCCATTCGTCATCACCGTCTGCGATGTATTCCCAGTTGTTTGTGTTAGCCGCATGTCCCTTTTGCAGACATCTTTGTATCGGCGTTTTGGAGGCCCAACTGAGCGAGATCCTGCGCACAACTTCCTGTAAAGTATATCCCTTGGACATAGCGGCTGTACGTTACAGCCACTATAAACAGTTGTTCCATCATCTTTTCCCTCTCCTGAAGTTAGTATTACTGAGAAACTGCAGAGCGTAAACTCCTCAAAAACGTACACACTGTACAGCTTTACCTCTGACTGCTACGAAGTGGTAACACCGGAGACTCCTTCCGTAGAAAACTCTGATCAATGTTCTCAACAATTACTTTTATAAAACTGTGATTTGTAACGAATAGAGATTAAGCAAAGGTTTCACCAACTAAGGGCTTTTAACAAACAAGTAAAAATTAAAATTAATTAAAACCAGAGGTCAGGAATATAAAAGAGGAGGAACATCCGAGCTCAATTTAGATGACAAAGCAGGAAGTCTTCAGTAACTACAGTGAGGAACATTTAATATTTGGATTTGCGTGCATGGAAAGCGACAAGGCCAAACCCTTACTCAAATGCAAAGCAAGTTTAAAGCAGCTTTCTAATGAAAGTATGAAGCCAGATTTCTTTGGAAACCAAGCATTAAAAACCGGGCCTGAAAACCAAACCAAGGCAAGGTCGAGCAGATTAAAAGAGCACCAGGAATAAAGTATATTTTATAATGGAATAAAATATACTTTTTCAACAAGCAAAAGTTCTCTTAATGATAACATGGATAACCTCAGGGATATGTAAGGCAAATGGTTTAGATAGAATTATTCAGGGGGAAAAAAAAAAGTTGGGAATCCGTGGTAAAAAAGTAATACGGAAAAATTTAAAGATAAACTGTTGGGGGAAAAAAATAATCAGCACTCAAGAATTTATGTTCAAGTTGCTGAGTGCAAAGCTGAATTCTGGCAAAATGTTCCATTTCTATTGCTCTTGGAGTTTTGAGATGTTTTGCTGCTGCACACATGCACTGTTTGTGGGGGGGGTGCATCTTACATGTAAAATGTTTATTAAAAAGCGTCCTGCATTTTACGATTCCGGAGATAGCCGAAGAAGCAAGTGAGAAACAATATTACGTGACCACCGTGGGGCGTGTGACCGACTTTCAGTGTTGTAGTCGAGTCACGAAACCTCGAGTCAGAGCCCAGTCTCGAGTCCCCAGCATTCAAGTCCGAGTCAAGTCCACTACTGATCGGAATCGAGTCCAAGAACAAACACTCCAACCACACCATTTGACGGTGTCCGTTTCAGCGCCGTTAACATTAGTTTGTTCCTGAACATGGCGTATGAGCAGGTGAATGTGCTTCTCTTTATCAGGGAGTGTGAAGTATTCTGTCAGAGACGGTTGGGAGATGGACGCAAGTGCAGAAGGTCATCTCATCTCATCTCATTATCTATAGCCGCTTTATCCTGTTCTACAGGGTCGCAGGCAAGCTGGAGCCTATCCCAGCTGACTAC
>JAOBAM010000019.1:39330485-39340485 GCA_025212355.1 Notarius kessleri
TATCTACTTTTAGGACTTGTGTGAAAATCTGATGATGTTTTAGGTCATATTTATGCAGAAATATAGAAAATTCTAAAAGGTTCACAAACTTTCAAGCACCATTGTAGTGAGTGGTGTAAATCTCTAAAATTGAAAAATATTTGACGGATTTTTTAAAAACAAACTCGGATTGGAAGCAGCTGATTCAATTTGGTATTTTGAACCTTTAAAATGTGTACGATTTCCCATGTCTGTTTTGGTTCTTCAGTGATTTCATTTCGTAGATGCTAAATAAAAGTAGCATCGTACATCCTTTCTTCATTGATGCAGCTGTCCTGTTTTGCTCACAAACCTACATATCGCAATACGTATCGTGGATTGTAGAAATGCCTTCAAGTATTGTGATATGATATTTTTGTCACATCGCTCACCCTGAAGCACTACAGCTACAACGACAGCTACAAATCTCCTCTGGACCCTCATCATGCATGCTTCAACCGTCCTCCTGATAATCTGCCATCACTCAGGGTTTGATCCAGGTTCTTATGGTCTGCAAGTGGGTGTGTATTCAAGGCAGGTGTATCGGATTAGGGTTGGAGCTGAACTTTGAGGGGGGTCAATCTCCAGGAGCAGTGCTTGTGTTGGCTTTTCTGTCTTCTGCTACAATAACACGTATGTCACAATTTCTAACACAAGCTCGCTAATGACCTGGTGAAATGTCCGTTGATGTGTGTCCGGAAAACATCCTCCGGATCCGTAACACAAGGCTGTTCTTTGATGTTCTGAGGATACGATGTCATCATTACGGTGGGCGAGCAGGGCTTTTGTGAGAGGAGCATGACGGATTAAAAGTATTTCATTTTTCATCTTTAAGACCCCTGGCGTCTAAATGCCAAGACAAACAAGAGAGAGCCAGAAGGAAAGGAGGAAAGATCATCCTCCGATGGTTTGCGTGCCAACTGTGTTGTCTGTTTGCCAGTTTATTAGCTACACCGACTTTGTACCTTCAATCCTTGGCTACTTTATTGCCTGCTCTTCAAACGATTTTGTCTCCCAGCGCCGGCTTCATATTGAAAGAACTCCTCCAACTAGTGCTTCAGGGAAAATAGAGTCTTCTTTAATTTACTGACAAAATGAAGAGTGTCATCCATCGCAGCTCCAGATTAATGAGCAACCGTGAAGCGCTGAAAAAACGTGTATCATCATTTTGAGTTATTATCTCACTCTTACAGTGGAGCACCTTGTAATTTCGACTTAATAACATTATTTCAAGATACCACAAATGCACAGTGAGTATCTTGAAATTATGAGATGAATCAAACTAGCAAGGTGAGATCTTTAAGTATCAAGTCATTAAGCTGAAATAATGACATAATTACGACTCATCATGACTCCAGGAACAATGAGAGAATAAGGCATAATAAGGTACTCTAAAATAACGAGACCTGAGCTCTAAATCATGATGTAATATCTTGAAATGATGGTGTTCACGTTTCAAAATGTCAAAAAATAACAACGTAGCACTTAAAAATTGCACAACATGCAGTTCCAGGCTTCTGTGTTTGATTTTTTTTAATGATGAAGGAATGTTTTTATTTGAATTGTGTTTGAAGCAATGACACGGTGTGTTTTAAGGTTACATCCCATCACTTCTGCTTCCAAGATATCCAGTCAGAGCTTTGTGCATTCGTGATTAGCATCAGTTGCTATAACTCATGTGGCTGAGTGTTCTTCAGGTTTTGGATTAAAGTTACCGTGACAGAGACATACGCTGTGTGTTCTCAGGGTGTTGAGAACAGTGTTTACTGGATGCGCAGGGTCAGGAATCCCCTACAGCAATACGAAATCTGCCAATAAAGCGAGGTGTGGCACGAAATTGAGTGTTGTTCCTATCTGGTACATCATCTGCTGGAAGCATGGCTCGCTGCCTCTCTTCATGGAGATGATGATGAGGTGCCGATGATGTGGGATGACACGTGAAATTTGCTCCTGACAAGCGATAGCTGATTTATTGACTTCTGAAAACAAGTATCGACTTGGCTTCAGATGAACAAGTGAAGAATCTTTGAAGAAACGGCTGATCCGGGATCAGCAGCCACTCTCGGGACCATTGCAGCTCATCATAGCTTTGGGCTAAAACACTGATCTGAGGTCTGTGGACTCAGTTTTCGTACTTGTTACCAAAACACGTTTAATTCTCTGTGTCTCAGACAGGGTCTGCGATCCACTCACCGAGACACGCTGCTCTTTCTCTGTTATGTTGTAAGTGTAGAGCTGTGTGTAAGATATGATGTGTGTGTGTGTGTCTAAATGGAAAACTGAGCTGTTTTGATGGAATACAAGTTGAAAAAAAACCCCAAAAACGAGTTTGCATAAGAGGCCACACCTCTTTTAGTGAGACTGACAAGCACAGAAACCACACCTCCTTTAGGAGGATTGACTGTTAGAAAGGCCACACCTCCTTAACTGGGACTAACTGAGACAGAGGCCACACCTCCTTGACTGGAACTGATAGATAAAGAAGACACGCCTCTTTCACTGGGCTGACAGACACAGGGCCATTCCTCATTTCCTGACCTGAACAGACACAAAGGCCACGCCTCCTTCACTGGGACTGAGATGGTCAGGCCATGCCTCCTTCACCAAGATGACAGAATCAGTGGCCACGCCTCAATCACTGGGACAGGGATGGTCAGGCCATGCCTCTTTCACTTGGACTGACATGGTGAGGCCACGCCTCCTTCATGTGGGCTGAGAGACACAGAGGTCACTTTTCTGTCACACCTCAGCGTTCCTTCCTTCAGGTATCTGCGATGTTCCTGCTTGCTGATTGAAGGATGTTTGACGATGGCTCATCTAATGAAAGATGTTGGATGGTGAATGTTAATCATCACCCCTATACACACACACACACACACACACACACTGCCTCAGGGGCACATGCATGCAGGACACCTGCTTGATCTGCAGCTCAAAGCCAATTTTTTTGCTCTGAGGTTCGAAAGGAGACTCTGCTCTCATCACATTTGACAGAATGCTGGAGGGATCGGGGGCAACAAGCCTGGGCAAAACACACACGCACACATCAATATTCCAATCAGGAATTCCACTGAACACCGTGAATAACTACAATGTTCCATACTTTGTTTTTCTCAACCGTACCTGATACTATGAGAAATCATGACACTGGAGGAACTCGAACCGTCTCCTGTCCGTTTGCTGGTTTTAGGTTCATGTACAGCTTTTTGCAGACTTGTGAAGACATGGCTAAATCAACAGCTGTGAAAAGCCTTTAGCTGGCGTCCTTGTGCAGTTCCTCAGTAAGGAAACTCTGGTGATGCTGATTCAGATGTCACCATGTCGCTCTCACCAGGATCAGCTCAGATGCTTTCCAAGCTTGTTTTCATGCTTGTGGTTTTTCCTGGACTTCAGGATGTTTGGTGTGGGTGTGAGCGCTGGTCTCGATCCCAGGACCGCCCCTCAGAATTGCGTGTCCGTTAGTCCCAGTGAAGCAGGTGTGGCTTCGGTTTCGTCTCATGGATCCTGTGATAGTGCTACGGCCATCACCGGAGGACCAGAGGAGACACTGAGTCACAGTTTGGAGGGAAAAGGTGGATTCAGGAAGTGATGCTGTAACACTCTAAACTCTTTCCTGGGAAATAAAATAGTGGTTCATATGTTTCCAGGATGTAGGTCAGTGCGGCTGAGAATAATGATTCGGTTTGAGAACAAACGTCATCAAAGGCCACGCCACACCCTGGTCAACAGGAACCCCGGGGCTCATGATGGGACTCATGAGAGGACATACACTGCCTTTTTCCCAGCATGCATTTTCCTTTCCAGGCTTTAATCAGTCACGTTGCACATGTAGACACCGAATAGCTGTTCAGTGGTCGAGCTATTCACTGTCACATGACCTCCCGATCATCAGACTGTCAAGACGAATATATTTTTCATCATCGTACCTGCTCATGTGCGTCCTTTTTGGTCCAAATTGTCCATTTTGGTCTGATAAACTTTACGAGAGAGAAAAAACAGAGAGGTTTGAAAGAGTATACTGTATCTTTTGTAATGTAAGCGATAATCGGAAGTAACTTCTCACAGATGTTCCACAACATTAGATGCAACAATAAATGGATTAAAAGTACACTAAAGAATTTAAACGGAATAAAACCCTTGCTAGGGTCAGGAAAGGAATCCACTTTGGAGTGGGAACAGTATCTCAGCTTCATCACGCCACTCTGTCGCTGATTATTTTCCTGGAACAGCACAACACAGACTCTTTTATTCCTTACTGGTCAGATCTTCATACCATAATCACCAGCGATGAATCAAGAAACAGTCACATCAAATGTTAAAATCATTACACCCTTTAAAACATGATCCAGAACCAACAGGAACCAACAGGAACCTGTCAATGTTTGTTTGTTTTTTTTCTCCATGACTAATGGGAAAATAGAGTGAAATCCCAAATACTGCAGCATCATCGATGGCTTGTGAAACTCTCCTTCTGCTTCACAAGTATCAGTTTCAGTTTTCTCCCAGATGTGGAGATGCAGAGAAGAAGAACGAAAGCGAGGTGAAAAGAGGATGAGAAGTGATTGCGCTCCGATTTCATTTATCACAATGTCTTCACCGAGTCTAGAACAGATCCGTGTCTATTTAAGCTGGCCTCACCCGTTCACACCCCAAAGGGGCGTCGTTTATTTTACGTCGCTTTGTACCTGACGATTCAGTTCCAATAATATAACAGACGAGTCGTTTATTTTCTCTGAAAACACCACAGAAGAAGAATGACGGCAGTCAGCAGGTTTCTCACCCAGAGCAGGAGTGACTGAAACGCCAGCGAGATGTCAACGGAGTTTATTTACAATTTACTGGATGGATGACACCGAAAGAAAATCCTGATTTCTGATTGGCTTTCAGTCCACACTCCAGAGACAGAGAGAGAGAGAGAGAGAGAGAGAGAGAGAAGAATGCTTCTCAGTGTGACAGCTTTAAATGTCATGAATTATTTCTCACATTGGGGTGTTTTTGGTGTAAATGCAGTTTCGATGCGGCATTGAAGTGGAGAGTGTATTTACGGTGCATGACGTACTGGAGGAATCGTGTGTGTATGATTCTGTGTGATTGTTATCTTAAGTGTAATGAACAATACGGAGCTCATTGTCTTGGAAAATGGTCTTGATATGTGTATGTGTTAGTCATTATATTCCGAATAAGACTGGCACTGTTTCCATCACTGGCACTGGCACACACACACACACACATAAGCAAGGGCCAGATAAAGGCGTTTCAGGAAGTGGTGTGTATTCACACAGCAGGAAAAAGACAAAAACATTCACTGGTGTGGCACAGAAAACACACACGTCACACAAAACTCTATACACACAATCGGTCGAGAACTGTTTTCATTGCAGTTCACAGACTTACTATTGGGCTACACACACACACACGAACATTATTCCACTTCCTCAGTATGATGACATCAGCGGGTGTGGTGGGAGGAGTAACTTTCTGACAAGTGCGCACTTTTAGAAGGTAGAACGCGCAAGAGCCGCTGAACGTTCCTCAGTCTCACCCAAAAACACAATCGGAGATCAAACCAACCTCTTATCGGAAATTCTGCGTTTTGGATAATTTTGGAGGTCGTTAAAATGCCGTGCAGTGTGCTGGGTTTTCATGAAGTGTCCTGTCACTGTGGGGACATTCTGGGGCGTTTATAATGGCATGACTGAATGTGTGTGTGTGTGTTTGTGAGAGAGAGAGAGAGTCTGACTTTACAGAGACCTGTTCAGAAGGGCCGAGCCATAAACACAGGCCCTTTAGGAGTTTTCTTGGTTCGATTTTGGTGGGAATTCTGAAGACGGTTTGGACAGATGATCCACCTGCTCGGTTTTGATTGAAGAAGACATCGCATAATACACTCACGAGGCGTCGAGGTGGTGGAAAAAAATAGCGAGGCAGATGGTAAAGGAAGTGAAGCACTCAAAGAGAACGATGCCTCATCAACCTGGAGTTCTTCCTCCTAACTTGGGATGGGCCCCTGCACTCTGAGTTCAACAAGGGACATCAAATCAACATGGCCGCTTGCTCACAGCGTGAACAGCAAACATGGCAGCACTTCTTACCTTGAACTCACCGGCCACTTTAATAGGAACTTGTTGTTGATTCTAAGATCCTGTTCTTGGCTGCAGGAGTGGAACCCAGTGTGTTCTTCTGTTTTCTGTTGCATGCTGAGATGCTTTTCTGCTCACCATGATTATAAAGAGTGATTATATGAGCTACTATGTCCTTTCTGGCAAAAAAGTTCAAACTGCTCAGTCTGTCTATTTTCTGATCTCTGACCCTCTCTGATCAACAAGGTGTTTGTTTCCAACCACAGAACTGTCACTCACTCACTCACTTGATGTTTTTTGTTTTCTGCACCATTTTTTCTGTGTAAACTCGAGAGCCTGTTGTGTGTGAAAGCCCCAGGAGATCAGCAGTTTCTGAAACACTCAAACCTTCACGCTCCATCCGGCTCAAACCAACCAACACCCATACCACAGTGAAAGAAAGAAAGTCAGACTTCACTGTGAGATCACAATGTTTCCCATTCTGATGTTTGAACGTTGTGAAGATTAACTGAAGCTCTTGATTTGTATCTGCCTGATTTGATGCGCCGTGCTGCTGTCGAGCGATCGGCTGATTAGAGAACTGCAGAAAACAAACAGCAGGTAGATGTAGGGGTGTTCCTAATAAAGTGGCCAGTGAGTGTATATTTATGATGTCAAACAACACTTAGGTTTTGGAGTTTTGTTCTCTTCAGATGAAAAACTCTTTCTACATCGTGTGTTCATATAATCACTGATAAAATGTCAGGACCGTACTGACTGCATGCTGTATCGAAGTCTGAATCGGATTAAACTGAATATTTTCTTCTTGCATATCCTGCAAAAATAAAACATGAGCACCATCATGAGCAAACACCCCCCTCACACACACACACACACACACACACAGTTTACCTGGGTATTGTCTGAAAAAACCCTTTGCACTTCCAAAATACTGCCAGATGAGTGAGGGGTCCTTCTCGAAATTATCCACAAACACTTTATTCAGAGCCTCAGACCAGTACACACCGTTCACTATGTCAGGATCTGAAAACACAGATTTTTTTTTTTAAAGTGGTTTTAGAAATGTACTCATGGTCTGGAACCACTTCAGCTTGCTGATTTATATTGGCAAGGTTGTTTCCAAAAGTTTTGGCACCCCTGGACAAAGTACATTTTGTTGACAACCTTTACAAAACTATTTTTTTCATTTAAAAATCTTCAAATATTAATGCACCGTTATGTAACATTGAATGAATTAGTGAAGAGAATAAAAAAGTAACTGTGGCATGTGCAAAAGTTTGGACACCCTTCACACATCCACGTAACGAAGCATGTTCAGTTGTTCATGAAAATAAATTTCTGGAAGATTGTTTCATTCAGGACGAAACACGAAATAAACACAGTTTCCTCTGATGTGCAGAATAATGCAAGCTGTTTTTTTAATTCATCATTCTTACGATCAAAGGATATGTTGCTCTGGCATGACAGAAAGCAGTAAATATTGCTGAAAAACGAAAAGAAGAGTCAAACTTAAGAAGCTCTTGACCTTTGACCTTAATTTCCCTTTTTCCAAATCATCTCCCTCCCTTCAATGAAGTCGGGCAATAAACGCACAGAATAGAACTATAAAAGGCCATTGGACACGCACACAAAGAAACGACAGTGACGGAGGACACTGAGGAGTGACCACACACACACACACAGTGTCTCTCTCCAGGCGATTATTGACCTGTAGTGGGGAGCTGATGATAAGTTAATCTTCTCCAGATCAGTGGAGCACAACTTGAACATCACACACACACGCACACACACACACACACACACACGCACACACGCACGCACGCACACACACACACACACACACAATCAGACTCTCACCATGTGTTAAGGGTTTATGTCTGTATATAAAGTGCATGCCCCAGTGAATGATGTGTGTTGAAACATAACCCTGTATTCACACTCGTGAGCAAATGAGTTAATGATGTCACTTCCTGATTGTTCATTGTGCATGGATTACATGTCTTTGAAAATGTTAAGAAATAAAAAAACATGAATAAATCAGAGCTGAAGTCGAGAATATCTCGATGTTGACGTGAGTTTGTTTTGGAGTGACTTGCCTATGGGTGTGGCCTGTCGAGGGTTCTTTCAGTCCCAATGAGAAACTGTACTGTTGAAAATGTACAGCCTGGAGTTTACGATACAATTTATACACACACACACACACACCAGATTTACATGATATGTGCCCGGCTTTGTACTTGCAACAAGAAGCTACTACTTCAGGAGAAGACAGGAATATGGTTAGCATCTTTTCTCATGTTTATGTGTCGGACAATAAAAGGGAACTAATTGCATGTAGGAGCGAAAGTTGTGAGCAGGGAACTGAAGAAACGTCAGACCTCACACACACACACACAGTCAGATCTATCCCAGGGATCATTCAAGACAATCGATTTCTCACTTTACAGCATCGTAGCTCGATGGCATGGAACTAGGAAACTCTCAAAAAATGGCCTGAAATCGCAGCTCTGTGTCGGAGGAAAGGATGAGGGCATGGTTCAAGCCGTGTGTCCTGCTTTACCTTTGTTGTACATGTTGGTGGGGACCTGCACCACACTCAGACTCAGGTTGACTGACAGGTTGTTAAAGTGATCATTGGGCTCCAGGATAAACTCTCCTCCCAACTCCACGCTGTTTCCATCCTCATCCACTTCATTTATCAGGACAGCGTTAAAGTACTCATACTGCACACACACACATACATTTTAAGTCTTTCAAAATCCATGAAAAGACTTGCAACAAGACAACATCACACAGATTTCTTTCAACACGTTCTTCCAGATAGAAACCGTGTTTCCTATATGAAAAAAAAAAAAAAAGTCCTGTCCACACATCATGATCAGGACACACACCTTTCACTTCCGCACACCTGTCTGGATTCAGTTTTTGTCTGATCATCTGTTTGGTGAACCAGCTTTCACAAAAGAAAAGTGCTCTATATGTCAGGATTGTTATTTTAATTCAATATTATTTGTACTGAGAAGAAAAGAGAAGAGAGGAGGAGTGGAGTGAGGGACAGTAGAGGAGGAATAGAGGGCTGTTGTCCTCTTGAGGTCCAGCAGTGACAGCTCATCTCACGGCTCGACGCTCCTGTAACACGCCCAGAGAGTGGGGAGAAGAAATGTGCACACACAGCACATCCACTGCACTGCATTCCAACTGCCTTCTCTCTCTCTCTCTCTCTCTCTCTCTCTCTCTCTCTCTCTCTCACACACACACACACACACACTCACACACTTTCTAGATAAAAGATACAGATAAAAATAATGGCACTCAGCTATTACACTGAAAATAAATTATTCAGTGTTTCAGTAAATAAAACAAAAAACAACAAAAACAAATTTGTGATTTTTTTTAAACAAACCAGAAATTACATAATTATCATTACATCATTGCTTTAAGTTCAGTCCGAAATAAATTCATGTAAATATATAAATCCCTAAAACCCAAAGTGAAGGCGATATCTTCCTAACTTCACCAACTTCAAATTATTTTACCAATGATCACAAAACTAAAAAAACTGATTGCATACTAAAAAGGGGCGTGGTTTATTCACTCAATTTGCATGCACATCTGCATGTTTCATAGTAAAATATGAGTTGCCAGTAATTGATGATGTGTTTTAATCTGATTATTTTGATTGTGATACTTTTTTTTTTAGATTTATGTGATTCATTTCTGCTTCCTTGCAGAAGTCAGTCACTAAAATTTTCCTAAAACAAAGGAACAGAAGTTTGATGTGTTTGTTGTAACCGTGTGTGTGTGTGTGTGTGTGTGTGTGTGTGTGTGTGTGTGTGTGTGTGTGATTTAATTCAGGTTGAGTAGGTGATTTATAAAAAGAAGAAAGCGAGTTAAATGTCCTG
>JAOBAM010000019.1:39360944-39373240 GCA_025212355.1 Notarius kessleri
GGATAGGCTCCAGCTTGCCTGCGACCCTGGAGAACAGGATAAAGCGGCTAGAGATAATGAGATGAGATGAGATGAGACTTGGACTTGACTCAGACTTGTACACTGGGGACTCGAGGTTTAGTGACTCAACTACAACACTGTTTCACTCATCAACAAGTTGTTTCAGCCTGTAGACCCTGCGCTACGCAATGTTCCCCCTTGCTCCATTCTGAGTAAAAATCCCAGGACATCAGCAGTTCCACTGAAATACTCAAACAAGCCCATCTGACACCAACATGCCATATTTAAAATCATTCTGATGTTTGATGTGAACATTAACTGAAGGTCTTGACCTGCATCTCCATGATTTTGCGCGTTGTGCTGATGCCATATGACTGGCTGATTTTCTAACTGCATAAATGTGCAGTTATACACATGTTCCTATGAAATTGACTCAAGTGTATCATCGATTGTGCTGTATTTGTGTTATATTTATCAATCAAAATTGAGATAAAGCCAAAATATTTCGCCAGATATTTCAGTTTGAGCTGGTGCATCGAGGTTCGGAGGAAATTCAGTCAGAAATGACTTCAATGGGAAAAAAAAAATTTTCAAAAGGAAGTTTGAAATTCATGTGCATAAGTTATACATTTCTTGCTCAGTACTGATTGGTCATGAGGTGTTGATTAATTTTCTATCATGGTCAGTAGCACTAGCTGCAAGGTTTATATAGCATTAATGCCCTTGGTCTAATACATTATTGTTTCTATAGTAACAAATTACACATGGATTTTTATGGCGGGTGCTCCATTAAAATGTGTAAAACGCAGAGGGGAACCGTCAGGACCTTCTAGGCCTTCAAAGAAAGCCCAAACATACAGTATCAGCATTTCCAATGTTATATTTAATTGCTTTCATCATTTCATTATAATTATTATCTTTTAATTTGGCCTCATTTTCTATCAAATTTGCTTCAGAAATGAAAGGGCTACTGTCCTGAAAACATTAAAATCGAGTTAACCAATGAGATTTTTTTGTTTGTTCTGTCTAGGCTGAGAAGAGTTTCAAGCTGCTCATTCATTGGTTAGGACTTCATTGTCTGGACAGAAGGCCATAGCAGTGTATGTTTACATAGGAAGTGACAGATGAATTAACCAATCAGATTTTGATTTATAGTGGGAGGGACCAAAAATTTATCGCTCTCGGCCTTCTCGAAGGCCAACGCGAGCTTAACCGCGAGTCAGCGCAGCAGTGAAGTCACCTTCCAGCCGGTGTAGCGTTCATCAGTAGTGTTAGTGAATGCTAATAAAGAAACGACAGGCTAACGACCGAGAAACTAAGATTTCTGTCTCCAGACTCTTCTTCCACGCTGCACGCTCGCTACAGTATTTTTCACTCAGACTTAAGGATTCATTTCCCTGTGGAATTTACTGAGTTACTTTTAAAATCAACATCGACAGCGACACACAACGGAGCGACCTGGCAGCCTGACGCTAATCCCTTATAAAATCCTTTACCCTGTCGCTTTTTTGGTGTCTGGCTAAGTTTGGGCTGTCCCAGCTCTAACAGTCACGGTTCCGCACTGGATGACTTTAAGCTTGGTTTGCGGTTTCTCAGTAACATGACAAGCTGCAATTTTTTTCTCTTATTCGCTTCAAGAGAGAGGAAAACGAGAGGCAGGTGAGGGAACGAGTGTTTATACGTAGCTGCGAAAATGTAAATGAGAACAGGAGCTAACTCCCTTCATGGATGTTCCAGAACGGTAACGCTAAACAGATAAAAAAAAGTTTGATGTCGTTCCTTGAATAAAATTTTAAAACAATGCATTGTTGGCAAACTGCTGTGAGATACGAGTGGAATGAAGCCAAGAGCTCCATTACCGCACCAACGTTTGATTGTTTTCCTCCACCCGCACATCCTGAAGTGTTTTATTTGCTCTGGTTCAGTTTGTTCAGTTTGTGCCTGACGTAAGAATGAACCGAAGAGTTTACAAAGTGAAATCATTTTTGAAATGATCTCCTCGTTTTTGTTCTTTTCTCAGGTCTGGTCCTGGAGCCTGTGGTCTAATCTACGCCATCTCGGCAGCGATTCACATGATTCTGTTTTTGTTTTTAGATGAATCAGGACACGCCCACTCTCATGCATGATGCACGGTAAGTGAAATGAGGTCGGCCGGACGCACGATGCACGGGCATTCACACGGCCGCATTCTCGCTGTGATGCAGAGCTGAGCTCAGATCAGTGCAGCAGCATTCAGGTCACGTCCAGAAGTGTGACACGTGCACTGATCTGGGATCTGAGAGCTTTCCTCAGGAACTTACTTGCGCAGCTCGGTGTAAATCGGCAGCACCTCTGGGTGGCACACAAAGGCAAACGCCAGGATGGGAATGGTGTAGGCTGTCTGCAAAACACACATGGAATAGAAGGACACGTCACCATGGTTACCAAGGTTTCCACTACAAACTCCTTAACGAACAACTCGAGCACTTTATAGAGAATCATAGACGAGGCACTTCACAGAGGGAGAATTGTTCAGGCGACTAATTGTGGGCCGATTTGGAATGCCAGTCCTGTGCCCTGGGCTACGGATTCTCACAGACCATCCCATTGGGATGCTAATACTGGCAACACACACACACACACACATATACACACAGAGGTCACTTTAATAGGAACTTGTTGTTGATTCTAAGATCCCTGTTCTTGGCTGCAGGAGCGGAACCCAATGTGTTGTTCTGCTGTTGCTGAGATGCTTTTCTGCTCACCACGATTATAAAGAGTGATTATATGAGTTACTATATCCTTCCTGGCAAAAAAGCTCAAACCAATCTGTCCATTTTCTGATCTCTGACCCTCTCTAATCAACAAGGCGTTTGTTTTGTTTCCACCCACAGAACTGTCGCTCCCACACTCACTCAGTGTTTTTTGTTTTTCGCACCATTCTGTATAAACTCTAGAGCCTGTTGTGTGTGAAAACCCCAGGAGATCAGAAACACTCAAACCTTCACAATCCATCCGGCTCAAACCAACCAACACCCATACCACAGTGAAAGAGAGAAAGTCACACTTCACTGTGAGATCACAATGTTTCCCATTCTGATGTTTGAATGTTGTGAGCATTAACTGAAGCTCTTGATTTGTTTCTGCATGATTTGACGTGTCGTGCTGCTGTCGAGCGATCGGCTGATTTGAGAACTAATGGGTGTTCCTAATAAACTGGCTGGTGAGTGTGTATACAGTATAGACACGGAGCTGCACATTGTTCAGATTCAGTTCCAGTGCAGAACAGTAGCGTGTGCTGGATCAAGTGCTATTTTATAAGCTGTTCAATAATGTGTGTGGAAGCCGTATTGGAAAATTAATTCAAATTTGCAGAGAATAATGTGATTTATTACAAGCAGGACTAAAACTTGCCATCTTCCCATCCATCCATCCATTATCGTATTCATCTGTTTATTTTCCTTTTTTAAATTGTCTCTTGCTTTTTTGTTGCATTGCTGAACATTGACATAAATACTGACACAACTTTTGGCCTGAAGATGGAAATTCGGCCCTTGTTAGATCATGCGTGAGAAAGTATCATTTCTAGGTTTATTGCCAAAATATTTGTCATGCAGTGGAAGTTCACTGGGAATGATTTGGCACTCATGTCTGGAAGGTTGTGGGTTCAAATCCCAGGACAGTCAAAGAGCCAACGTTGTGCCCTTGACTGTTAACTTTGGATAAAAATGTCTTTCTTTTCCTTCCAGAGTGATGCTAAATAGCCATAGCGTACATAAAATCTGGGCAACGTAACAAATTTGTTCAAATCAACAACCTTGTAACCAATCTGCAGTCTCCATGTTGTGCTGCTCGAGAGCAGATGTAAGGTGAGGCAGCGTGGAGAATCGGTCACGTCTTTCAGAAGCAGATCACTTCATGCACACGTGCACTCACACAGCTAGCGCCAAGCCCAGTCGCCAGCGACCCTCTGGGGGGTTCTGACCCTTTCCCCTCATGTTTAGTCTTGGCTAATCATTAAATCCGGCCTCTTAAGCCGATCTGAGGCTAGCTTTAGGTTGGGATCCTGGATCTGTGTCAAAGGGAAGGAAGAAAAATTTAACGTTTACAGTGTTTAACCAGGAAGGCTGAGGAGACAGTACGGAGTTGCCTATGGTTACCATACGACACACATGTGACCAGCGCTGACCTCGGACCCGCCGTCGCTGTTTCTGCTGTGTACATTGACTGAAAGTCTTCTTTATTCTCAGAAGGTCTTCAAAAACACGGAGTCCAAAAAATACACCAGTAAACTGTACTCGGGCAAAGGGAGAACCTTTTTAGAATATGCAGTTTAAAAATGGTCATCAGTGCCATAAATATTGGCGCCTCTCATCTGAAGTCAGTTGGGATTGACTGGATGGATGTGCAAGTCCAAAGGCCTGAAGTGGTTAAACCCTTTTTTTTTTTTTTTTGCAAGTGTAACAGCTGATCATCAGGCTCGCTCAGTCTTCACGCTGCCTCAGGGGGTAAAAAATGGCAATTTGAAATAACAATAGCATCCGTCGCATCCCCCTCTGTCCCTGCAGATTACAGCTTTTCATACCATGGCTTGTAATGCTGATTAAAACAGAACAAAGATGAAAAAAGGGAGTGTTTTATTGGATTGTTAGCCAAAGCCTGTTTCCCAAGAGCAGCTCCGTGGCGATGCTTTTTAATCTGGTGGAATTGTTCTTTCCGTGCTCATCCATGCTGATCATTTTAATCTACTCAAAAGCCAAAAAAAAAAGGTTTTGAATTTGATGAGTGATTTAAAAAAAAAAAAAAAAAAACAGAAGAAGGTCAAGACTGATTTACCGAGCTGCAGTGAATGGAATGTTGTACCTGCAGGTTAACACCGTGTATGATTAAACCTGCAGAGATGCATAATTTACTCCTGTGTTAGATTTGGCATTGAGACAGAAGCAGGTTTGTTTGAATCCTGGAATCTTGGAGAAAGTCGAATTCCAATATCAGACAAAGAGGTTTGTTTTTTTTTATACTTTGAGGCTTTTCCTGGTCTGATTTTAACCATCGCTTCATTTGAGGAAATGTCCATCTTCCATCCAAAATCTTGGATGTTCTCCCCTTCGCTAATCTAACACCCCATATATGAGCATTGAGACGCCTTCAGGCTGTGATTATCCCAATTCTGCAATAAAATCTGATTGCTCAGTTGACCAATGCAACCTTTAACCGCCTTTCTGTGCACCAGAACTGCTTGACCTCACCCTCATCTTAAATGCGTTTTGTATTCGAGTTTTGCTAATTCTAATGATGCTAACTATCCGCCAGGCCTGAGCAAGAGTGTGATGGTCCACTGATCTCACCCCGAGGGTTTGAGGCTCTGGTTTGAGAGTTTATTTGATTGCGTATTGGTGTTGAAGAAGTAAAGTCATCATTTACCTCTGAATTTGTGATTCGGTCCATATTATTGGCTGCTGTCACTTCTGTTTGTTATTTACAGTGTAACTCATGACTGATATCTCAGTAACGAGAATGAATTAACAGGCTGGAAATCTGACGAACGCAAAGCAGTTTGCTGTAATGGACGCTCGTTACTGCAAAGGAAGTGAGTGATTTGGGATCTTTAGGTGCCAGGATGATGAGGATGGAAATGCGTACAGATTGGAGATGTGGATGAGGAGTAGCATAAAGCACAAAGATGTGCCACTGGCTAACATCGGATCACTCCTGTTACATAATGTAAAATGAAGGGCAGTAGCTCTGAATTTTCCCAGAGAGCCACTGCTGGTTCCTCACCTTCATTCAGGCGCTTGGCCCCCTAAAGTGCTTCTGCAGTCCCTGAGAATGATCTGAAATAGAGGTTCTCTTTAAAGCACATTCCAGATGAGTATATTGAACTGTAACACTGACAGTCACTGGAGGTCAGTGAATGATTAATTCGTGAGTTGCCTCAGGTTTCTCGAGCTTGAGTTAACGTCTCCATGGTGTTTCGCATGTTCTCCCTGTGTCTATGTGGGTTTCCTCCAGTTTCCTCCTTCTTCTCAAAAACGTGCTGGGAGCTGGATTGCTTATGAGAAATTTCCCTTCAGTGTGAATGAGTGTGTGTGTGATGGACTGGCGTTCCACCCAGGGTGTATCCCCTCATCCCACCCGGTGTTCCCAGGATAGACTCCAGATCCAACACGAAGATGAATAAATGGTGATGCATTGTTTCTCATTATTGTTTTTTGGAGCATAAATCATCGGTTCTGTGGTTTTCTGTGGTCCTGTTTGGGAAGCCGAAGGAGATGACCAAGTAGATCTCAATTTGCTCATTTATCTGAATATCTAAGTGATTGTCAGCCCTTTGAGCACGAGTCGTCCCTGATCAGAGTCCCACACTGAAAGTACAAGGGACGAATCCTCTATTACACTTTTTTTTTTTTAACAAAGAGGGAATGGGTTCTTGAACTGGTTCTGTTTCAGGTTCTTTGAACCTCGGTGCCAGCAAGCCAGCCCATATTTTCACCAGTTTTGTAATTAAGGATGCGTCATGAACGGAGGGTGTGGCACAACTCACAACAGGAGTAAACAGTAGTCGCAAGATGGTTGTTGTACCAAGTACAACAAGTAGTTGCATACTTTGATGACCTCCAAGATTTTGTTCTGTTATTACAGATATATTTTTGGTCCTTTTTTTTTTCTGAACATTTATCCTTTTCCATTGTGTTCTCCATCACTGCACTCCGCTTCCTCTCCAAACTAATGACACGCCCATTGACATGATCATGGTTTGTGCTGGAAAAACCCGCTATATTTTGGTTCTAGCTGGGCACCAACTTATCAGGTTCTGAACAAATTTATTTTTGGTCGAAATGCAAATTGGAACAGAACCCATTTCCTGTTGGTGAAAAAGGATGACCTGTGTGGCCATGCACACTTGATCTGAGCTGAATTTTTACACCCTCGTTGAGGTGCAGGGGTCAGGAGCACCCTCAAAGGGTTAACAGTTAATGCAGTGGAATGACAGAAACCTGGAAGGGGATTCAAACAGCCAAGGAGCTGACGGAGTTGATTTGGAGAGAGGGAGTACAGGGATCCTGTCTTTCACCTGTCTCACACTCGGTGTCTCAATAGCACCGTTTTGGTAATGTTTAAGCGATTATCAGTCATCTGAGCACAAAGAGTTCAGTGTGTATCCCGAGCAGGAGGATACATTAGCACTCTGAGGTCACATCAGATCAATCCCCTGCTCGAATGACCCGGTTTTTATGTGAAGCAGCGACTTTGGCGGCAAATATATCCCGTTACGTTTCAGGGCTGCTGTGAAAGCAGCCAGTCTGAAAGTTTGTCCTGAGATGGGACGGCCTGTGGGTTTTTGCTCGGTACAGGGAAACCTAAGTAGACAGTTGAGCCATGATGATGCTAATGCAGCTGACCGTGGGTGGATGCTAATGGAGTACTTTCTTTCTTTCTTTCTTTCTTTGGCCTGCTACCTTTCTTTCATTGTGAGCAGATTTGGCTCTTTGTGTTCTCGGAGCAGCGGGGTTCTGAGTAGGAAGCGTGGTATGCGATTGAGATGCGATTACCAGACTTGCTCACAGATATCCTTCCTTCCACTCATCCAGTCTGAACATCATTATCACAGGATCGGCTGGAACCGAGATGCAAAGAACAGCAAGCGTTTTATTCCTTTATCCCACAGCAACCTGCCAGAGATGATGATGATTATTATATTATTATTATGATTATGATTAATTAAACAACACCTCATACTTTTTATCTGTTTCGAGTTAGATGCCATGTTGTGGAATCCATGAAACAGGTTTGTTTCTGTTCTCACTTGTTAGAAAGTTTATCTTTGACCATTACAAAGAGTTGATAGTGGAGACTCCTTCCCTGAATGCTGAATAAACATCTCCGTTGAGGAAAAAAAAATCCCATATCTAAGATCACAGATATGTTTTTTTTTTTTTTTTTGTGTGTGTGTGTGTGTTAAATAATAATAGTTTCTTGCAGAATGAAGTTCTGAGCTTTGACATATGTTATGAATGGAATAGGTTTGTAACACGGTGCATGACTCTGAGCAGAATAATCTGAATGGAGTCAGAAGGGTGTGAGGTTTTGTGTGGGTGTGTGTGTGGTAAAGTCAGCTCGGATGTGGTTTTGAGGGAATGGGTTATCCATGACTTGGTCGAGCTTCTGGTTTTCTTTTTGCTAATAACGTACACACACAGTCTTAATCACTCAGCCAGCGCTGTGGCATTTTTGTTAGATGGCAGGATTCTAATTCTGACAGAGAGAGAGAGAGGGAATGTGTTTTCTGGACTTTGGTTTAGTGCAAGCACACCACACTCACCACCGGAGTGTATGGAGTGCCTCATTATCCTGTCAACGCATACACACACATGACTCGCCTTCAAAACTGGGATCAAGAAGGCTGCGTGTTGGAGTCAGTGTTTCTTCGTAAGCATATCCTGGAAATGGCAAACACAATCTGTTGAACATCTCATTCCAGATTGATTCCATTTCCTGTTCTAATAAGCTCCACTCTGAGATCTGGGAAAGCTTTTCACTCGATTTTGGAGTGTCGTTGTGTGGGGTTTTTGTTCATTCAGCGACAAGAGCATTAGTGATCTCAGATGCGGATGTTGGGATGTTGAGGTTCCAGTTCATTCCAGAGGTGTTCAGTGCGGTTGAGTTTCAGTCCGGGGTTAGTGCAGGACACCCGAGTTCTTCACTCCAACCTGAACACACCCACGGAGCGTGCTTTGTGCACAGGGGCATTGTCGTGTTGGACAAGGTTTGGGTTTCTTAGTTTCAGTGGAGGGAAATTGGAACGTTAAAGCATACAGAGACGTTCTATACGTGTGTGTTTTCAGCTTTGTGGTAACACTTTGGGGAAGAACCATATATGGGTCCAGTGGTTAGGGGTGCACATACTTTTGACCATATAGTGCATTTTTTTCTCCCAGATAAGCTTTATGTTCATTTTTGTACATCTTCATTTGTGTACATCATAAGATATGTAGCAATTCTCGGAAGTGAAGGTGGTGTTGTTGTTGTTTTTTTTTTAGCCTGGGGTTTTCAGGTACAAACACCTGTCTTTCAGTGGCACCTTTCAGAAGAATTCTGTCGTAACTGGACCTTACGCACTACTGGAGCTTTGATGGACAGTCTGTAGAAGTCACTCTGAGAATGAACAATGAGCATAAGTTGAAATGGTGAAGACGTAAACTGAAGGTTTTTTTTTTTTTTGTAATTTTCCATGAACGCCAGAGAATCCTGGTGGTGTATGAGGTATAATCATTGTCTTTCAGCCACAAAGATCTAAAAGTGACTCAGGCACTGACCAGAGATTGGAGAGCAGTGTTCTTTTGCGATGCCGGTGAAAAGAACGCAAGTTTGAGGTTCACACGCGCTTTGACGTGTTGAGGATGTTCTCAGCAGGACACACGGAAGTTTCCCAGGGAAGGAAGCAACACCGCTTTGAGTGAACGCATCCAAGCTTGAAGCTCTCAATGAAGCTGAAGGCACTTGGGTGGCCTGCATTTGTCATTTTGTGTGTGTGTGTGTGTGTGGTTATGGAGAAGCAGCTGGGGAGTTCAACCAGGATTTATGGAGCGTTTGTACACATCTGCATCCAGATGCTACAAGAAGGATGTTCTGGTGAACACCTGGTTCAAATGAGCTTCACTGTCACACACTTCCATTTCCTTCCCTTTGACGTACTTTCTTTGGTCCAGAGGCAGAAACTGAAGGTCTTTGAGATGATCCTCTTCCTCCTTCGCCACCGTGTCCATCTTTTCCTCAATCGCTTGACGAGAAACAGCAGCAGAACTGGACGCCTGGTCTGGGTTTGGGTTCCACGGTCCATCAGGATCCGGCGGTGGTGAATGAGACGGTAATCGTTCCTCCCTGTGGACGTCCATCACGTCAAGTTTTCGCCCTGCAGAGCCACGCCGGTCCATCTGCTTTCTGCATTAGAGCTCACTGGTGAAAAACACCTTGCTATTCATTCATGCGCATGACGTTTGTGTTCTCGTGGCAGTCGTTCCATTATCCTCGTTCTTTCTCGAATGCTCTATTAATTACTGAAACAAAAGACAGGCATGCTGTCTCCAAATGATTCCCCGCACCCCGGTTCTCCTGCAGGTATCGGAGGCATGGCCTCAGATTTAAAGGCAGAATTATTGAATGCATTACATTGTATTGTTGCGTCCAATGGTAATATCATTTACATTTATTTTTTGTTTCAGAAAATCTGCTGTTGAATGAAAATGTACTGAGCTGAATGAGATGTATTGAGTATGTGTATTGTTTACGTTAGCATGCTAAGCTAATTCAGACCAAACACATCTTCAGTGAGTGATTGCATTCAGCGTGAAGGGAACATTGCGCCCGTTTGACTGAACCCTTGGCTCTGCCTCAGTTTTAAGTTGCTTTGGATTGAAATAAGACGCGTCAGATGCTGTTGCTGAATTAACGAGTCATAGAGCGCGACCGCTAAACTCGACGTGTGTTAATAAAAGGCAGAACGCCGAGTGTGGGAATTAGCCTGTGGAGGTCTTCGAGGTGATTTTTAAAGCTTCATTAATGATTGACCCCAATGTTGTTTCCGTCTCTGTAAACATGCCGCGGCGCTGCTGGTCACTGGATTGTTGTTCTAGCTGTGGGCGATTATGAGGATCAGAACGAGTGAAAAGAAAGCGTGAGGGGTATTTGTTTTTTTGTTCTTTTTAATTCATGGTGGAAAAAATACGTCATCAGTGATAATTGAGGTGCAATTTCAGCTTGAAAAATAACAATAAAACAAAACATATCTATATCTATATCATATCTATATCATATCTATATATCTATATCTATATCTATTTGTATGAAAGTCTCACACACACACACATAATCACATAAATCTGCTCCACCGTGGCCTCTGGAGTGCTTGGGTCCTGAGAACGGCTGTAAAATATGTGGGTGAAGATTCTCCCCAGAGGTTGCGGAGAGGTCGTGACCTCTGAGGGAAAGGGTCAAGAGCGGGCGCTCCTCTCCACCTACCGGGCACAACACGTTTAATCAAGCGCCCGTCAATCACTCTGGAGTTTCACTACAAGCTTGCACAGATGGGGTTGAGTTCCTCGAGGTTCCTCTGGAGTGCGTGTGTGCGTGTGTGTGTGTGTGTGTGTGCGTGTGTGTGTGTGTGTGTGTGTGTCCCCTCTGCCTCCAACACCACCATGATCATAACCCACAGCACAGACAAACCCAATGCACTGAAGCTAAAATTAAAGTGGCGATATCTGCTGCTTCAGTCCTGCACTGAAACAGAACAGTGAGATGCGAATAGAGCGTGAAAAAACTAAAGAGGGGAAAAAATGATAAAATCCCCTTCTGGCTCTTTCCCTGTAATAAACAGCACAACAATTACCAAACATTTGGCTCTGAGAAAGTGTTTAATTCAGAAATGTGCTGCAAAGAGGGTGAGATAAGTGCAGTCTCTCTGTCCATCTGTCTCTGTATCTCTCTGTCCTCACATCGATATAATTCTGATGTCAGAATGAACTTTCACATCCATCACGTGAACATCATGTTGATGTGATGAATTAAAGCCTGATGGATCTGTGTTCGTCCCTCAGGTGGGGTGAAGGCCAGTGCCTGGCCGAGGGCTATAAACGAGTGAGTGAGTGAGTGAGTGAGTGAGTGAGTGAGTGTGAATGCGAGTGAATGAGTGAATGAGTGTGTGAATGTGAGTGATTGTGTGTGTGTGAATGAGTGAGTGATTGAATGTGTGTGAATGTGTGAGTCAGTGAGTATGTGAGTGAATAAGTGAGTGAATGTATGAATGAGTGAGTGAATGTGTGTGTGTGTGAATGTGAGTGAATGAGTGAGTGAATGTGTGAGTGATTGAATGTGTGTGTGTGAATGTGAGTGAATGAGTGAGTAAATGAATGAATGTGTGAGTGAATGAATGTGTGAGTGAATGTGTGAGTGAGTGAGTGAGTGAATGAATGAATGAATGTGTGAATGAATGAATGAATGAATGTGTGAGTGAATGAATGAATGAATGAATGAATTAATGAATGTGTGAGTGAGTGTGTGAATGAATCTGTGAGTGAGTGGGTGAGTGAGTGAGTGAGTGAAGGAATGAATCTGTGAGTGCGTGAGTGAATGTGTGAATGAGTGAGTGAATGTGTGAGTTTGTAATTTAATGTGTGAGTGAGTGAATGTGTGAGTGAATGAGTGAATGAATGAGTGAGTGAGTGAGTGAGTGACTGTGTGAGTGAGTGAGTGAGTGAGTGAGTGAGCGAGTTTGTAATTTAATATGTGAGTGAGTGAATGAGTGAGTGAATGAATTAGTG
>JAOBAM010000019.1:39420988-39431025 GCA_025212355.1 Notarius kessleri
TTTTTTGTGTGTGTGTGTGTGTGTGTGTGTGTGTGTGTGTGTGTGTGTGTGTGTGTGTGTGTGTGTGTGTGTGTGTGCGGCTCACTGGGAATATAAATGAGAGTGTGTTTTGTGTGTTTTATGATTTCATTTGTGATGCAGAGTTTTCACACCACTTTACAGAGGCACACTTCCTCAATACACCACACACACACTCACCCTCTCTCTCTCTCTCTCTCTCTCAATTTGCCAAGGCGTGCAATGGCATGTTAGCTTTACTTGGTTGCTCCTCCTCATATAAATGTGTTTTATGAGTGTACACACACACACACACATATATACATACACACACACGCGCACATTCCTTACTCATTAGGGAGTTTTACCCCTCTCTATGAGTGATTTAAGACCTGCAAATATTAGTGTGTGTGTGCACTCACTGAGGAATGTGTGTGTGTATGTGTTTTTCTGACTCTTACACTAACACACCATTTGTGTGTCTGTGTGTGTTTTAGGAGACGTGTACATACAACCTACACAGGACACCAAGAACCCGGTCATCTACGGGGTCTTCTCTGTCTCTGGGTGAGTGTGTGTGTGTGTGTGTGTGTGAGAGAAGCTGAAAGAAGTTTTTTTTTTTTTTTCCCAGCTGATTCTTTTCAGATATAAACCCTCTCTGTGTCCCACATGCCATCGTTGAAGCCACAGTGTTCTGTGCGATACACATTAAAAAGCCTGAAACAGGAAGTGGCCATCCTTATTTCCTCTGTCGAGCTGCTCTGTTTTTCCTCACCGAGTTGTTTAATGGAAAGCTGTCACTCAGTAGCCCTGTTGCCTCTTTAAGCCCTGTGTAGGAGAAACTCAGGATCTTTCTACCAGAGTCGTTTTTCTGACCGTACTTCTGTGTGTCCCCACAGCTCGGTGTTTAAAGGCTCGGCAGTTTGCGTTTACTCCATGGCTGACGTTCGGATGGTGTTTAACGGGCCGTTCTCACACAAGGAGGGTCCAAACTACCAGTGGGTGGCGTACACGGGAAAAATCCCTTACCCACGGCCAGGAACGGTGAGCCACCGTATTATCCTCACTCCTCACACAAATCCAAACATCAAGGCTACGCTTTCAGTTTTGGCCACTCTGATTTGTGTGTGTGTGTGTGTTTTCTTGGGCCAGCATCAAAATGCAAGTGTTTATTACATCACCGGTTGTACATACAGTCACACAGGCTATAAATACCTCAGTATATGTCAAAAAACAATCATCCAAAACATGAAATTTTACTTTGAGCAAAAAGTGTAAATGGCGTTCCACAGGTGTCAGTACTAAGACCTCTTTAGCTAAAAGAAAAAATTAAAAAATAGTAACCTTGAGTATGAAATAACATCTGGGTCTTTTAAACCAACCAGAAAGCAGGTCATGGGTGAGTTGGAGCCAATCACGGCTAACTGTAGATGAAAGGCGGGGTTCATCCTGGGCAGGTCACCAATGTATCGCAGGGTGAAACATAATGATTCACACTCACTTTCACACCTCTGGGCAATTTAGAGTAGCCAGTTGATCTCATCCGCATGTCTTTGGGCTGTGGGAGGAAACCGGAGCACAGGCATGAAGAGAACATTCAAACTCCACACAGAAAGAGTCCAGTCAGCTGTGAGTTTCGAACCTGGAACCTTCTTTCTGTGAGGCAACACCTAGTAATTTATAACATTTGTATCTTGTATACCAAGGAAAATACTGACTTCAAAATGTAGACTTGTACCTTATAGTATGTTACAGTTCGGGTTTTTTTTCTATCACTTTCAAATCCATGTGGTGTTCTCCAGGTGTCAGTACTCTGACCGTTTTCAGTTAAAAGAAAGCACTTCATATTAGTACCCTGGAGTACAGAATAGTTTGATAATTTGTGTCTTGTACACCAACCAGAAATGACATGGACACTGGAGATTATTCTTTTACTTGAAATGTAACTTGAAAGTACAGCAGGTGTACATCAGGTGTTAGTGCTCAGCCCCTTCACATGACCTTCATGCGAGGACACGTTAGTGCCTTTGTGGGTATCCAGTGTTTTGGTCAAATACACTCTAAAGGAAATAGTCTGATCCTGACTGTCTTTTTGATTGTACATTTTGGCGCATGTGTTTAATTCCTACTGAGAGTGACGTGAACATGTGTGCCAGCTCTTTGCTAAGATATTTCCTTCATCTCTCCTTAGTGTCCTGGAGGAACCTTCACCCCTAACATGAAGTCCACCAAGGATTACCCCGACGAGGTCATCAACTTCATGCGTAACCACCCCACCATGTACAACTCGGTGTACCCCGTCCACAAGCACCCTCTGGTGGTCAGGACCAACGTGGACTACGAGTTCACCACCATCGCTGTTGACCAGGTGACGGCAGCTGACGGAAGCTACGAGGTCCTCTTCCTGGGAACTGGTGAGTCTTCACAAGGTGTTTTGCTGTAGTGCTTTTCAGGTCCCAACACTAGAATCAAGCTAGCTGGACTCTCACTTGTTTTTGGGTCTTGTGGTGTCTTGCAGCAGCTCCATGTTCCTCGACTCTATCCGTCCGTCCTGCTCTTTCAGCTAAACGCTCAGACCAAAGAATGCAACCTTTCAATCGCAGCATACCTTGTTTCAAAGGTGCGACCGCAGCCTTACCTTCGCCACATGCTCTCCTGAAAGATGAGTCGAGCCCGAAGAGCTGTTAAAACAGACACCAACAAAAGGCGGGATTTAAGCAGGAGAGGAGTGCAAATGCTTGAATGTGATGGGGATAAAAGCAAGAAGAAAGAGAGAGTGAGAGAGAAAGACCTATTTGAAAGCTTTAATGAAGAGGGGATCAGCTTAATCTGTCCTCGGTTTCAGTTTGCGGTTTTACAAGGCACTCAGCTCCACAGAGACAAAAGAAACATGGCTAAAAGGGAAGATAATATCGACTAAAAAGGGATCTTAGACGGAGCTTACCTTAAGGGTCATGACTCCCCCTGCTAAATTAGTGTTTTGGATTACAGTGGAATGGGACGGTGTGGAACTTAATAGCTTCCAGTTGACAATAAAGCCTCTTGCGCTTTTCGAAGCGAGCCCCGTAATCTCCATTTTGTTACATTTCAGTCAGTTGGAGTGTTTGTTGTGTTGTAATGTCAGCTTCTGTTGTACTGCCAAGCTGTGTGTTGGCTGCGTGGACCCCAAGTGATTATATGGAGAGGAAGAGAGAGAGAGAGAGAGAGACGAATACAAAAATAAATACCCCCACCAATAATTGTTCTGATTAAAGATAGCTGCAAGCAGCAATGAGGGGGCCAAGCAGGCCGGCAGAGAGAGAGAGAGAGAGAGAGAGGAAAAAAACAATTCATACCCAGTCATGGTGAAGAATTCACTGATGGAACCTGATCCCAGATCAGTCCTTGTGACGTTTAAAGATAATGTGTGTGTGTGTTGCGTGGAGGTTGGTGTGTGTGTAACACTTACGGTGATGGTGTTCCAGACAGAGGCACGGTGCAGAAGGTGATTGTTTTGCCCAGAGACGACCTGCAGACAGAAGAGCTCATCCTCGAGGAGGTGGAGGTGTTCAAGGTGAACGTTCTTCTTCCTTTCCAAAGCCTTATTTTCTTTTTCTTTCTTGGTTTTCTTTATTTGTGTCTTTCTTATTCATTTTGCTGTACGAGCCTGCTTGTTCAAACTTTTTTCTGATACACTCATGTTTAAACTCTCTCTCTCTCTCTCTCTCTCTCTCTCTCTCTCTCTCAGGTCCCGACTCCAATTACGACCATGAAGATTTCGTCTAAAAGGGTAAGGCCAAGACCTCATATAGCTCTTAAACCCTCATGTTCCAGAGTTAAAGTGTTGAGCAGAGAGCGGACAGAAACACATGCAGAACAGATTTATCTAAACCTCAGGCTCTGGGCTTACACTCGATCTATCTTCTGTGCGTGGCCATAACTCACAACCCCCTCTGGTGTGTTAGAGTAACGATACAGAGCTGCAGCACTGACACTGTACATTCATAAAACCGTGGAGAGTTCAGCGTGTCCTCCGCTCGCTCTTTTATTGCTGCAAAAAAAAAAGGTTCCCAGGATGGAGTTTGGCCTCATTAGAACACGCTGCAGCGAATGACGAGATTTTCAACAATAACAGCGCTGTCGGTTTCTGAATTGCTCGAGTGGAATTATTCATCCCTGATGTTCGTCTTGTTTTTGTTGTTGTTTACAGCAACAGCTGTACGTGGCGTCAGTGGTGGGCGTGACCCAGCTCGCGCTGCACAGGTGTGGTGTGTACGGCGAGGCATGCGCTGACTGCTGCCTGGCCCGAGACCCGTACTGCGCCTGGGACGGCAAATCCTGCTCCCGCTACTCAGCCTCGCACAAGAGGTGAGCGACCACACACTCCGCAACACGCAATCACGTTTTTACGTTTTTTTTTTTTTTATTCCACTGGAGAACAAATGAAATATCCATTTCTTTTCAACACTGGCTGCCTTTTAGGCGCAGTCGGAGACAGGACGTTAAGTACGGGAACCCGATTCGGCAATGTCGTGGCTACAACTCCAACAGTGAGTCCCCGCGACGTCACACTCAACGTCCACAACACTGTTTCGTGCTGAGAGACGCCAGTGCACATGTCAACTCTGTTCACACTCACATTCTGTTTATATGTCACGCTATTTAAACACTGGGCATCAGTAGATCACATCTCAACACATCATGAGTACTTACAGATAATGTCGCGTGTGTGTGTGTAGTCAATAAGAACACTCTGGAGACGGTGCAGTACGGTGTGGAGAGCAGCAGCACGTTTCTGGAGTGTCAGGCCAGATCTCCACACGCCACCATCAAATGGCACTTTCACAAGGACAAAAGTGACAGGAGGAGAGAGGTACACACACACACACACACACACATACAGTTGCAACACGGAAAACAATGCAAGATTATTAATATCTCTCTCTCTTTCTCAGGTCCGTTCAGATGGACGTGTGCTGAAGACGGATCAGGGTTTGCTCCTGCGATCTCTTCAGCCGTCCGACTCGGGCGTGTACGTCTGCACGGCTACCGAGAAGAACTTCAAGCACACGCTGATGAAGCTGCAGCTGGTGGTGCTGTCGAGCCAGGCGGTGAACAGCGTGCTCCTGGAGAGCGGCTCTCAGCCCCAGACGAGTGCGTGGACGCCCAGCACCGGTCAGTACCGGGAGCTTCTCAGCATCCTCAGCCAGCCCAAGATGGGCCTCATCAACCAGTACTGCCATGACTACTGGCAGCTCGGGGACGCGCTCCGAGACAGCGGCGGCGTCAAACCCAGCGAACTCAACGAGCAGAAGAAACCGCGCAGCCGCCGGCATCACGGCGAAGTCCACGAGGACGAAGAGGAGACATGAGGACCTCTGTGACACTTCCAGAGACTTGACCGTGAGCGTGATGGAGGGAAAAACGCGACGTTTCTGAACTTTTACCAGAGCGAACAGATGTCCCAGATGTTATAACGCGTAAAGAATATCATACACAGTATTTATTGTAGGTTGTAAATAGTATAATTCTGTGGATTTCTTTGTACTTTAAATAGAAAAAAAGTAAAAAAGAAAAGAATGCTCTTTGTCTATAGGGCAGATATTATTGTTATATCATTTTTATTGTCGTTAACGAGGAACAAAAATTTATCGGGCATTGACGGGCGTTTTCATCTCGACTCGAGTGTTTGGACTTGATTAAAAAAAAAAAAGAGGCGGGACTGTGCTGTCTGCAGGAACATGAGAAGAGACTTTATTTCCGACAGACAGAGGGGGAAGACGTCGTTCCGAAGCCCGGTGGATGTGTTCGGGGTCGGCTCATCAGCACGTCGTTCATGCAGTCTTCCCTTATTTCTGGGCTCATCGTATATATATGCACATAATGTTCGACATGATTGCACAAAAGGAGCAGAGAGTGATGAGTGAGTGAGGAGTGATGATGGGCACAGCGCAGTCGTCGTTTCCCCGACTCCAGCCTGGAGACCTGCTTAGGGATGAAAACGTGCATTCGGTTTGTTCTGCTCCTGATGAAATTTGTGACGATGTTTGAAACCACTGCAGACTGACTCTGAGGGCTTCACCTCTCACCTCTCACCTTTACCACTTCCGTAAAGAAGAAAAGCACAAAGTGACTCGTTATGTCACTCAACAGTGAAGCACACATGATTACAGACCCGTAACAGTCTCGGATTATACACAGGGAAACTCACAACATGACAGCAAATCGTTACTTCCCCCATGTTCTTGCACACCGTATTTTCTGGACTGCATTAGCGTCACTGTTCCACGCGCATTCATTACTGTTATTATCGAAGGCTTTATACTCCAGCATTCACGGATTAATCAGATGGATTAATTGACATAATTTTCAGGCTTTTCTGAAGCACTAAAAGGATTAAAAACTAAATACACAAAAAATAAAATGTGATCTACGCAGCAATGTTTTTTTTTTTTTTTTTCCAGAAAATACGGTACTCATCAGGAAGTTGGATTTCACTGTGTGCATGACTGATGTGTTTGTAATACTGTTATTTTTTTTTTAAATCCCCCCGTTATACATTTACGGCAAACTGAGAGATCAAATAAATTCCCCAAGAACAACGATGCACTCCTCCAGTCCTGTGTGTGGGACTGCGACTGTCCTGAGGGAAAACCATGTGTATCTTTCCACATCTGTATCTTTCCTTCGGCTCACAGCAGGAGGAAAACGGTTGTACAATTTCTTGCTCTTGCCTTCTTTCATCATCACTTTTCAAGACTCGATGCACAGGTGATGTGATTGTAATGATTCGTGTAAATGATGACCCCACCCCCCTCTTCTTGTTGGTGTTGCTGACTAATAAATTAAAGCTCTATATTTTATAGTAATCCGATGTTTAACTTATTTTTCACTGAAATCTCATGTCGGAAGGGTACAGCTACGAGAAACATCAGTCATTCACAGAATGTTAATGAAAAATTAATCGCAACAACCCGTCATTTTTGCTTTGCTACAGGATAAAGCGGCTAGAGATAATGAGATGAGATGAGATGAGATAAACTCTGACGATAGCCTCACTGAAACGGTTAATAATTGAAGTGAAACTGTGTGTTTTTAAAACAGACTGGTTCACATGACGACTTTTCGAACTCTCACCCTGCCTGACTGCTCTGTCACCCCTGAACCTGAACCCAGGAAGATTTTGCTCTGTGGAAAACCTCTGTTTTACTGCGGGCTTGAGGGCCCAGGAAATTTGAGGTCAGCATTTCTAACACAGGAACTTTATCCCAGGAACATCTGCCCAGAAAAATATGCTTTGGTACTGCAGCCCAAGAATGAGCTGAATTTCAGAATTGAGCCTGGAAACTTCAGCAGAGGAATTTTGAGTCCAGGAACTTTTGCCAAAACATCAGATGCTAAGTTTCAGAACTTTGCCCCAAGAATTTCAAGTCAAGTGTTTTTGAAAGGTAATGCCATCAAAACTCACGAACTTTCAGTTGAAAGACTTGGAACTTTGAGTTCCATCAAACTCCAAGCACTGGAATTTTTTCTCAGGAGGTTCAAGCCATCACTGATGTTGGTTCAGAGCTGGGTCAACTTATAAACTTTCTAAAAACTGGTTTGCTTTTCCACAGGCGATGGAGCCACCATAGTCCCATGTCGTGACGTCACTGTAGACGTCTGTTTAACGTCTCCACTTTCCCAACAACATCAGTGCCAAGTCCAACACCAACAACCATGGTGGACTACTGGATTAGGTGGACTATACACGATACTGATTTTTTTCTTTTCTTTTTAAATCGCAGCTGCAAAGTATTAGTTGATCTTGTTGGTCATGATAATCAAACACCCAGCCCCTGATGTAAGTGGTTCTTGGTTCAAGACCAGCAAAGTGTCTGTGTTGCTCTCAAACCAGTTTTCCTGGCTGAGAGCCAGTTCTTTGGCTGTTGAAATGTGAAGAACTAGTTCGAGATCAGGCACCAGCCCTGGAACTGCCTTCTTGGAAAAGGGATACACAAAATCCTAGGTGCTAAAGAAGGCAACTGGACTTGCTTGAAATTCTTGAAGATGTTTCACCTCTCATCCGAAAAGCTTCTTCAGTTCTGCCTGACTTGTGGGGAGTTCCGGGTATTTATCCTCTAGTGGACCAAAAGCAACCCTAAGGAGAGTCGTTGAGGTCATTGACACTCTCCGTCATCCTGTAGGTGTTAGGTTCACTGGAGGCCGGGTGTGAATGGTGTTAGCAGCCTCGAGGGTCATTAGTGTGATCTGTGGGTTGTTGGCAGACAGAACGGAAGAAGCCTTTTGGATGAGAGGTGAAACATATTTGAGAATTTAAAGTAAGTCCAGTTGCCTTCTTTAGCACCTATGGTTTATGATGACCTGGATGACTGAGAACCTTCACAGATACACAAAATCTCAAAAACTTGAGTTTTGAAATTTTCAGTCAGAAACTTGAGCCATAGAATGTTGAGTCCAGGACCAAAGCCCAGGAACCTTTATCCCTGGACCAGTGAATCCAGGGACTTAAATCCCATGAACCTGAGACCAAAAAAGGTCAAGAACCCAAGAGCAGCAATGTTAGGCTGTAAACTACACCCAACAATTTAAGGTGAGGAACTTTGAGCTTGGAAACATTGAGCTCTGAAAGTTAAACACCGTTACGTCCAAGAAACTAGTGTTAGGCATGGCACTTTGAGTCCAGGAACTCCAGAAACCCAAAACATTACAAATGGAGCTTTTCAAACTGCAGTGTTTTTCCTGCTGATGGTTACCATAGAAACTGCAAAGCGACCAGGAACCCTGAAGTCAAGTTCAAGCATCAAATTTGGCCCACAGTGGAACCATCCGGCTTTTCAGAATTTATTTTGAGTAGATGTTAAAAAGCTCTATTCAAGTTTGTGGCCCAAGAACACTGCAGTGATCCAAGCAGCTGCTTTTCAAACACGTCGTGACGCATCACAGGAAACCCACATCACATCTTCTCAGTACAACGTGCCTTTTACACGAGCCCCCTTTCTTTCATTATCTGATCTGAGGCATGGGTCTCATTGGAGCCACTGTCTGACCTAAACATTTTACCCAGAATGCCAGTCTGTCCCCGAAGGAACGCTGAACCAGGAGCCCACTCGGGACGCTTATCTCTAGGAGGCATCGAGTTCTCCAGTCACGCCTTCAGTCTTCATCTGAAAGATAATTTGCTCATTGTCAAGTGTTCTCCATCTCCTGTGTTATGGTTTTGCTTGCGTGCTCCTGCATTCAGACCGTTCTCCTTCAACGACATCGACACAGGAAATGTTTTGACACCTTTATAAGCGTTACTCATGTTACTGTAAACGCTGTTTGTTTGTCTTTTGCGTGGCATCAGATCACAGATCAGGTGACTCATCTATGATGGAGTCTTTTTGAACACGCGATAAACAGGGGTGTGATCGGACAAAATCAGACCAGAGGGCTTCAGAGAACGAGGTCGGTTTGGCTTCTTGTCAAACCGCATCATGACCTGCGGAGGCACGGGGTCTTCATGTGAAAGGCCATATCAGATGCTGACGTCTTCCGAGAGCTTGTGACTGGACATACTGACTTGAATGTAAAGTTTTCTGGCAGTGAGTTATTTTCAAAACACTCCATCACAGAATGTAATGTGCTGTATGAACCACTAGAGGGCAGCATTTACCAAACATTTCATCTCCCCCTTCACAAATTTGCTTCGATTTCAGACAGAATTCAGTGTTTATTTCTGAAAGAGAGCAGGGCTTAATGTATTTTCCACTGTTTCCACTCTTTGTTGACGTCATTGGTCACATGACCAGAGCTACTGATGTTATTTTGATGAAATTCTCCTGCACCATCCACTGGGAGAACTCCTGATTCCCAGTGCGCAGGACTGAACTCAGTTCTCATAAAAACTAAAAATTCTACAAGGTTACAAATACATTATGCTTTGAGAAAAAGATAAACCGTAACGGTAACATACAACAGTGGTGTAGTGGTTAGCGCTGGCGCCTCACAGCAAGAAGGTCCGGGTTCGAGCCCCGTGGCTGGCGAGGGCCTTTCTGTGCGGAGTTTGCATGTTCTCC
>JAOBAM010000019.1:39715763-39726232 GCA_025212355.1 Notarius kessleri
TGAAATACATGGGAAATTCATGTGTTTTTTCTGTAAGGGTCCATTTCAGTATCAGCATAACAGTACTTCAGAGCGCAGGCTGAATTTCAACAGGGTTATGGTGCATGCTGATTTTTTTTTTTTTTTGAAACTTATGACTTCACTACATTTGAAAGGCAAATATCGTACTTTTTACTCCAGTACATTTCTGTCAAAGTCCTCGTTACTATGAAGTAGCTTTGAAAGTGGATGTTTTTTCTTTTCTAAAACATTATTGGGGTTTTTCCGCAGGTGACATTGAGACAGCCTATCAGTAATCACTAGGGTCACATCCATAGACTGTATAAAATCAAGTTCAGTGATTTTTCTCACTTGTATTATTTGAACACGATCAGTTGATGGCAGAATGGAAAGAGGTGGTTCTTCTGGAAAATGCACATACCCATGCATATACCAGGAACCCATGTTTCAGTTTTCTGAAAGGATTAAAGATTTGTTTCATTTTAAGTGTTTGCTTTGTTTGCCAAAAACGAACCACATCACGGCCTACAAAAACTCGCCTTCCAACCTGTGGAAGCATAGTGAGGTATATAAACATTTTATTCCAAGACGAAGCTTGAAATGAAGTTGTCTGTGCTTTTAGAGCTAGTGATAACGTTGCAAACGTAGCTATACAGTCTGGTTAGTCAAATGACCTTTCTATGGATTTGCCTGCCAAGCTGCCATAGTCTTGTCCACGGCTAACGTTTACACATAGCTAGTTAACTTGGACACAGCATGTAAAAACGGAGTTACGCTAACATGAATAACATATAAACTTATCTGAAGTCCTTTCAGAAATGTTTTAGCATAATCTTGCCAAATAAACAGAATGTAGACTGTACCCAATATGATTTTGAGTTTGAAAAGCGTTTGCTAACATGTCAGGTGGAGTTGCACTGGCTTAACGTTGGCACATGATGATGGCACAGCATGCGTTCATTTTGTGAATTCACATTTCTGTCTTTGGTAACGGCATTAGGTTTTGTAAGTGTTGTGGTAATAATACAATGATGCACTGACAGAAAATGTACTTTTAATACTTAAGTATTTTTAAAAGCGAGTACTTCAGTACTTTAAAGTAAAAATTTGACTGGATGACTTTCGCTTGTATCGGAGTCACATTTGACCAGGGGGATCTGTACTTTGACTTTAGTAATGAAGTTGGGTACTTCGTCTACCTCTGTTCCAATGAGATGCGGCCATGAAGGGAAACAAACAGTTTATTCTTGAAGTTCTTTGATGAACACTGTCCATTTTCACACTCTAAAAAGCGTTCCAAGGTATAAACTTTGTACAAATCAGGCGGTGCCTTTAGCGACCTGGGAAAAGTGAACAAAGTATTTTAAAGCTTATTTACATTAATGCACCAACTAAGAATCGCTGTCGTGATCATAAGGACCGTCCTGTTGCTCATCAACCCACCCTGAAAGGTCGATCTGTAACAAATGAACATTTGAGGTGAATTTACCTGGTTGGTGCTTGAAAGTTTTCACGAAAAATGTATTCAGTTTATTAAACAGCTTAAGATCACTGAAATCACTCCAGATTCGTGTCTCAATTATAAATTAGATGAAAAGGAATCACACTTGTGTTTATTCGTTGGGAAAGAATGGCAACCTGTGGCACAGTGACATTTAGCTAGACTGTAAGTTGGACATGTGCGCCCTCTGGTGGCTGGGTGTGTTACTGCAACAAATCCAAACCTTGTTAAAACAGTTTTAAAACTAACTGCATTTTTTTTTTTTTAAACTGCACTAACCTTCTGTAGTTTTCCACAGGGTATACATTTAGACAGGCACATTTTATTGTGCCTGGACACACTTGCCATGGCAGCTCTTTTGGGAGATGTACTTCTGAAAACTCTTTTCGTACCAAGTCTCAATAAACACGCAATTGTAAGATAAATTCTGATTTATTTCATTTTGCTGTTTATTATTTAAGGTTTAAGCCCCATCATCACAGTGCAATCTCTGAAATAGTACTGAACACTTTACAGGTGAGTGTTATCGCATCATAAATACAATAACCCATCATGTTACAGGATGCAAATGACTTTGAATTTAAGAGTAAGTTTATGAGGCGGAGAGAGCTGGTGATGTTTCTCACTCATGCATTCAGAAAATAGTTTTAAGACAGTTTTTTTTTTTCATGAAGAGAAGGTAAAAATTGCACGTACATTTCTGTGCTTGCTTTATTTATTTATTTTACAGGAACTGCCATGTCAAGCCATGACTTACCCATGAGAGAGGAGGGAAAAAAAAAAAGTTACAACCCCAAAAAACTTCAAAGATCAGCTTTGTGCAACTTAAAAAAAAAAAAAAAGGGAATAACCTCAATTAGTTCGGACACCATCGCCCTCTACAGGCTGTTTCTGTTACTGCATTGAAACCTGTCACTGACGAGTTGTTTTTTAAAGTGGAAAATGTCCTTCACTTCCTTTCCTTCTATTACAAGAGTCAGCTTCAGTGTTGGATTTTTTCCCCCCTCACCATGTTTCCTTTTCTTCTTTCAACTCGCCTATTTTTGGACAATTATTCTTCTTACGAGTCGTGGTCATCGGCGTAGGATGTGGTAAATTAGGAAGGCTTTAAAACAAAACTGTCAAGGCAATGTACCATATTTCCAGCCATTGTTTTTCATGAATGTAACAGTGTCCTCATGCAGATCCAACTTTTATTTTTGATTGATGAGAACACCATTGTGCGAGTTCCCTGCTCCAGAGTTCACCTGATTTACCTCATCAGCCAGATTATACTGCAATCCACTCAACTTGGAACTCGTAAAAAACCAAACCCCCAAGAACAGAACAGTCATTCATCTCTGAATTGCAAGTTGGGAACTCCACCATCCATCTATAGGAACATGTGTTCATTCAGCTACATGAGCATTCATGAGATCAGGCTCTGATGTTGGGTGAGGAGATCTGAGGTGCAGTCAGTGTTCAGCGGGGTTGAGTTCAATCAGGGCTCCATGCAGGACACTCGCGTTCTTCCACTCCAACTTGAACACACCATATCTTCCTGGAGTTTGTTTTGTGCAAAGGAGCTTCATCTTCATGCTGGAACAGGTTTGGACCTGTCAGTTTCAGTGAAGAGAAATTGCAACACTTCAGCAGACAAAGACGTTCTGTACAGCTGTGTGCTTCCAACCTTGTGGCAACAATCTGGAGAAGAACCACATTTAGGTGTGGTGGTCAAGTGTCTACAAATTTTTGACCAAAAATAGTTTCTGTCCTCGTTATCCATGTTTGTTTTCCCAAGATGAAGCACTGGAATGTGTTTAGATTGCAAAATTGATTGAGCTCTACAATGGATTGCAGCATAAGCCAGTAAAGAACACAAAGATGTACGGTGGAGGTGCTCCAGGACCAGGATTGAGAAATGCTAGATGATTAGTATGCAAACAACAGTTCAAGAGTATGGGAACTAAAAATACAATTAGAAAAAAGATAAACAAGTAAAGGGAAGGATGTTAGATCGTTCATAAAACAGATATAACGTTTTGGTGGCATGTAATTTCCTGGTACACAGTCCCCCCTTTAATCATTTAACAGTCATTTCCTCATAATTCCACCTCTCCTTGCCCTGTCGTTGTGCCTCAGTCCAGACCCCAGACCTTCATCAAACATCAACCATTAGCTACTCAGAGTTTGTTGGTGCAAGATCTGATCTGATCCAGGATCAGGGCAATCACAGTACACTTGTAGACTGTTATTCCAGCATTTTTTTTTTTTTTCCTACAGAAACAGATCTGATTTCCCCCCCTCATTCAATTCTGTGCACAAATGACTAACTTGACTTTTGCTGAATGACGCGTCGCATGACTCGGGCGCTATGGTGGACCAGTTCCAGGTGAAGGGACTGAGACTGTCCTCCAAAAACACTTTCTGCTTCATGTGTACGAGGCCACTGTCAGAGTGTCTGATGGGAAATTCAGCACTGATGCAGGTTCACATCACCTTGGTTCCTTGGAGCATGACCACACCCATGACTGAGTAGAGACCACACCCATTACCGTAAATACAACACTGAGACCACACCCACCATGATCAGCAGATTTTAAAGTTGAGACACACACAGTGACCACACTAAGAGGAAATGTAATTACCAAAACCAACTCGTTTTGAGTGCGGCTGCAATTGTGAAATTTACTGAAGCTCAGATTACCTGAGCCTTGGAACACCGCTGTAAACCACCTTTTCATTTTGTATAACTTGATTATAGTTCTGCACCTCAGGCACTTTTCTCTAATCCACCCTGAAACTCGAGGAGCTGAAGCCACAGCCCCCCCCATGGTGATTAATTACAAAAATCAGTTAGAATTAGAGAAAGAATTTCCTAAAGCATGGGAACCCTTGTGTGAGATCCTTTCAGAAAGACTCTTCTGAACTGATTGAAGTTGTTGTTGAGCTGATTGAATCCGACTCGAGTGAAACGTCAAACCATAATGTGAAAGTATTAACACGCATCTCTCCTTTCTTGCCTAAAGTATACTGCAATAAAAATCAGATTTTGTCTAAAAGTTGAGAAAACGTAATCCTGCAGGCTCAAACATTGTTCCTAAGCGTAACGTTCATACAGATACACTGGATTATGAACTTTCCTTCTTTCTTGCAGATAATATTCAGACTAATGCTCAAACTTTGTGCAGTCATGCAGCCCTGGAGAACAGACTCTTTATTAAAGCATTCCTGTGATTAATTCCAAGCTTGAGACAGAATTCCAGATTGATGAAAGCTATGAAACATTACAGTTCTGAACTAATCCTGCCAGTCTGTTTGAGCAACACCAGGATCAGACGATACAAATTTAGCCCGAGTGACAAATTTCCAGCGTCAGCCCTGAATATAAATATTGGGGAACGATGAACGGGCCTTGTCGGGCAACACAATCGAAGAACAGCGATGTGGTGTCAGGGAGGCTCTACAACACTGCGACAAAACGTCAAGCGTGTCAGAATCGTCTTTTTTCCTGGCTAGATCTTTTCGACAACACACAAAGACATGAATGATGATTGGTCGAGGTTAAAAGTTGTCGTGCTGCAAGTGTCCTGACAAAAATGCAGCAAGAACATACGGCACTGGGACTGTCGGATCGGACACAAACAATCTTCTGTCGTCTGATCCTGATCCAAGAGGACACTATTGCACTAATAAAAGAGGTGTGCGTGCTCCTCAGGTAGTGTGGATCCCTGAGGTTTTCTGTTTGACCCTACCAACGTGCAGAAGACGACAGACAGGACGTGACACGACTTCAGATGGGCTTGTCATGCATAGCAACAGTAACTAAGGAGGCATGATTTGGTGTCAGGTTGTCACTACACTCAAAAGCCGAACTGAAACATTCAGATCACCACAGTCACCTTAAAACAGACATTAATATTATAATTATGAGAAACCAGCCTGTAATAACTGACTCTCACTGCTCCTTAAAGGTTTCACTAGATGGCAGTGTGATTCTCTCTAGAGCGTAAATACATGACGTCACTAAGTCTGGGGCAAAAATTACGTCATTACAAACAATATCGAAACACACAAGACCTCGTTGAGGAAGTTTCTTCCCCCCCACAGACAGATTTAATAGAAAAGCTGAAGACCCTTTCACAACCGACTTCCTAACAATGCAATAACTCCATCCAAAATGGCACCCCAGACAGCCACTGCCCCAACATCTGCCCTCAAGCATTCTGCAAGCGAAAGGGGCGGGGCTTATAGCAGTTAACCTCCAGGTGGTTACTTTGGCCAACATTTCCAACCTGTATCTGGAATGTAAAAAAGCCCACACTGGTTTGTTGCACCATTTTAGATGATGCGTAACTCGTCACAAAACACTCACATGGTGTGTCCTCAGTGTCTGGCCAGGGTTACCTGTTTAACTTCATGACCGCTGAGCATCAGTGGCTGGACACGCCCCCTGTAGACATGCTTGTTGAACAGCCTGCTTGCGTACCTGTTCACCTTCCTGCTCACAAGAGGTGAAAGTGATCAGACCTTAGGCCACACCCACTACCTGGAAGATCCAGCATCAGACACCTCACTGACGGACGAGACGCAGATTTATTCCACAACGTTAAAAAGGTGGCAAAAGACTTGAATAATCGTGAGCTTCATTCGACTCAGAACTCCAACACAAATCAAGACATGAAGCAGATGGTGAGCACGTACGCTTCATTCCTGGCTCAGCGTTCCCTTTAATTTCATGTAAATTTCAAAATGAAAAAAAAAAAAAAAAAGTACAGAAGACAGATTTAATACTGAGAGATTCGTCGTGAAATAACACGAAGGATAAAATGTGTCGTGAAAAGGAAGGGACACAAAGCTGATCAGTTTTTACAACCAACTTGGATTTAAATTTTTTTTTTGAAATATTAGTTTTACTTTTTAATCCGTTTTTGATTGACAAAGTTTGAAAATGCAATAAGATTCTGGCCCGTGTGCACGCGCGCACGCAACAAATCAATTCGACAACATAATCGAGTGAATCTAACTTTTATTTAAATTAAATCATAACACAGGACTTTCATTTTACTCTTCAGCAAACACACTACCCTTTTTATCAATTCGATTTTTGACTCATTACAGGAACTTTTTCTCCTTATATGGTGTCAGAGAGATGGATGTGAAGACAATGGTGATGATAATAATATGGAATAATAAAGGCACAGGATGGAACGGTCGAGAGAGAACTCTCCTCATACACACTTCACAGCTCCGACTCCTGAACCCTCACCAATCCGCTTCGTCGTTTCTGCAGAGCTCGTGCGTTTTAAAATACTTAATATAATTTGAAAAAGGAATGTCTGTCGAGACTCTGCGCCACACGATTCACGTTTTGTTTGGATATAAAGTACGACGTGTAAACATTTTTACAAAATCTTTCCTTTTTTCAATCTGATTTCTATGTGTATCTGCTGCGTCTATTAAAAAACAAAAATTTCTGTAATTAAATGTTTAATAAAATCTGCACATCAGATTCTCTAGACTAAAATGAAAGTATTCATATAAAAAAGATTTTTTTTTTGCTCTTTTTGCTTTAGCTATCCTATTACTCAAAGAAACAAAGAGGATGAAAAAAAACAAAAAAACAAAAACAAAACATACATCGATTTAAAAAAGAGAAAAAAAAAAAAAAGGGCACAAATACAATAAACCCGGATTTGTGGTCGAAGCCCGAAGGAGGTTAATAATAAGACGAAGCTGCAGTCTAAAAATCAAACACGAAAAAGATGTGAGGAGTGAGGGAGAAGAGATGGGGGAGGGGAGAGACAGACACACACGTCAGTGAAATGGCGAATGTTCCGAGCGCTTGGTGACTCGGCCGATCTGAAAGCAGGCTGAAGCAGGAAACAGTTACAGTGCAGTCAGTCAGAACACCTTCACCTGCTCATCACTCCAGTTCAAGTCTGGGAGAGAGAGAGAGAGAGAATATATACATGAAAGCAACAGAAAGAGTGAGACTGGTGTATATGTGCTGCACATATATATATATAAATATATATATACACATACACGTACCTGGGCCCGTGGTGATGAGCGAGCCTTTCCTCTAGAACAGTCCGCAGTCACGCAGGTTGTTCTTGATGATGACGTCGGTGACTGCGTCGAAGACGAACTGGATGTTCTCGGTGTCAGTGGCGCAGGTGAAGTGTGAGTAGATCTCCTTGGTGTCCTTCTTTTTGTTCAGGTCCTCAAACTTGGTGCGGATAAACTCCGACGCCTCGGGGTACGTGCTGGAACCTGGAACACAGACACATCAACAACAGGGTGGTGGTGGTGGTGTGATCGAGCCGAGTTACCGTTACCGTCCTGAAGTGGATGCGTTTTCTGATTAAAAACAAAACTAAACCCCACGTACAAAAGTGTTTTATTCCTCTTACACCTCAGCGACATACCCACGGTTATAATTATTTTAGTTTTGTAAGACACAGTCAGCTTTATATATTTACTACTCCAGTTAACATTGAAGTTAGTTCCTGTTCTCACTTCTGTTATAGCAGCGATAAATGAGCAGTCATCCAGCTCGCTCGCCAGCTTCTCGCTTTCTTAGTTAATAAGACCAAAAAAAAAAATCCCAAAGCTCAAGTCTCTGAGAAACCAAAGCGTGAACTTCTCTGTCCGGAAACTTCCTGTTTCAAAGCCCTGACACTGGAGACTCCTTCTATAAATGTGACATCTCCAGAAACTCTAACCATCACCTGCACCTTCTGATCTGGTATAAAGCTCATGATCAGGTGTGACATGAAGGCGGAGGAATATTTTCCTACCTGTGTACTCGGGGAAGCAGATGGTCAGAGGGCTGTGTGCGATCTTCTTCTCAAACAGGTCCTTCTTGTTGAGGAAGAGGATGATGGACGTCTCCGTGAACCACTTGTTGTTGCAGATGCTGTCGAAGAGCTTCATGCTCTCGTGCATGCGGTTCTGAGAGGGGAAAAAAAAAAATTAAACACACACACAAAAAAAAAAAAAACAACCAAAGCTGTGCAAACGGTGCTCTGAACCCCGCTGTTGTACTGATTTTGTGAGACATGCCATCAGGAATGAAATAATTAGATGAAGCGAGTTCTCTCACCATCTCCTCGTCCTCGGCCAGCACCAGGTCGTAAGCGCTCATGGCCACGCAGAAGATGATGGCAGTGACGCCCTCGAAGCAGTGGATCCATTTCTTCCTCTCGGAACGCTGACCTCCGACGTCGAACATCCTGTCGATAGAGAGAGAGAGAGAGAGAGAGCAGCGTTACGATTTTTAATTCGATCCCACATTTGACTCTCGTCTTTAATAATTCACGATCGCCTCTGTGACCATCATAAAACGGGTTTTAAATCGTCGGGTGCTTTGATTTATTCTCTTTCGGCAAATACATTTATAATTTATGCTGGTCATAAAAAAAAAAATTAAAAAAAGATATGAAATCAGTCTGCTTTGTGCAAGAAAGAGAAAGCAGTCTGAAAATGAAGACAAAACATGGCAGTGGCACGACTGGTGCAGCATCGAGTAGGTTAGAGGAAGCATCAACATCCTGAGAGTTAATGGAACACGGGTCTGTCCTTCCTCTCCCTGCTCTTCCTCCTCAGGGCGCGCACGTGTGTGTGTGTGTGTGGGGGGGGGGGGCTACTAACAATGCCATTTCAGTGGCATTTGCTGCCATTTCAGTGTGGGCACTGTTGCCATGGTTACACAGCTGGAGAGAGAGAGGAAGCTCCTGTCCAGTGTGTGTTAACGATGGTATAAGTGGATTGAGGAAATTTGGAGCGCTACCGTTTGTGTGCCCGAGAGAGAGAGAGAGAGAGAATGAATGGCAACAATAATCGCAGTTGTGCGTTTTGGAGTGTTAAAAAAACGCCATCACCTCCTGGACTTGTAAGTTTACGTTTTACAACCTCTGGACTCTCCTACACTCTGCATCCATGTGTGTTTTGCGCGCTCGCTCTCTCTCTCTCTCTCTCTCTCTAATCTTGTACATCAGGGCCAGAAAAAAATTATTCACACGTGCACACCTTTTAAAGTTCAGACACACGGAAACAAAAGCAGACTTTCTGAACGTCCAGGTCACAGACTGCTTTCTGAGTGACGCGCACGGCCGTGTTTGATGTTCGCTGATGGAGTCGGAGCAAACGTATTCTTCGGCATCACCATCAGTCGCGTCACCGAGTGCAGGAACCCAAGTCATCAGCACTCTGGACCTCAAGGGCTCAATACACTTCACCGGCTTCCGAGAGACGAGTCGGACGACCTTCATAAACCTGAAACAGTTCCGATTCTTCTGAAAGCTCAGGTTCTGATGAGCTTCAGGCGTGTGGGTGAGTAATCAGTGTGTGGAGTGGGGGCATCTTTCAGGCTTGGACAACGACAGGAGGTAAAGACAGAAGGTCAGATAGACAGGCGGACAGAGAGAAGAGGAGGTGAAGAGAAAAAGGAGGTTAAAAAAAAAAGTCGGAGAGACAGGAAGACAGGCCTGGGCTTACTAATGATTTAGAGATTCTGTAAAGGTGAACTGGTGAAATTGGAAGTGGAGAAAGATGGGTGTGACCCAGTCACTTTATGTCATAAAGAGGAAAGGAAAAAAAGAAACAAACAAAAAACGTGATGAGACCCGGAGGAGGTCAATATTCACCGTCTCTGTGTTGTGAACACCAGTGTTTAATATAACATTCAGCAAAATCAGACAGAAGTGAAAGAGAACACTCGTATCAGATTAAAAAAAAAAAACCTGTTCTACTGGGCGTGGTCTAATACTCTAAAACACACTCACTTGAAGTGGAGCTCTTTGAAGGTGAAGTGTGTCTCTACGATGCCTGTGGTCTTCACTCGGGTCCTCAACACGTCAGACTGGGTTGGGACGTAGTCCACTTTAGCTATTCTCTCCAGATCATTCAGGTAGCTAACACACACACACACACACACACACACACACACACACACACACACACACACGTCAATGGAAACTTCATA
>JAOBAM010000019.1:39756175-39772910 GCA_025212355.1 Notarius kessleri
TCACTCAGATCCTTATGCTTGCCCATTTTTCCTGCTTCCAACACATCAACTTCAAGAACTGACTGTTCTCTTGCTGCTTAATATATTCCACCCCTTGACAGGTGCCACTGTAACAACATCATCAGTGTAACTCACTTTGCCTGTCAGTGTTATTAATTTTATGGCTGATCAGTGTAAATAAAAATGACAATGTAGTTGAGAAAATAATCCTTAAAAATTGACTTTTAAATAAGTTTAGAGTCATTTCTGCATTAAAGATATTTCCCTTTTAAAAAATAGGATGTTAGAAATATGGCCATCAACAAGTACTTAAAAAAAGTGTGTTTCTCATTAAAGATTTTCCAATATACTGTGTGTTTTAACCACCTTGGTACTTTATAGCCTGAATTATTTTCAAGGAAGAAGCATTTGTATTGATTGGCTTATAGAGCAACAGTGAACTTTACAGCCTTAGTTATTTTCAAGGAAGAAGTATCTGTATTGATTGCCTTATAGAGCAACAGTGAATAAGCAGCTCAGTGCACATTATATTTGTGTGAGAACAACAACTTTCTCTTTGTCTCACATAGGTTGCATTTGAAGGATAGATTGCATGGGATGACAGATGGTCTCCTGCACTGTAATCTTTTGATATTTGCTGTACTGCTCACAGACAGAGGATTCATGTCAATGTCAATCTAAAATATTAAGATGGCAACATTGCTTCTGAATGGAGGGAAGAATAGTATTGAGAAGGGCAGAGTAAAGTCAAAAAGAAAAAGTGTACAGGAGAAAGATGATGTAGTTGGCTGCCTTGAATGTCTGGCCAAAATGAGAACTTGCCTGACATACTTTTATGACCCAGTCGAGGGGCAGATTCATAGTTACCAAAGTAAGGAATATAAGACTCAACCTACCAAAGGACCGTTACTGTTGCAGTGCAGAATTGTATAGATTGTCTTTGTGGACATTTAAAGGATTATTATATAAGTAATAAAACATGACAGAATGTGTTGTTATAGGGAAATAATCAATATTAGGGTGCTATATTACCAACCTGAAGTGCATTATTTTCCAGGAACATCACAGTGTTTTATTACTCTTATACCACATCAATTTGTCAATGATTACAATTTCTAATTTATGAATGAACAGATTTTCATACTTTAATCTATTTATACTTACCTTTAATAATCTGACCATGAATTTCTGGCTGGAAAAAGAACTTGTCTGATATGCTTTTATGAACCAGTTGAATCATACAGAGTAGTGTATGTGTAATGTTTTATGAGTGTGTACTGTTTACTCTGTATGCATGGACATAAAGATGAGATAGTTTCTGTGTTAATCTTCAACAATGACTCAAGAAAAGATAACTAACATAAATAAATACACTATTTGCCCAAAGGATTGTGGACACATGACCATCATACCCATAACTGTTCTTCTCCAAACAGTTGCTACAAAGTAGTGCACAATTGTCTAGAATGCCTTTGTATGCTGTAGAATTACAGTTTCCCTTCACTGGAACTAAGAGGTCCAAACATGTTCCAGCATGACGGTGCCCCTGTGCACAAAGCAAGGTCCATGAAGACATGGTTTGACAAAGTTTAACGGGCAGAAATCCAGTGGCCTACACAGAGCCCTCACCTCAACCCTTCTGAATGCCTTTGGAATGAACTGGAATGCTGCCTGCTCCCCAGACCTCCTCACCCAATATCGGTGCCCAACTTCACTCATGCTCTTGGGCAAATCCCCATAAATACACTGCAAAATGTAGTGGAAAGGAAGAAGAGTAGAGATTACTATAACTGCAAAAGGGAACTAAAGCTGGAATGGGAACTTCAAAAAGCACATATGGGTGTAATGGTCAGGTGTCCTACTTTTAGCCAAATAATGTATCTACATGGTTCCTTAGGGTTTTTAAAATAGTTTTAAAGCCAAATAAAACCCAAAAAATAAACTCCATTTGCCGATCATGGCAAGTGCCCTGATGTGCCCCTGGCCACACATTTAAATTAAAAATAAAGCCTAATAACAATTTATCCATTTTAAAAGTTATAATATTGCTAAAATAGGCTTATCCAGGCATGGCCATTTGCACTGAAACCAGATATATACTTGTGACATAGCTTTCCCATGAGTACAACATTTACCTTAGTAACACAGAGCCATTAAATAAAGGCTTCTTATTCTAAAAAATAAAAATAAAAAATCCCCGGGCACTGGAGCGCAGCTTGTCCCTGCTCTGGGTTGTGTGTGTGTGTGTGTTTTCACTGCTTCAGATGGGTTAAATGCAGAGAAAGATTGTTCACTGTGCTGTAATGTATATGTGACCAGTAAAGGCTTCTAATTCTAAAAATTTAATCAGAATTTTTCTGGAACTATGTAATTTTTACATAACAACAAGGCAACTGGTCATGCTCGAGTTAACAGTTCCATGGGAAGATAGGATGGAGGAGGCACAAGAGAGGAAGAGGGAGAAGTACCAGGAGCTGGTGGAGGACTGTCGAAGGAATGGCTGGAGGACCAGATGCATGCCAGTGGAGGTGGGGAGCCGGGGATTCGCCAGCCACTCCCTGAGCAAGGCTTACGGCACACTAGGCATAACAGGAGCCAACCGCAAGAGAGCCATCAACAGCAATGCAGAGGCTGCGGAGAAGGCGTCTAGATGGCTCTGGCTGAAGAGGGGAGAGAGGTGGGGGGAGTAGAATGCCACTTGGACACAGGCCGGGGTCTGATCAGCCTCGGTCGGGTCGCCTGGACGAGGGTGTCTGTTGTGAGACCCGAAACACCCAGTGACTCCAGGAAACAACACTGATGATGTGTCCAAGTCAGTGCATCAGGGGATGTTTGAAAACAAAAATGAACAGGTTTATAAATAATGTCAACTCGAGTCGAAGAAGCCGTTTCGTGTGGGTGGAAAGTTCAGGAATAAACCTTAAACACTGCAGTGCACGCTTAACTTAAGAGCCTAAATCTGAACAGTCGGATGACGCAGGTCTCGGGTCATATTTTAGTTATTATTAGAAACATCTCTTCCTACCGAGATGGATTTTGTATGCTTCCATATCGAGGAGTTCCTGGGAGTCACTTTCTCACAAACCACAATTAAATCTACGTCTTTCTCACGATCCTGACACGCTGCACTTACAGAGGAGTTCAGCAATAAAAGTAGACACCGTTCCCAACCATGTACCACTGCTAAACACACTAGCGCTGTGTCTCAAATCGCTTACTTCTGTACGAGTTGAGATCGTTACTGAGGAAGAACATGAAGTGGTTTTCCTGTTACAGCCAGTGTCTGAATTTAATTTAAAAAAAAAAAAAACTTTAGTGCAAGCTTTATTTTGCGTATAAATCTTCTGGATGAGTGAATACTTTTGAATGGAAGGTCATAGTTTTGGATTTGAGACGCAGCTCATAACAACCATCACGACAACAGCGGGAAGTTTTAAAGAGAGCGAGCGGATCAGCATGTTGAACGTATCTGTGCATGAAAATCACGAAACATTTTACGGTTTGAGTTGTAAACCCGAAGGACAGGGATGTTTTGGCTGGTGAAAGTCGCATTTAATCCTCCAGGTGTCCAAGTACGCCATGAACAATGCTGCTCTGTGACTGATCGCGACTTCTGCACGTGTTATAAATGCTTAATGAAGCTGAAACGAGAGATTAGTGATCAAACCGTCTGGCACGGTTCCTCAGGATAGAGCTGAGCAGAGGCAGCGTTCGTTATTTATTATTAACACATTCAGGTGAGAGAGAGCGAGAGAAAGGAGAGTGAGTGCAGAGATTCATTTGTTAATTAAAATCACACAGGGACTCAATGAAAAATTCCGCAATTAACTGGCCGGTGATGGAGCTTCGGAGTGGTGCACATCTGTCAGACCGACATCCGGTAACCATGGTTACGGAACCCAAGACCAGAAGAATTCAAGGGAGTGTGCAAGTGTAAGGAAGATTTAATGAAATTCAAAAAGAACTTGATCCGTCTATCCACAATCCTATCCCTCTGGATGGAATTAATTCGTCCATCCATCCATCTCTATCTGTCCATCTGGTCAGCTGTCCACCCATCTACCAGTCCGGAATTTCAACCAGTCTTTCCTTAATCTGTCGATCCATCTGCAATTTTAATTGGCCTTCCTTCAAAGAAGAAAAAAAAACACCCAAAAACGGAGTTCTGTCTTTCTGTCCTGTCTTTCAGTGGACACAGCGAACCGGAAGTGAAGTCGATGCAAAACACACACAGCAATTTGAATATGAAGCAAGTAGCAAACTTTTTATTTAACACCTTTGCTAAAAATGATGCGAGCGAGAGAGAGGGGTCAGATTCCACCATGAAACCCTGATTTAAAAAAGTCGTGCGCTTCGGGGTCACATTCAGGCTCGTCCTCTTGCTCCAGTATGAACCGGAGTCTCTGATTGGACACTTTGACCCTGAGCTACAAATTATGGTTTGTAAATGGCGTTCATGCCGGTTTCCTGTCACACGATCGGCAAAATTGCGTGTGCTGAAACGTGCAGAAACGCACAGATCTTTACAGAAGCATCAGGAAGCGTGCTGCTCTCCTGAATGTGGAGGACAGGCTCGGGATGTGAGAACGCCTCAGCTGTCTGTCTCTCTGGGGAATTTCTCTGTACTGTTGACCATGACCCACTCCCGTTTCACAGGCCCTGTGCACGCTCGCTCTCTGCCTCACACACACTTCAACCACTTCCACTCAAATCTACATTCCATAAAAGTCTGGCTGAACAGCCGTGAACCCCACTGTGGTTAATTCCAACACATCCCACATGGTCCGGACACGGAATGAAGAACAGAACAACAATACACAAAATTCTCCTTTGATACAGCAAAGAATAACCAATGCCTGAAAACGTGCTTTAGGCTTCTGTTACAAATTAACGAACACAAGTCCAAGAACTGAAGCGTAATAAGGGCACGGTGTTGGCGTGATCTGTTCTCTTCACAGCGTATAGCCAACAGAATCAAAGCTGCGTGCTGGACACTGAATTTGTCGAGCTGCTGTGTGAGGACGTCGATCGCTACCTGCATCTCTACAAGTCGTCTTAAAAAGAACAAAGATGATCAAACGTGTAATACTTTATGGAAGGAAATTGTTTCTTGTTCATTGATTTCATACATGTCAGGGATAATGTACAGCGAGCTGGTCATTATGATGAAGAACCCCGACAGGGTGATGTAGGACAACATGAAGTGAAGGTCTTCAATCATCATGAAGGTTTATATCATGAGAATGACCGTCTCGCTGTACATCATCGCACAGCTACGGATGGAAAAAATAAGTCATGAGACAAAACATTGACTTAAAAACGATGTTATTTCTTCTGCCAAGGCAGCAGTCTGTTCTTGAGAAATAAGAGACGGTAGAATCCGGTCAGAATCGAGTATTCAACACCGCCGTAACAAAGTTAACCAACACACTGAGCATCTGTGAGCTGCACCTCCATCACTCCATCTCAGCACTTTCTTCTGTTGGTCTGGACATCCATCTGTACGTCCAGCTGCGTCTCCATCAATCTCCTTATCCGCCCGTCTATCTGTGTCCTTTTACCTCCTCATCCACCTGCCTGTCTGCACTGATCCATTTGTGTACACATCCATCTCCATTTTATCTCTCCATCTGCCTCTCCTTCAGTCCATCCAATTATCTGAGTCTCTTTATCTACCTGTCTGACAATGTGTGCGTGTCTCAGTAAATCCATCAATCCTCGGTGTGCGGGGTCAGAATAAACAACCACCATTACAACCAAGGAGTCAAACTAAACCATCCTATTCTCACACACTGCATAAAATCAGAGACCTTGAGTAAAGCAGTGCGTACGTGCATCAGACCACGATGCCTGCAGCTCACGCAAAGATATACCAGCCATGTCTCTGTTTGTGCGCGCACAGCAGGATGTGTGTAAATAAAGCCATATGGACTGAACAAACTTAAAGCAGTCCGAGCGCCACATCCTTCTCTCTATTGTTTATTGTTCTGCCAGCAAGCAAACACACACACACAAGCGTGCCAGTGTGGAAAGACAGGAAATAACCCATTGATCCGCAGGTGCAGATTTAAATACGGCATTCAGACTGAAGACACACACTCACATTTCAAACACTTTCTTCCGTTCTCAGGAGAAAGATGTGCACACAGGACACACTATCGCACACACTCATGCCAGCAGAGAGCAGCCTGAGCTCTTTGACACACAAGTGCTTGTGATTAGCTTGCTCGCGCTCTCTCTCACACACACACACAATTCAAAGGTGAATGATCCATCACTCGCCTCCTGATAAAAGTCGCGCAGGAGAGTGGGCAAACTCAAAGTCAACAATACAAAGTCCACTGTACATGGGGAGACCACAGCTGAAACAATTTCCACAAGTGATTAGTCAGTGTTTTGCTTGGTGTGTTTCATGTGGGCTGTTTGGGGTAACTGTGCGTGTGTGTGTGTGTGTGAGAAAGTTTCTGTTTGCTCAGATTGAAGTTGGGTGAGCTGCTCCTCTCAGCTTGGTTTTAGCCACAGCCCACAGACGGGACACACACACACACCTCTGACTTGTAATTTCTCTGCCTACACTGCATGTGTGTGCGCGCGCACACACGCAAACGAGACCGGAGACAAAACAGACCTGACCTGCTTAATGTGCGTTTTTCATGCATATATGAAACACTCCGATAAACTCTCAACCGTCGCGAGTGCACTTGCACCGGGAGCACCACCACGTCACCGAGTTGTGCCCTACGTAGTGCACTTGCATCGGGACCACCATGTCAGTGAGTTGTGCCCCATGTTGTGAGAATATACAGTAAACAGGAAGTGATATGACACTGACAGCTATGCAGAAGATCCGTGTGTGTGTATAAAATCCAAATAATAATCATATCACTGACACTCACATTACAGTACTGTGCTCAGATTTGGTCTACATCTGTCTCACACTCGTCTATCTGTCTGTCTCGCTCACATGATCCATCTCTTTGTATACGTCTCTCCCTATAGCTCGCTGTCTGTCCATCTACCTTTTTATCCACCTCGGTCAGTTTATTCCATCCATTTTATCTCGCCTTCTGTCCAATCCAATTTTCCGTCTCTCTGCTCAGGTCCGTCAAACTGTGTGTCTTTATCTCCCCATCTGACTGTATGTTTCTGTGACAGTCAATCCATCAATCCTCTGCGTGTGTGTGTGGTGTGTATACGTGCGGATGAATCACATTACAGTACTGTGCACAGCTTTGGCCCACATCTGTCTGTCTCACTCATACAATCTCTTCCTCTTTTTCTCTGATGAAATGAACAAAAAAAAAAAAAAATACAAGAAGTAAATGAAAGTCTGCTACAATTGGCCACTCCCACTTCTCCTTTTCATGACATTTATGAACCCTGTGTGTGTGTGATGTACACTGAATGCACAGAAACACTACATATCTCCACACCCTTCTCTCTCTCACACACATCCCTCAGCTTTCTGAAGGTGTGAAAGCTCTTGTTGATATCTGACGTGTCCTTCAGGAGTGAGCGTTTGTTTTCATGCTCATCTGAGGCGTTTGTGCGTTCATGCCTGACGGCAGAACGACCTCCTGCTGTCCCGCACAGTGTTCAACTTCACTCAGTTTCGTGTTTATTGTATCCACACACCAACTTGTTTAAAGGTGAGGAGTGCTGCAGTGTTCACTCTGTGTTGTGAGCAGCCATTTTGATTCGACGTCACTCACTCACCCATCCCTGGAGTTGAGGATACCATCCCGCACTTGCTAACAGGAATTCCAAGTTTTCAGATGGGACATGATGAGTTATGAGTTTCAGCAGCAGAGTTAAAGATATTACTGCGTGTTTTTCCCCTGCTCGTTCTTATGTCTAACAAAATCACGAGGACGTGTGAAACCGGCGTCTCCCAGTGTGTTAATTATCTCGGGAGTCTCTGGAGAAATCGAGTGGGAATTATCGACAGGCGGATTTTAATTAACATGCTGCAGATGTTCAAGGTTCAGGATTTCATTTATTTTACTCATCACAACGAGTGTGAGACAGAACTGTGTCGACTCCAGACAGCTTCCTCTGTACCCTTTGGAGCAATGTGCGCGCGCACACACTTACTTTACAAGTCGTGTTTTGTTATTATGCAATATCTAAGGTTTCTCTTGTTCCAGTGAGTTTTGGTCCCTACAAAGGGCTAAAGTCCCGCAAAACACACCCCTGGTGTCAGGCTGTAAAACAATAAAAGGCTGCGAGCTCCCTGTGATTTGTGGTGTAATAGTAACATGGCTATATGGGCAATAACGTGATCGAGAGAGGCTGCATGCTGCAGCAAACACACTGGCGCGGTCTTGTGGAAATGCTGAATATGCAAAATGGTAAGTAGGAAGTAGCTGCACAATGATAAGATTTGGAGTGTGTGTGTGAGAGCGAGAGAGCGTGCAGTACCCCACAGGAAAGGGTGTGCGCTGCTTCCTGAAAGACGCAAAAGGATAACTTTTCCTGGCTGTCTTAGCTGAAAGAGGAAGTGAGGGGGGCAGGGTGCAGGAAATGACATCATGAACTCCACAGCAGGAAGGGGGGAGGGGGGGCATGAAGAGAAGAGAAATGAACAGAGAAGATGCAAGATAAGAAGACAAGAGAGGAGTGAAGAGACAAGAAAGACAGATGGGAGAAAAACTAAATTACAGAGCAGGGTCAGCAGCAAGTGGTGACCAGATGCTCCTGTTGGGGTGCGTGTGGGGGGGCTAGTTAAACTAATTAGGACGGGACCAGCTGTGAGGTCTGGTGTAAAAGGGTTAATTAGATTATGCTCTACATGCTCCCAAAGGCCTGGCAATCACCCCACACACACACGTGCGCACACACAAACAGCGATTTCTCCTTATCGCTTCTCTAAACACACCTTCACTTGGTGAAGGTTCACACGGAGTACTCCATCTCCTTTTGCTTCTCAATCTAAGAAATTCCATAACCCCGAAGACTGGAGGAGTCAAGTGTACTCTCTCTCTCTCACGCTCTCTCTCACACACGAGGAAGAAGAAATGCAGGTGGAATGATCAGAAATCTCCTGGAGCATGTGTATGATTTCTTGACATGTCACCACATGACCCCGTTTCTGCTTCTTCTGGAAAATTCTATCATGTTTACATGAGTTTGTTGATGTAGAATTAAACATTTTCCCTCGTAAACCTCGCACGAGTTCTGGCTCAGAAGTTTGCGTCACTCTCGACAAGGTTAATCACAAACTCCGAGTTCATACAGAAGTAAAAGAAAAGGAGGATGTTCTCACTTGATCTCTGATGAGCTTCTGCTCAAAGCTGTAAATACAAACGTGAACTGTCGGGTTCGCAGAGTCACACAACGCTTTTACCATCACGTCAGCTGACACAGTGATCCTCTGCAGAGCTTCCTGCAGCCACTGCACCGTGTGCGTGTGCTCACTGAAAAGCCCGTCTGCCCTCGAGGAGGAAATGCAGAAGGATATTAACCTCATCATGTCACTCTGAGGGTGATGGGCTCCCAGTTCAGTGACCTCTGACCTGTGCGGTGATGTCAACAGTCATGTGATCAGTCATGAGAAAGGGAAAGAGAGAAACCAGACCCAGGCTGATGCATGTCCAGTATGCGCGCACACATTTCCACGAGGTGAAAATATATTTTCCACGATTATGCCGTAATGGTGTCCTGAGTAAATGGGAACAAAATGGCAAAGTCAAAACGTTTACCTTCATCAACCAAGTAAGATTTACTGACATCTGTTCCAGCTTCAGTGGGAATCAGAACCATCAGATTCGCGCATTGTGACGGTCATGACACCAACAAACAAACAATATCCCATCATAAATGTTTTGTAAATGTGGTGTCTCTCTCTCGCTCACACACACACACATCAGCATGAGAAATAAAAACCAACGCGATACAAACTAACAGAAGCCGGGGTTTTAAAGGCGGCGAGTAATAAGTGAAAACAGGTGTGGGGTTAACGCTGTCTATAAGCAGGGTGTGGAGTTTGAGGTTTGAGCGAGTCAGTGGATCTGGACGTCCCACTGCGGAAGCAAAAATGTTATAAAAATCACCTCTGTTTGAACAAAACCAAATGTTCAGAAACAGGAAGAGACTTAGAGACGTGATGCAACTCCACTTGTGCCATGCTGCTCACAAGTGAATGTCTCAGCGTGGGCTTTTCACAACATCAGACTCGCCACCTCACGACGAATACATCAGATCCGGTCTTGCACGATTTGTGCTCTGGAGAATTCCGTTAAAAAGAGTCAGGTGGGAAAACACCATATCCATTAAGGAAGACCGAATAGGAATGACATCTATTCCATGTTGTTTTTACCTCAAACATGAATGGATTTTGTATGTGAAAGGGGTGACACACACACACGGCGAGTCTCTTTAGCATATAATAATGGTGTTCGAGGGCTCAGGATGCTGACTGCGTGTCTCAGTCTGCTTTGGATGGAGGACAGGATCTTTAGTGATGGGGGAAGGTGTGTGTCGCTCACAGTGGTGACGAGTGTGTAATCACAGTGCTTTAAGACGGAGACAGAAAGGAAAAAAAAAAAAAAGGCATGACATCCAAATCATGTTTTAGTTGTAAAACATCACTTTTGCTCCATTTACCCCTGGCAGCCGCATGACTCCGGGGTTTCCGAACCCTAAAAACAAAGACGTCTGGAAATGACGCAGAGACACCCATCGATCTGGATCTTCTCCGTCATGAGGTATCCTTCCTGATTGGTCACACTCCGATCGCATGACCCTTTTCCGGAAGAAAATGAGCAGTATCAGCTGTTTATATCGGCGTGCGTATGCCCAGTGTACACTTTTCAGGCGTATTCGTATGGATGGAGATTATTCTGATTTTTTCAGAGTGGAGATGGTTTTCATCTGAAAACCATGATGTGTTCACATGGACGGAGCCAGAGAGAATGTGAGTATACTGTGGGATTTATCCCATCTCTCTCTCTCTCTCTCTCGCTCTCTCTCTCTGATTCAAATCTGTGCAGCACTCAAATCAACAACAAGGTCAAAGCAATCTCACACCAGCACGTTTCGATCGAAACCAATCTTCACCTCTGTACTACAAATCTCCCCAAAATAGCTGCTTAGAGAGAGACACAGCGTTTGTTGGTTCTGGGGAAGTCACTCATTTTTAAGAGCAATTTTGATTAGACCACAGACGTACGAGTCAACCCTCGTGTCAGATATCAATGCAGGAACAAAGGCGATGTTTCACAACGTGTCCCAAACTGATTCATTTCCTCTCTCAGCCGTCAGCTCACACTACACAAACGCGTCATGAGCAAGCAGCATTAACAGTTCGTCTCAGTTCCACGCGCCACGTGTTTATCACCAACATTCAATCAGAAACTTCCAACACTCTGCAAACACATTCATAAATTAGCTTGAGAAACAACCTGTCATGGTGTGTGTGTTTTGACCTTGCCTGAAGTGAAGGCTGCAACATGCAGCATAATTTCACTACACACTCCTGGAAAAACCTGTTCAGTAGCAGGTTCAGACCTGGTTTACTTCAGCAATCGTCAGCCATCTCCATTAATTACCGGCACTCGAGTAACCCTGAGGTTCATATGGAAAGTTTTACATTCCTCAAACCTTCCCTACATGTTATCTGATCCCTGCCTGGAGTCTGAACGCATGAATTGTGATCGAGTCGACCTGACAACAGTCCTGGTCAAAAAGTGCTTTCCTTGTTCCAACTCGACTCCAAAATGACGTGAAACTGCGTGATTTTAGACGAGACGAGCACAGCACTGTCGTATCCTGGATTCTGACTGGTCAGAACAGGAGAGTCGAAGCTCTGACGACAATACGCTCGTTTTAATGTTAGCGTTTCTGTCGCAAACCACCCCCTCTTTTTTTTTTTAAGCAGGGATCACTCTGAGTAATGAAAATACAGTAAATCATCTTGTGTGTTAAACATTTCTAGGAATCTCCAGTGTGAGTGCTGTGTAACAGTCAGATGTCAAGCTGAAACTTTTTCTCGGTTTTCTCTCCAACATGATGTGCTAGGATTTTTTTTTTTTATTATTATTATGAACATAAGAGAGAATAAAAGACAGACGGTGAGGGGACGACTGTTTATAGCTGCTATAAACATCAGTAAAAACTTTCGCAGATGAAAGTTTTCCACAGTGTTAAAACATCACGACAAAGCGAGTGAAAAATGTAAACAAGCACTTAGGATTATAAGCCATGCGTTTCTTTGTCAGAAATTCAGAGTTTGGCACAATTAGTTCTCTAAAAGTTAAATAACTGAGATTGAACAAAATCTGAATGTGAGGCTTCGGTTTTTAATCACTGACATGTTTCCACACCATTTGTACCAGTAAGTCGTTGCTTTTTTTAAAAATATCACCTATTCCAGCTTTAAGAGACAGAAGTTTAAGTCCTATCTCATCGTCCAGAACAGCATGTGCTCATAGTGATATGTATAGTGTGCGTTTCTGCCCCTTTGAAGCTCAGTAAAACGGTTTACCGCACAAGAGCTGTGTGAAAGTTCATTTTTCACCCTGAGAAGTAAAACTGTGCCTGCATGACTGTGTTTACACTCACGCTGTGATGACGACAGAACTGGTTTTAGATTGACTTTCAGATAACGAAACGGTTTTGTTGTGTTATTTTTCCACTCTGTGTAAAACCTAAACCCAGACATCACCGAGAACATGTAGAGCAAGATAATGCCCATGTGCTCAGAAGATGGCGTGTGCTGTATGGGCGGAACTTAAGTCATGTCCGACAGCTACATGTTCAGGCGTGAGGAAGTGCGAGTCCTTGACGCTGGACAGGAATGATGAGACAAGTTAGTTTAGACTAAAAACAAGCCACACGCATGAGCGCGCACAGAGAATTCTGATGACTGTCCCATTGCTGACAAAAACAGCTTCTGGGAAAGGCTGATAACTTAATAATAATTCCTGCCAGTGATGTGCAACACTAGTGTTGATGTAAACTTCAAACTGACTGAGAGGGGTGGGGTGTCTCTGTGGCCTTCAGTCAAAGCACATGCTCTACTAACGTCTTCAGGAATCCAGTTGCCTCAGGCAAGTGTTCATTGCCCTATTTCTACGTGTGATGTCAAACTTTTTTTTAATTTGTATTACGCTTTTAAAAACGGACCTCATCACGAAGCAGACAATAAACACAAAAATTATGATGATTGGAAATGAATCAGCACGAGGGCGGTGTGATGAGTTTTACCACCGAAGGCGATGATGTGAATGAGCCGTTACTATAGAAACTAACGCATTACAATTAGAACAAGTGCATTAATATAAACCTGTGGTTTGCAGTTGCTGTTTTAGAAACTTAATCAACACCTTCTGACCAATCAGAATGCAGAACCCAATAATGCCATCGTATCATACAGTATAAAACAATAACTCGTCATTATAGTCGCCTGGTCTTCACACTGCCAGCTGTGACCGAAGGAACCGGATTGGTCGATCTTGCTGAGAGATTAGTGAACGGTCTCTGAGGTGGGCGGGGCTCTGTGTTCCAACCAGAATGAGGAACGCACAGTGATCAGGCACCACTTTACCCACAGAGCCTCCTTCAGAAAAACTTAGAATTAAAAAAAAAACAACGCAGTTCTGAACAGCCAGCCAGATCATGCTTTCTGATCGCAGAACAGATATCAGACCGTGCTGAGATAAGGAGGAGTGCGAGAGACGTCGAGGCTTGCACACAAAGTAAACTGACTCTCAGGCTCTAGTCAGGACATTTCCCTCAAGAAAAAGAAGGGGGGAAAATAGAAGGAGGAGGAGGAGGTTAGAAAAATGCAGGAAGAAAGAAAATAAACACAGGCAGTGCTGGAATTCACTCCGGCTGTGCCGCAATAAACCCTGATCAAAGTCCACAAATCTGAGGAGATCTCCATTAATGAGCTGCTTAATCAACTTTCCAGAGAGAAAGAGAGATTTGCACTGTCTTTCGAAGTGATTTAGCTTCCAACTAACTGAATCTGCACCAATATTCACATTATATTCAGCGTGAAGCGTCTGGGAGCAGCGTCTTTCAGAAACATGCTGGATTTTTCCACAAGCATTTGTACCCATACCCCATAAAACACTGGACAGAGCTGTTATGCCAGTTCAACACACACACACACCTCCAGTTCAGATCTGCTGGAGAAAAGCGAAAGAAAATGTCTTCACCAGAATTAAAAGTCTAAAAGCAGCGTCTTGCACACTCCCACCCTACACTGCACACACTGAGCTGAGACACGTCCCGTCTTCAGGCTCCCTCCGATTTCAGACTTTCGGGAGGAAACCTCCTTGCAAACATGAGTTCAGTGCCAGGTTTCCACTGTTTCAGGCCCTTCAAGGCTCCTCACAGGTACGAAGTGACCGATTTACTCAGTTACTGTCGCAAGACCCATAATATCAACCTAGGTGATTTTTTTTTTTTTGACCCAGGTTCAAATTTTTAACCTATGTCCTAATTTCCAACCTTGGTAAAATTTTGGATTATCTAAGATTCTTAAAAGGGATTTTCCATCACTTCTTTTGTCTCTTTATCTTCTACCCACTTCCTCTTTGTCTGTACCTACCTCGTATTTCCTTGTCTGTCTCAATCTACCGAATTAACATTTTCTACAATATCTTTTTTCATACTTAACCAGGATTCAAACTTGGAACCTTCTGATTCTTAACCCAACACCTTTCCACTTGACCAGCGACGGCCACGCTGAAATGAGTGATGTTTTGAATTGATTAATAAGTCCAGTCTTATGACGTCATCAAGTAGTATAAACAGTCTTCCCAAATCCTAACCCGAGATGTCCCAAGTCTCCCGAATACAAGTAGCAAATTATGAACGGAGGTAAAAATCCTAACCTGGGTTGAAAAATTCCACCTGACCTACAACATCAGTCAGTCAGATTCGAATCTGATCAGCTGCTGTTTGTAGTCATGAATCTGCAGATATGCAAATTCACAAACTCGGAAGCAAAACTATTGGATACACTTACATTTCTCGTGTAAAGATTTATGGATCAGTTCATTAATATCGAAATCAACAATCGAGGGCTGATGAAACACTTTAAACACCAAAAGCTGGAGTAAAACCTAAAATCCTTGAACATTTATGATACTCTCATGAGGCATTTTTTAAGTAGTACAACACAAGGCGAAACCGTACATTTAATATGTTTCTGTTCAGCGCAGCTTAAGAAACCCATGATTTGAAAGCCGTTGTGATGTTATCACGACGCTGCAGTTGTCATGTGTCATAAAATCTCCCAGTAGTGCAGAGCGATTACAACAAATGACTCCATAATTAGCACTTCACGTCATTTCGTGTACACGATGAGCTAGCTGGTCTGGGTGTGCGTTACACGACATCCTCCTCAGAGTCAGACGCTGAGTCAAACGCTGCAGCTGATGAGCACTTATGAGCTCCGTTATTACACAACACCTTCATTAACCGTCCCCATGGAGACGAGGATCTGCCCCGGAGGTGAACGCTCAGGTTAAACCACACCGCGAACCGGGAATAACCAAATGCATGAGCATCCTGCAAAGGAGAGAAACGTCTTCTGCTTGCTTGATGCATGAAGTGTTTTCTTTTGCAAAACGATAAAGAAAACCAAGTTTCCATTCGCCTATTTAACGATTCTGTTCACTTGTGTGGAATTTGATCTGAAGCTCACGCTAATATCCCTTTATTTTTCCCCCCAGAATCATCAGCGGCAAGCACCTGATTTTTAAATACAAGTCCCAAAATGGCAAATAATCCTCTTCGTGTGATTTCTGGATTTCACAACTCTCAGTGAAAGACAGCTGAAGTTCACTCAGAGGGGAAGAGAATATCCTTCAAGGGTTCATTTGAACATGGCCTAACTTTAGTTAAATTTCAAAAAAAAAAAAAAAAAGAAAAATCAACCCACATGTGAAAAAAAAAAAACCACACCTTTTTATCTTTCATGAAATGTGATGTTGCGCTACAGAACGTTTTAGTGCAGAGGATACAGCCTTTTCTTTTTCACGTTAGCTCCTCCTCTAACAGTTCCACAGTGAAGCAGAACGGAGGAGAAACGTCAACCCAGGAGAGCGTCATGTACTTGAAGAAATCATGTTCTCCTTTTCAGAAATGGAACTCTGACTCAGTGTGCTGAAACATGACGATGCGGTGTGACCCTGCCAGATTTACACTTTCTAAATGACCTGGGATGACAGCCAAGCACCTGCTGAAACACACTCGCTCCAGAACGACACACACACGATGCAAACAGTGTGTATAAACAGCGTGAGTGGGACAAAGTGCAGAAAGAGCATGACGTGCTCCAGGGATCTGAACATCCAGCTCGGAGGTGCATGAGAGCGAAACATGCTGCTGTGGCACAACCTGGGGATAAAAAAAAAAAAAAAGACTAGAACAGGAAACCAAGCACGGGGTTTCCTCGTCATGATCAACACTCCACAACGTGTTAGTACATGTTGGTAAATGTGCACAAATGTTGGTGGTGTAAAGCGAAGTACGTTCCTGTTGAATCTGAGCAACAAAAAGTCGAGTTTATTTGTATCGCACTTTTAACAATAAACATTGTCGCAAAGCAGCTTTACAGAATTTGAACGACTTTAAACATGAGCTAATTTATCCCCAATGAGCACGCCTGTGGCGACGGTGGCAAGGAAAAACTCCCTCAGACAACATGAAGAAACCTCAAGAGGAACCAGACTCAAAAGGGAACCCATCCTCATTTGGGCAACAACAGACAACATGACTA
>JAOBAM010000019.1:39963744-39974034 GCA_025212355.1 Notarius kessleri
TCCGCTGGGGGGGGGTGTCCTGACATTGCTAACTATTGTTTCAAAGCTTGTGTAGTTTGAGTGTACAGGAGGAGAGCGAAGCAGACGTGAAACTGGCAGCTTGAGCGGGGAAGGTTTCTGTATGGTCCTAGAGCCTGCACGCTCTCCTGTCTTTGAGCAGGCACTCTTTCCACATGGTCCTAGTGCCTGTACTCCCATTTGGGGTTTTTCGGGCCTTAAAGAGTGAGTGAGCGAGCGTGGGGGGCAATATAATGGTAGAGGAAACACTGCTTTTACTCAGTGATAGCAATGCTAATGTGAAACACTTTTTTTTTTTAAACTTGTTACTCCAAAGGCAAAAAATGACCTGACCATGACAATGTTTCAGTGGAAAAAAAAAGCGTCTAGTAAATATTTATTTGCCTAAAGTGAGTCATTTTAACCCAAGAAGGGCTAATAAATGAATGTGTACAATTCAGAGCACAACAGAAACACAGGGGAGAGTGTGTGTATCCATATACAAGGCTTTGAATTGATTCTGCTTTATCCCACGCGTATAACTACTCACACACAGTCAGTGTGGCAGCAATTGAAATGGGAACACACTAACTAGGATTGGGTGACATGATTAAGTACCTTGTGAGCCGACGGTGCAGTTGAGGGCATAACCGTTAACAAGGATGCTCTCCTTCTGGCTGCGGCCATGAGCCTTCAGCACGTTTACAGAGTTGATGGGATAACGTGCCATACCTTTAGGGTCCACAAACTTCACCGCCATGGCAGCATCCACCACCATGTTAGCAAAGAAATCCGCATCACTGAAGGGTCAGGGTCAAGGTCAAATGGGGCTCACAACATTTACACACACTGTACATCAGCACCCTAAAACTGCATAATGAGTACACTTTGGTGTACGTGTTCTATAACACACAAGAAAACAGAGGATACACTCCAATGATCTTGGAGGACATGGCGGTCTTAGCAGAATTGACCAAACACTCTCGGCCCAAATCATCTGTTCCAATGGTCAGATTCTCATTAATGTAACGCACCGCCTCCCTGAAGAAAGAAGAAGAAGAGGGGAAAAAGACAACAACACACAGAAAAGCAATTAATCAATTTTCTTAAAAAAGTGGAATGCATGAATATTAAAAGGTGAAAAACAAAAGAAAACCATTCTTTTACAATAATGAAACGAGGGAAACCAGATTTGCATTTCCTCAGCAAAATACCAGTGGTTGCAATGCAAAAAAAATTTAACATTCAAAATAAAATAAATGATGAAAGTTTAAAAATATTTAGTGGGGAGGGAGGGGCAGAGAGAGAGAGAGAGAGAGAGAGAGAGAGAGAAGCAAGTGATGCCATATTTATGTAAGGGCATGCTTTGTATGTAGATTCATCTGCTGAAACAAAGTTTAGCAGTTCTACATTAAAAGTTGAAGGAGTAAAATCAGTGGATTGCTACAGAAGGATGGAGAAAACAATGAAAGATCAGAAGGGTGAGATAGAAGAGTGTCATTAGTATGAAAAGCAGTTAAGTGCTGTACTTTTACAGTTAAATCCACATACTGAATTTTGTGATTACTTAAAGATGTAGGAGTAGTAAAATCAAATGAGTTTGAATGGGAGGATGGAGGGATGAAAAAAGAAAGGAGAAAGAGGAGCAGAGAGAGAGAGTTATGCTGTATAAGGTACAACAATCTAAATGACATTTACCAACTTCAGTGGTCCTAGCTTTTACTCTCCAGGAGCAGTTACCAGTTGAAAAATAAACTGAAGCCAACAGGAGAAAAAGTGAGGGATTTAAAAAAAAAAAAAGCAGGAGTGATGGAGGTATGAAAAAAGGTGGCGTGCTTTGGAGTATTGCCCAGAACATGTTTAAGTTTGGAGGCATTATTTCGAAAATTGATTAGGGGTGCAGTTTGAAAAATTTCCCCATTCAAAGTACAGAAGGAAAAAAATGGCCAGATAAATCAATAAAAAGAGGGATGCAGCTGGAATATTAAAATGAAATCAGCTCATGTCCTTTACAAGACTTATGCAACAAGACTTGAACAAAGTTTCTACGTTAAGTGGCTCAAACTGAATTAAATCATAAGACAGATTTCATCTATATCCCCCACCTGATATACCAATTACATACCAAGTTTCAGGATATGGTCACATTTTCCCCAAGTTCTGCTGCAGGAAACCAACCCTACCCCTCTTTACACTGAGCTCAGCAGCCCATGGCATAAGCCCACCAGACCTTTGGTCCAGGTGAGCTAAAAATTTTAATTTCTCACATTTCTTAGTATCAAAAGGCACACATACATTACTTAACACATACACCAATTTTCAAGACCATACCACTCAGTTTTCAAGTTCTGCTCCAGAAACAAAACCTACCCCTAAGACCAACATGAGAGACTAAGTCTAAAATTGTTTCCATGGAAACATGAAAAATTCCTCAAATTTCTTAGTATGAAAAGACACATATCACCTTGTTAACATGTATACCAAGTTTCGAATTTGTATCATGAATAGTTTTGGATATATGCTCCGGAAACGAACACTGCTCTTGGAAACCAAGTCAATTTTTTTTTTTTTTTTTTAAAGTAAAAGATTTTAAAAATACTTTTCAAAAATCCAAAATAGCAAAAGGCACCAGTTCACACGTTGCTTGATGTGTATACAAAGTTTCATGAAGATATCTTCAGTAGTTTCAAAAAGGTATGGCCCAGAAACAAAAACATGACCGGATGGACAGAACCCGTTTCTATATCCGCCGCCAAACTTTGTGTGGGTGGGGAATAAAAAGCAAAGAGGAATCAACCGCAAATTAATTTGAATTTAAATAATTCAAGAATACTTTATAGCTCATTCAAAAAGTGAGACGCAAACTTTTAACCTGTTCCAATTTTGCGCCCCTGCCCCAAACTATTCACACTTCGACATCCAACACTATTTGACCATTTTTGTTTTTTCCATGAAGTAACACTGAAACCTCAAAGTCTACATGTCTTCTTGTTGTAGGTGTCAGTGCACCAGATTTTCATAATTTTCCATACCAGATGCTCAGATTATGGATTGAGAGTTATACCTGCTGCATTACACGACCGAGCCTCCGTATACAGGAAACGCAAACCAAAGTGAAATTGGACCAAGGGAAGTTACTGCAAGTCAAAATGGTCCGTTTTCCAGGCAGAAAGCTTTCAAAATGTCCACGATGTACATGTTTAGGCTGGGTCTAAAATGTATTTCTGGACCAGAATGACACTACTTTTACTATGGATTTGCAAAACAGCTATCGGTAATTTAATCTGATGCCTCACTGATTGGTTAACGTTACGTTAATCCTCTTCGCTCCTACCGGAGCATTGGGCCTCCACAAGTTTTCTCCATCGAACTCTGTCCTTAGCGGTCCGTTTCAGTTGTTCCCATGACATCCCAATCCTCAGGTGTTCTTTGGTTACTGTCCTTTTCCAAGATTTCTTCGGGCGACCCCTTTTCCTTTTACCTTGCGGGTTCCAGTCCAAGGACTGCCGGGTGATGTTAGACGTCGGCTTCCTTAAGGTGTGCCCAATCCATCGCCACTTTCTTCTCCTGATGACAACTTCTATCCTTTCCTGTTCGGTGCAATGCCACAGATCTTCGTTGGTCATTTTGTTTGGCCAGAATATAACGGAGTCTGCAACTGACAAATGCCTGTAACTTCTTGAGGATATTAAAGGTTAACCGCCACGTTTCTGAGCCATACAGGAGAACGGATTTCACCATGCCAAATTCATTTTCGGGACTGTGCCAATTGTGTCAAAGTATCAGTCGCCAATACTCCAACACGGGACCAACTTTCACCTGTACAAAATGTTACCAACAAAGCAAGAACTGTTGATACAAGTCAGTCAGTCATAAAATGAGTTTTTATCCTTTCTAACCTCTGAACATGCAGCGTTGAAAACATGGAGACCAGGACTCAGAATCAGTCAGTACACGTAGAGTGAATAGACGCTGTCGAGTGTTGACTGACTTGGTTCTGGACGGTAGTCATTTAAAACGAATCCCTGTCTCAAATCTTCTCGAACCAGCCTCAGTCCAACACTGTCATAGATGATAAAAGTGGTAAATGTATCCCCTCCCGTAAGGGTGCTATTGAGAAGATTATTCGTCGATAGTTACCGGATCAGCCAATGAAACGGTGTAAAATATTGCATGCTTTTCAACAGTTTCTACGCGTTCTGTAAACAGAGCATCTGGTACAAAAATCCCGTGGTGTGACACACCATCTTCATTTAGTTCTAAAAGGACAAACTTTTGCACTCGACTGCATACTTTCCTCCCCCTCCCCCCCAATTTGGTTGGTCCAGGCTTGTTGTACTCAAGTCCAACTTGTGCCGTAATTTTAAGGATTCATGACTTGAGCGCTGATGACTCGGACTCGTAAATTGGAATCAAGGACTCGGAATTTCTTCTTTATTTTTTTTGTAGCATGCCATAATTTGTCGCAAGATATTTATATCTACATTAAATTTGATGCTAATTTCGTGAAAGAGAACGCACGTTCACCTGTTCAGGTACAAACGAACGTCAATGGCGCTAAAATGCCTGGAGAGAACGCCCCTAGGATTGTCTACTTTGCTTAGACAGACTTCTCATGCAGTGGGAAGAAATACACTGCTATGTGTTCCATATGTAGACGGGGACAACCTCGAACTTCAAATAATCATTCGGCAAGACTCCACCCAGAGAAGGAAGTGACACGCCATGTTCGTTGCTCTGTTGATAGTGGGCAGGGCTTGCTTGCTGAGTGATGAACTAGCTAGGGTTAACCCTCATGTTATTTGCCCTGTTGATAGTGGGCGGGGCTTGCTTGCTGAGTGATGAAGCTATTTTATCTGTAGCCTGTTAACTAAAATGGGGCAGTCGAGCAGGAACGTTAGTCCGACACAGTAGCAGAGACGCTTTCACATAAAGGCAGCAACAGCCACCGTCAAATGGTGCGGATGGAGTCTTGTTCTCGACTCGGACTCGACTTGAAATTTTCTTGAATGACTTGGACTTGAACACTGGCGAGTCGAGACTGGACTCGGACTCGAGGTTTAGTGACTCGACTACAACACTGCCAACAGTGAGTCCAGGCTTTATTGAGCCGATATGCAACGGAAATTCAGCATGATTTTGATGCGTCTAAGTGAAAAATATTTTTGTTCACTTTTTTTAGTGATCACGAAAGAAAACTGCTTATAAATAATAATCTACGCTAACATGTTCAGGAAACGTATTCCACACAATCACTTACGATTTTTCACACACGCAAGTGGATAAGTTTAAATCCTGATGTTGTAGTTTGCTGTTTTTCACGGAGGAGCTCCTCAGGGGGTGCTTCCTCTCAATCAGACCCCAGAACTGTTTGGTACGAAAGCACCTAATGCCCATTTGGGAGGCGTGTAACGTTTCACCCAGTTCACGATTTGATTAAATTCATGATGATATATATTATTGATTTTATTATATTATATTTAATTTTGTAGTTTTCAAGAAGACAAATATTATTGCAACATACAGTGAATGAACCTGAAGAGCAGCAGATGTCAGGAGCTGTGTGTGTGTGTGTGTGTGTGTGTGTGTGTGTGTGTACCAGTAATGCACAAAGCATGTAGAATGTGATGAAGTAGACAATTGCGAAGCTGCTGCCGCAGGTCATTTCCTCTCCTGGATTATAGTCCGACTCTGGGTCACAGAGTTTCCCGGACATACACGCCAGCATGATCTCCTGCCACGCCTCACCTGTGGCACATCTAAACACACACACACACACACACACACACACATTTGTAAACAAGACTTGATTTGTCATTCCATTTGATCCATAGTTAGGCAGAATAGATGTGTTGAAAGAATCCATGCCGAGTTTCCCCAAAAGCATCTTAGCACAAAGATCATCATTAAATGGTAAAGCGAGCAGCACAATTGAGTTAGTTAAGATGCTCTTAGCATTCAGAGGCTTTTGGGAAACCCACCACTGATTTGTTGTTTAGCGTGCAGTGAAACGCACCGAAACAGCAGAAGCACGGCTTGTGGAAAAGTCTGGAAGTTGTTGTTCCGGTTGATTTGTGTGCCATCCACCATGGCTATCTTCCCAAATATCTGTAACACACACAGACGGACCAGCAGAACAACTGAAAAGCTCAAATCTGAAACTGCTGCTGACAGGTTTGGGTCCTGTACAGCCGAAGAGATCCAGTGATCCAGAAGGAATGGGGAAGAACATTTCTAGAAACTTCCTGACACATTCTCACAGGATATTTACATGAAATTGAGTGAGTGCACAAACCTATCACTGTTCTGAAGCTCACCTACCTGCATGCCGATGACGGCGTAGATGAAGAACAGCATGGCGATCAGCAGAGCCACATACGGCAAAGCCTGTGTGCAACAGGAAGAAGTCCAGTTAGAAATCCAGCACTCCAACACCAAAGCACTTTCTGTGGTGTGTGTGTGTGTGTGTGTGTGTGTGTACATCTCTGGACATGCCATGTGATGTATTTTTTTAATATGGGTTAAAACGTCTGATTCCGAATAGAAAGAATTGTCGGGGAAAGAAATCACACAGACCTGGAAAGACTTGATGAAGGTCCACAGGAGGGTCCGAATTCCCTCCCCCCTGTTGAGCAGCTTGACCAGTCGCATCACTCTGAACAGCCGAAAGAAGGTAATGGAGATGCGAGAGTTTTCTTCTGCATTCTGCAGGGGGCGGAGTCAATAGTTAATGCACCAATCAGAGCAGAAAGGAAGAGAAATCACAAAGAAAGCACCTGGCTGTGCTTTAGCTACCCGGCCAGAAGGGGGGCACTAAGTACGAGCGCTGCAGTATATTTGCAGGAACATACATTTACGGTAGGACTCTGTCTAAAGCTTCCTGTTTTTCAGAATTACACACTTCTTCTTTTAATTTATAAAGCATCTGATGTTAACCAGGATATAAAATCATATTTGTCACGTATCTAATGCTGGCCAGACCTGCAGCATCACCAGGTACCTGCAGCATTGCTGAGTCCTTAAACAGGAAGAGGAAGTAGGAAGGAGGGGCATGCTGGATTCAAAATAACCTCGCCATCCTTAACTGCATCAGCACAAGCATGGCTCTGTAAACCTCATCACTGCATGTGAACCTCGAGGACCTGAAGCCCATGGGTCAAAGGTTGACCTGAGGTCACATCCTTACCTGACCTGACCTGACCTGACCCCGTAGGGGGCGGGGTTGTCAATATCATGCAGCAGTGTCAGTACTACAAACGTGAGAGGGGCTGTTGACCCCACACACACACACACACACACGCGCGCTAACACGTTTGCTTGACACTTTTCCTTATTAATTAAATAAAGAAACGGAACAAAAGACCATAAACATGAAAGCAAACCTAAAGACAGAGCAAAGTAAAACTTAAACTAAAAAAGTAAACTTAACCAACAGCAAACCAAACGTATGAGGATAAAATGAGGTCAAGTCTCAAAAGGGGGCGGGGTTATCAGAAAGAGAGTTTACTGTAAAAATAAATAAAAACAAAGTCAGAACAGAACCTGAACGGAAACCTGATAAAAGAGTTTATGATACTTAGAGGTGAGGCCCAGTAGGGGGCGGCGTGTCTTACCCCCAACTCATCCACCTGTGGAGCCTCTGTGGGCTTTAAAATTAAAGAGCTGCATTAATCACTGACACACACCGTGCTAAATCATGTGCAACAGAACGATGTGACAAACAGAGGCTTCTATAACACATCTGACTCCAACTCATTCACTTCAAACCCTGAATTAATGTTAAATTGTGTAAAAATGTCAACTCAGGGAGCTACTTACATTCAGGACACCGAAAGAAACTGTTCGAACAAAAAGAGCTAACAAGTAAAAGAAGCTTAGCGCTACAAGTTTAGCATTCGTACTGACTTCCGACACGCCGGTATCATCAAGAACACCAAGATAAAGCGTCGACTCAGGATAAACATGAACCCCTTTCACATATGTGGTCAAAACAAAACACGTCATAGCTAACGCACGTTCATTCCCGCTCAGTCTTCCATCACAGTGAGGTTCCGGGCGTGGCGTTTTCCCACCTCACTGTATTTAATAAGACGCTACGGAGCACAAACCTCAGTGAAATGTGGAAAACATGAGAGACCGGATATGACGGATAATTCTTTCTGATTTGCAGTCGTACAGTATCTGCTTTTTGTTTTTGTTTTTTTAAATTAGCGACTGGTCACGTTACAGTCAAGCAATGTGGGTGTTTGGATTGTGTCGGTGCCCGTGGTTCTGTCATAATTTCACGACATCATCATTCACACAGTGTTTCCCACACAGACGCTGCATTCGAATCCTCATCCCGCCTGACTGTATTGGACTCAAAGAGCAAAACGTCATAATCCAGAGGGTGTCTGAATCAACACCTTACGCGTTATTGTCAGTGTTACCATGACAACATGGAGCTCTTGCGTCCAGTCACTGCATTCAGCTTCGTCATAGCGCTTTTATTTTCTGGCCAATTGCAGTAATTATTAATGAACAATTATTCACCGAAGGCGAGATAAATATCAGTGGTTATTATTCACCAATATTCACAGATCCTGAGGCGGATAATTGTTTTAGTATAAATGCACAGATGATTATTTTAAAAAATTTGTATTAAAAAATAATTTATTTCAAACTTCAAAAGCGTCATGTAAATGTAATAACGGCACGGCGCAGACTTGTCAATTATCGACACTGAGTCACACAAAACACTTTGTTTTGAAATCAAAAATAAATCCCAACTCCACCTCCCTTTGAGTAATTTTAGACCAAACTTCGGAGAATCTCTAGTGTCTTTAGGAACAGCGTTTACGTTCATCATTTGTAATTCTTCCTCACTTCCACTTCCTCACCAAGCGATCGGCCGCCATTTTGCCGAGTCACTCGAGGTGATTTATCGAGAAATAGTCTGAATCTCTCGACCAATCAGTGCATGCGAGTTTCTCTAATCACCTGCGTATTTTGACTTTAACAGTCCCTGTACATTTGGTCATTTTATTTTCCCGTCCGTAACATTAATCGGCCATTTTTGTTTTTATGATCAGAAATCGCAGATACAAAATTTAAAAGCAAATCCTGTTTCTTGTCCTTCTTTCCAAGTCAATCAGTGAGTGGAGCCGATTCCACTGTGATCTGAAATCACACGTCGGAGATCATTTTTGTGCCAGCAGGTCATGTGGTCGATTCCACCGGCCACCACCGCAAGCAAATGTAAAGGTTACTGATAACGTTACTCAGTCAGCAGCGGACAGATTAACGTTTCGACTTTACCGTTTGGCTCCCATTCCCACACGACACCATTACAGCGTCACAGCGGTTAATAAACACTTTTCGGTTGAATGGGAGAACATAAAACCTTGTCATGTGATGATAAATTAAAATAAGGATAGAATCTCAGTATGTAGAAAAAAATGCAAATAAAACATAAGGAAGACCAAAAAGAACACAACATACAGAACGCAGAACAGATTCACATAATTTATGACTTTTATGATATTTTTGTGGATACATTTGATGTATAAATAAATATGAAAGGAAGCCAGAATTAGCTAAATACAAAAAGCAAAGATATAACAGCAGCATTTGTAAAAGACACAGAGATGAATTCGACTCAAACAAAAGGCCATATCGACTAAAGCGACATTATTCTTAGCAAGAGCTTCGATCACAGTTTGGCTCTTAATTTAAATAAAAAAGAAATCTCATCAGTTTCGCGCCAGTTCAGACTGGATGTACAGATACATCACGTTTTTGATCATTTTTTTTTATTATAAATGAACGTAAGAAGCTTTCCAGTCCATGCTGAATGACTGAGACGTGTTTCATGCCTGTGTGTCCTGCTTTTCTTTTCCCCACTTGAAAAGATAACTCAGTGTTCTCGCTTATTCTGAGTCACTCTTTCAGTGGATGCTGTCCTCCGCTGCTGGAGTTCTGAGGTCTGTTCTGTGATGAGTTTCACACCACAGACACTTCCTGAACGCCCACAAGGTGTTTTCTTTGGGAGCCTTGCCCTTTTTTTATTACTCTGAGTATCTCACACTGGTGTGATGCAGAAACCTGAACGTGCACAGAACCGGTTTATTTTAATGTGCGTTCTTATGAGAAGATCACTCCCAACCATCTGCTCAAAGTCAGTCTTTTGATATTTCCAGATCGGATACGATTTCTGGACATACCTCATCTCATCTCATCATCTCTAGCCGCTTTATCCTGTTCTACAGGGTCGCAGGCGAGCTGGATCCTATCCCAGCTGACTACGGGCGAAAG
>JAOBAM010000019.1:39974199-39984556 GCA_025212355.1 Notarius kessleri
ACATGCAAACTCCACACAGAAAGGCCCTCGCCGGCCACGGGGATCGAACCCGGACCTTCTTGCTGTGAGGCGACAGCACTAAACACCACACCACCGTGCCGCCCATTTCTGGACATACCTCTGTCAGGTAATGTTGTCTGAAGTAATTCTGATCGTTTAACACGTGATGACATGGAGTGATCTCGTAAAAATCACAGAGATGGGCGGGTCCATGCTCTCATCATGCTAAAAATTTCATGTGTACGACTCAAACCTCATTTTAATACACACTTATAAGCACTTGTTGTGTGGGCGTGGCCATTGTAGGATGTGCCTGATTATTATTCGGTCACATGACCATCATGCATCATTAGGTTTAACTTGACAACTTCCCTAAACCCCCCGGAAGTGTTGCTTCTCCAACACGTTGGCTGTATTTGATCGTTCTGCTTCTTAAACTCCGGACTTGGTTTCATTTTGGTTTCAGCAGGAAATGATCGCAGAGTGAGCACTTCCTGTAGTGTCTTTACACTGATGATAAACTTGAAAATTCCAGAGATTCTCCAGGAATAACGGCCTGACCCCGCCTCCCCGTGCGAAACCAGTCCAGTCCGCTTTAGCTCTTTAGTAAACATGGCCCATTGTAGGAACAGAATGTCAACGGAAACTTCGTAAAAGAATGTTAAATGTAGTTGAAGCCCAGAAGGGAAGAAAGTTTCTTACCACGTCTTCCCCCTCCGCAGGCTTTAAAATTAAAGAGCTGAATTAATCAATCATTAATCACACAGTTTTAAAACAGTACATTAAAAATCCATTCACAGCGTTGGGACAACTGGCATACATTACACTCCGAAAGAGAGAATATATCACTGTGGTGCTTCGCACCGTCTGAATCTTAGTTCATGCCCTTGACACACACAGATAACTCTCAGCGTTGATTAATGTCCATGTTGGAGTTGCTGAGATGTTCCGAGGATGAATCGGACCCTGCTGAACCCGACAGTGAACCAACAACATCGCTCTCGTGATACTGATTATATCCCACCTGTGACCTACAGAGTCATGTGTCCCTCTGCCACCGCCATGCAGTCAAACACACACACACACACGGACGAATAAAGAAAAAGTGTATGAAGAACACAGAGTACAAAAGCTGCCTGGTTCAGTCACAAAGTGAAGTGAAGAGGCTCCAGACAGACGAGGCTGTTCTCACTGAAACCCTTCTCCGTACGTTTTAAGGATCGAAAAGTCTGTGTGTACTCCCAAGAGCTGTTTCAGCAAAGCACCTGGTGGATTTGGATTATAACTCGCTCGCTCGCTCGCTCAGTCACTGACATTTCACAGGTTTAATATTGTCCACAAGCGTGAGCTGTTACAGAAGTAGTTTTTGTGTGATCTTGGGTAATTTAAGCACGGAAACAGCTGCGAGGATGGCTATGGCGACTGAAAAAAATGTGCACGTGTGAATATGGCATTCATTCTTCTGTCCATTCTTGATATCGCTGATCCGTCAGGGTCATGGGGGAAGCTGGAGCCAATCCCAGCTGACTCCAGGAGAAAGGCGTGGTTCACTCTGGGCAGGCCTCCAATCGGTCACAGGTCGATGGCATACATATAAAGGTTTGAAAAATCTGATGTAGTTGGTGCATCGTAAGGTTGAAACGTTTTTCTTGTGTCTTGAATGAACAGAATGACATACTGATGCTGCAATGCAGTGGTTTCAGAGTATACAATAGATTCCTGAGATTCAGCCAAACTGAACGATTTTTTTCCCATTTTCCCAAATCTATTTTAACAATCCCTGATATTAAAGCATCTGTGGCTATGACTTTAACACCAACAGTGGTGCTTGAAAGTTTGTGAAGCCTTCCGAATTTTGTATATTTCTGCACAAATATGACCTAAAACTTCATAAGTGCTGAGACAGAAACAATCCTTGGTAGTTTACACGAGCTGTGCTGTCATGACGAGGTAAAAAATTAGTGATGCAGAATAAGCATTCTTGCACTTCCTCGCTGTGGAGCATGCGCATAGCATTCACGCAGCAGACAAGAATTTAGGATTCTTTTCTAACACACACACGCTTGCATAGCTGCAGATGATCACACTGATCCACGCAGCAGAAGAGAAGAACACTGAGAGTAGAGTTTGGCATCGTAGCATCTTCATGCATGTTGGAAAGAGCGCCGCGTCAGAGTCCCCTCCAGGGGGCGCTCTTACAGCTCTGACAGAGCGAGTGAACAGAGGTTCGAGAAACCCGAGGAGAGAAGATGCTTGAGAAAGGCACAGAACGAGTGCAAGGACGGGGTCATCATGCAGCCTCGCTTGGGGGTCGCCTACACACCTGTCCTACCCACAATCCCTTTCTCTCTCTTTGGTCTGAGCTCTCGCAGCTCATTGGAAAGAGGCAGAACAGAGACAGACACAATCACAGCAAACACAGTCTCGATCTCACCACGGCCCTTTCACTGTCCGCAGAACTCAAAGTCTGAGTGGTTTTATTTCCTTATTAATCAAAAACAAATCAAGCATTTTTGCGCTCCAGTTTATTTATGTTAGTTTTAAATTTTTGATTCACCGGTGTGTCAGCTTCTTTTTTTTTTTTCTCTTCAGCTTTCGTGGTGCACTCGCGTGTTTGGACCCAATGTGAGCGTACTCTGATATCACGTTCAGACCGAAACGCTATCTGTTAAAGAAGCAGTTCTGTGAAAAATTAAAGTGACACATGTTCCTTCACTGTCGTCCATCAGCCAAGACATGTTTGGTGTCGGATGTTTGTTTCTTCTGTTAAATGGATTAGAAATCAATCTCACCCAAAGTGGTTTGCATTAAAAGACTTTGCTCCATCGTGTCATTATTTTTAAATAACAATATGTTCATGCCTATTGATGACACAAAGTTAAACTGTGGCCTAAACCACATCAGCACGTCTAACGCCGGCCTCATCCCAAACAACTTTTCAAGTGATTTCACTGTCGCAAATTTCCATTTTTGGAATAAAATCATGAGTTTTGCCCGAGTTGTGGTGCGCTCCCGTCATCCTGATCATTTTAATATTTTCTCATGCAAACAGCGAGATGGTCACTGTCAACTCCCAAAATATGAGCTCTCACCAACCAGCACCGAACAGGAGCATGATGGGAAATAATCTCAAAAAGGAATCCAGTTGCCGTCTTGCAAATATTGCCTCAAAAAGATCCCTCGTCTTTGCAAAATCAACACGGTCTGACTTTAGTCTTTGAAAAGTCTTTAAACGTTAGCATAAAGAACTGTTTGTCGTGAGAGGCAGATTGATGCTAACCATCCACTAGAAGGTTTTAAAAAGACTCTGAAAGACTTTTAAAAGACACATCATTAGTCACAGAGTTATGTTGGCCTTCCACCAAACTATTTTCGAACGATGATTGATGATTTTGCAAAGACGGGGGATCTCACAGGGTCACGGCTTGCATGAGCCAAGACTAAAGATAATATTACATTTATTGGAACGTCAGGATGAGAAAAAGTCTGACTCGAGACAGAAATCCAGACTACCTCATACCAAAAGATCAGGATGACAGGAGAGCAACGCAACTCTCAAAAAACTCTCACGACTTTATTCCAACTTTGGAAATTTACCTGCAACATTGAAATCACTGAATGTCTTTAGGTGTATGATCGAAATTAGAATATTTTGGGAATTCATTGACTTGCTCGCTGCGTTAGGATCGTGAATCCCACTCTCAGCTCATGGCACTGCTCTTGTTCTTTGTCTTCTGTGTGCTTTGGTTTGTTTTGGCTTCAGTCTTGTCTCCTCTCCTCATATGACTGACTGGGCTCTTCCCCACCTGTTCAGTGTTTAGCTCCTCAGTATTTTTGTGAGTTCATCCAAATCGATAACACACCGACTTCACACGCTGGCCTCCTGCCTCCCCGACTGCCTGCTCCAGTTCACCTTGTAGCTCCAATGGAAACCAAACATGTCTTGGTTGTTTGAATCCATGAAGAGAACATTGTCCAAATTTGTCTTTTTTTTTCCCTTTCTGAGGGTGCCGTGGTTGTGATGAGACACCACGTCCTCCGCTAAGCTCATGATTTGGACGCTCCATTTCTCTCCTGCTTGAAACTCGGTCTACAGCCCTTCTCCTGATGATGCCCTTCTATTTGTGATTAGATGCTTGGTTTGCTCCCATTTGCTGCCAGGATCAGCTCTGAGCTCCACAGCCACTCTGTCTGGAGATGAACGGAGACGGAAAGATGGACAGAGAGAAGAGACAAACTTCACATTGACTAACCGTAGAATAAAGAAGGTGTTGAAGCGCCATCTGCAGAACGTGAACTCATGTTAGCATACGGCATGACAAGCTACATTACCCAGCATGCAAGGCGGCAAATGGCACACGTACGCATAGATATACGTGTTACTAGATCTGTTAATGAGATTGGAGCCAATGAGTATCTTAAATGGAGATGTAAGGAACAGATCTAGTCGTTTTATATCTATGGCTGCATCATCAAGTAGAAAAAGAAGCCACAAGTAACAGTGAGTGGAAGATGGAACGGTGCTTCACAAGGCCTTTTTAATGAAGTTTAATAAACTGATTGATTAATTATAATTGAGTATTTTCCAGACTAAAAGAGACATCGATCTTATTTCTGTCTGCTTCAAGAAAAAAAAAAACTTCAAACATTTGTTTAATTACTGAAAAAAACCCACTTGGTGATAGACTTGTAATATACGTGTCATATCACCGAACAAACATCGACTCGGGGAGGGAAAGAAGGGATGGATGTCTTATAGTCTGCAAAACCAGGAGTCTAATATTAATTACAAGACATTTAAGTCCTTGTGAAATGAACTTTCATGAATTACACATCACCGTAGACCAGCGGTATCCAAACCTATCTGCAAAGAGCCGGTGTGGCCGCAGGGTTTCATTCCAGCCAATCAGGAGCCACGACCTGATTCCATCTGTTTCATCACTTGGTGTCGTACAACAGCAGTGTGGACTGAAAACCTGCTAGGACGCTGGCCCCGTGCAGATCAGACTGGACACCCCTGCCATCGACAGAGACACAGGAGAAACATGGACTGACGTAGACGCGCGCACACACACGCACACACACACACATCGAAATAGGGACACAGACTCACATATACTGTAAACTGTCCAACATTGACGATACACATATAGTGCACGTGGACACAACTACATATATAAATACAAACACCTAAAGGAACACACACACATGTGGACATGGACAAATAGGAACTCCAGAGAGACAGCACTGCAGCTCAGACAGCCGGACACAGTGGAGGGGACAGTGTGTGTGTGTGTGTGTGTGTGTGTGTGTGTGTGGTCGCTCCTTTTGATATCAGTGTATGTGTAGAAGTGTGACAGTATGAAGAGACACGAGTCCTCAGAAAACACCCTCAGCACCGAGGAGGAAGCCCATCCATGTGTGGAATACTCCACCTCTCCACCACACCGCGGCCGCCACGCCCACCGTCAGCGTATCAGCCAGCATATGCCACAAAAACACGCATGACATCTTATTTCATCATCAAGATTTATCATCCACATATAAGCAATGAATCACATGTATTCAAGAAGCTCTTCTGTCTGCATTCACAAGATAACGGTGAGAAAGTAAGCAGCCTTGTGTTGATCTCGTAACGCGCTGATCACTTCAAGCGTCAACATCACATGAGGTGTTCCATGAAGTAAACTGACTTGTATGATGTTCAAGGAGGAGAAATTTATCTTTACAAGCACGAGGGTCGCGAGTTTCAAGGTTGGTTTTTCAAAATACGGATTAAAATGTATTTCTGTTCATCATCATGATGTTTTTACCCGATCGTATTCCGTACCGCAGAGTCTCATGGCTTCTGTGTCTCTCCGCAACAGTTCTGCAGTGTTTAATCTGCTGCTGCAGTAAACACGTTACGGTTTGAGCTCCGCCTCTTGTCTGAGCACGTTTCTGCCTTTATTTTATCATAATTAAACCAAATAACATTTTATTTTTGGCTGAGCAACGCTGTAAACTGTCCGATCTTGCTAATTAAATTATTGATTTATATTTATTCTTTGGGTTTCTTCTTTTTTTGGCTCAGCATGCTGCCTTTCCTTATCGTCAGTCTCTCCATCTCATAACGACAACATGATTAATACAGACAAGTTGTTCTGAAAAATAAGAAAGGAAGAAAAAAATGTATTTTTGGTTTCCTTTTTGTTTTTTTGTGATGCAGGCCAGGATGTGCAAAGAGTGTGACGGTGTATCGGGGCAATTTTAGGTTAACAAAACAAAAACAAACAAACAAAAAAAGAAATACGGAGCTGGGATAATATAATGAAAAAAACTCAGAATTTCCTAAATTAAAGTCACAAATTTATGAGGAAAAAACTCGAAGATTGTAAAGTCATAGATTTGTGAGATAAACAAGAAAAACATCACAAACCGTAAAAAGTAGTGTTTCTTTTTTTTTTCATTTTGTGAAGGAAGCACATCGACTCCAAACACTGTGCTTCCTCTAACTCTCGGCTCAGACATTTCAAAGTCAGCAGCGAGGAAAAAAACGGCTCGGATAAACAAAAATGTGTGGTTTATACAACAATCTCTCGCTGCATCTAAGAAGCACAACAATCACATGCTTCCTGGCTGCAGTGCATTCTGAGAAATGTAGTTGAAAAGCTTTTAGCACTTTATTCTTTTATGCTCGGAGATCGATCAGGAAGGACTGCAATTCCGAGAACTCTCGGCTCAGCCGTGGTGTCTGTGGTGTGATGATGTTGATCCAACCTTGAGAAGTGAAGTGAACTGGTTATTTGACAAAAAAAAAACTACGATTTTTCTGATGTTTGTTTCTTGCAAATTTGTGACTTTTGAATCAGAGAGAATCTGAGTTGTTGTTTTTTTTTCTTGTCAATCTATGACGTTAAATTCTGAGTTTTTCCTTTGGAATATCACCCTCCGATGTTGTTGTTGTTGTTTTAGCTGCCATGGCCCTTATACAGTACACTGCTGCACAAGAGTCTTGCACAAATGGTTTCGTTCCTTTTGTGTGTTTTTATACGGTTGATTAATGCCATGACACAGTGATATTTTCAGTTTCGGTTATCCTACAGCGAAAATCTCGATCTCTAACACCTCGAATCAACACTGATTTAATAGCGCTGGAATTTAAAGTTCTTCTCTGCCTTGAAAAATGTGAAATTGTGATCACAAAAAAAAAAACTTCGGAGATCACATTTGTCGACCGTACACTGACACTGAACTTGTGAACGTGGTGTTGAAGAGCAGTGGAGTACTCCATGAAGTGAACACCAGCCGTGTTCTCAGAAATCAATCAGCACTGATTTAGCGTGAGGGCAGGAGAGCTGACGAGGAGACTCCTGCTGCAACTCCACTGCCATCACACAGCGTCAGCAGATATTCTTTCATCTCTCCTGTGAGACATCAGTCGCCTGGCTGTCTCCAGAAATAACACCCACACCTGGACTTAACAAACCCAGATGGGACAGGTGGAGATCTGTTCAGCCCAGCTGTTGCAGTGTCGATTCAGCCACAGCCTGCTGCACCATCAGCTCGACAGCCAGACGCCACAATCACCTGAGTTCACGTAGATCGGAACGACTCCGACATCCTGTATTTGCTATTCTTCAGGTTATACGCATCAGAGCACATCATTCGAATAGAGCATGTGTTTACTCCGAAGGGCGTCTGATCGGATGTATAACATGAGGCTTAACAAAGGACACACCGCTCCGATCGACACGAACACAACCGCACCTCACAGAGAATTTTTTTAATTGTGTGTGATTAGAAATAACTTCAACCGCACAAAAATGATTCAAAGTGTTTAAGAGAATCAGCAAAAAAAAAAAAGACAGCACGTCTCGCCATACTTGCCTTCAACAGTTTCTATGGAAACAGAATAAATAACAATAGTAGTTAGGCCAGCTGTACTACAGAGATGTCACATGATCACGATCCTGTCCTTCTCAAACACACACACTAATACCCAAACCTGGAAGATTTTATTCACCCACCCCTTGACGTTTTACTATATTGTAGATATGCAGGAGGAGAGCAAAGTGCACATGTTAATGTTCAGGACATTTTGGTGAGAAATTGTCGTCACAGAGCAGAACAATCACAGACAGCACTGGTCATAAAACCTCGCAAAAAATCAGTGGGGAAACAGATGAGGTTCCAAAAGTCGAATCTCACCTTGAAAAAAGTTAAGCTTGAAACACGAACAAACAACACACGGCGTCGACGCCATCCAAACATCGCTCTGAATTTCAGAGGAACGGAGAGCTCTGGCAGGCGCACAACTTCAAATCGTTCTCATACGAACTGTTACCAGTGTAACAGGGGTGTATACAGCGGACGCTCCAGGAGTAATAAACAGATTGAAAAACGTGTGAAGTTTTATGGAAGGAGTCTCCAGTTTAAGAGTCAAAGTTAAAGCCGTAACTCATCTTCAGGACAAGAGAGTTTACGCTTTTGGTTTCTCGGGAAATAATAGTTAAACATGAACGTGGTGTTTGTGTTTCTGATCTCGCCAACTATCAACCACAAAGGTAAAGTGTACTGTACAATTATGATGTTTTATTTTAGTATTACTGTATGTTTCTATAATTAAGGTTATCTTTAATTCCTTTCTGGATTTTTCCACACATAAATCCATAAAAAAGTTACAAAAAAAAACCCCTTTGTTTCTGGGGCCGGTGAACGGATTAATTGGATTTACATTAATTTCAATGGGAAAAATTAATTCGGTCCACGAACTTTTTGGTTCACGAACGGAGTCAAAGAACGAATTAAGTTCGTAACCCAAGGTACCACTTATTTGTCATCTGTATAGTTTATGAGTATTGTACATTAGTGTAGATAACACTGCACAAACCACCTACTTTCTACCTCCTTTGTAAGCAAAGCTTCCTTTGTGTAGGCCATAATGTTATTCACAAAGGCCTCTTTTTAGTCATTTTATTTATTACTAGCAGGTTACCCAGCGTTGCCTGGGTTTTGCAAAATTCTGGGTTGTTCCCAGACTTTCATGTCAAATTTGGTGAAGATCCATCGAGAAATGGTGATGTTAACCCAAGACAAACAAAAATCCAAACATCCACCACCTAGGGACCCAAATATGGAGTTTGAGTTCTTCCAAATTGTGGCCATCTCCTGCACGTACGTGCCAAGTTTAGTGAAGATCTGTAGAGAGTTTGTTTTGATAAATGTAACGTGAAAGGCATTGAGGGAGGAGGTGGGTGGATGTTGTGCACCTCAGGGACCTCCCTGAAGCCCGTACATGAATTTTGCTTATATCTGCAAACTTCCAGGTCATACCCGGACCTAGCTGCCAAATTTAGTGAAAATCCATTGAGAAATGACGATGTTAGCGCAAGACAAACAAACAAACAAACTTTGCCACTTATTATATAGATAGATGCATTTTTATCCAGTGCTTATTTTTATTTTGCTTTTTAAAAAATAACAGGGGATTATTTACCAGCACTGTAGCAGCCCTTGGCATTAAAAACAACAGCAGAGAGTCTCTGACAGGTGCAGATGCATTTTATTCCTCTTGAACACGAGTATAGCATCGAACACTGAACATCAAACACCATACACTGTACACCGAGCACTGTCAAAACTAAAGAAAAAAAAATTAAAGTAACATGGTTGTAAACAAATACACAATTTTGCAGAGTAGTGTTTACAGACTATGTTCTGAACATTACACACTTTGCTCCACTCAACCAAGAGTGCAAACCTCTACAAGTTAGCCAAACATGCACCATTAGCCTCTGCACTCAAAGTCTCGTGCTAAACCACAGTTCAACCAATGCACCGAACAAAAACAAAGCACCTTCAATAAACAGCACACAAACATATTCATTGTGCATGAATGATATATCAGGATGACAGGCAACAAAGCTTTATAACAAACTGTGCTAAACCTCTGACGGAGGCATACGGTGAATATAAACACAGCAGCGAGCATCTGTAGCTTCCTGGGCTGACAGCGCTGCCCATAACATGAATAATGAGTAATGGTACTTCTAAACACATTTTACACTCACTCATCAGGAGCTCTGCTTTGAGGTAGTGCCTAAATAGATATATTTAAGAATTATAATTTAGCCAAAAACAGTGCAAATTCATTTATTAGCTATCAGACTAAAAAAAAGGGGGTGAATTGCTCAAGAAACTGAAACACGGGGCTCATGGGGCTCACTGTACATAGATGATCCTCATGAACACCCTAAAGAGTCGTTGGTCAAAAAAAAAAAGAAAGAAAGACTCACTCTTGCGTCAGTGATTAATCTCATCATAAATACTGGAGATCTGAATCCAAGAACTGCTGCTGTAATCATAAAGACTGTCT
>JAOBAM010000019.1:40245519-40257300 GCA_025212355.1 Notarius kessleri
GGGTTCTCTTTATCTACTTTTAGGACTTGTGTGAAAATCTGATGATGTTTTAGGCCATATTTATGCAGAAATATAGAGAATTCTAAAGGGTTCACAAACTTTCAAGCACCACTGTATTTCATGAACAATTATTGGCCCATGCCCACTTGTTGTGATGAGCTTTAGTCAGCTGCACAAGCCACTTCAGGAGATTCAGGAAGTCATCCGGAGCGTTTATAAATCCAGGCTTTGTATGAGGGCTCGTTAGTGAGGTGCAATGTGAATCATAGCAAATCAGAGGAAACATCTGGATCACACTGCCCTTCAGAAAGAATGTCTCTCTTTATTGAATGGATATAAATCAACTGGCCGACACTCAGGAACATTTTAGATTACGACACACACAACAACAAACACCTGGGGGGTGGGCGGAGTCCCGCCGTGCATTAAACACCGAACATTACGTACAGAATTCATGCTGAACTCCTCGAACTCTCACCCAGGATCTAACAGGACATCCTGTAATCTCTCTCTCTCTCACACACACACACACACACACACACACAGGATACAACATTCGTATTTGTATTGACATCCCAAAGACCCCCATGCTAACACACTTTCAGTTATTTGCACATACAGGGACAGACCAGTTTTGAAAAACCCGACAGGCTGTGATGCGGAGTGTCTCACACACAATGACTGATGCACTGTGGAAAATCAAATCCCACGTTTCACGCACGTTACTCATTCAGCATGCGGACGTTGTTCTGTTTCATTTCTGTATCGTTACTGCACATCATAAAGACATTTACAGATAGAAATCTGACATTTCCAAACCCATAAGCTATAAAACAAAACATAGAAAAATTAAATAAATAAATAAAAGTAAAAACACTCTTTTCAATAAATTAGTTCATTCAATAAATAAATAAACAAACAATTCATTTTCTTTTTTTCTAGCATTGGTCACAGTGATTTGTTTTTCTTTTATCCATCCAGAGGTTTTGCATTTTTGACATCATGAACTGAAACTATACAACACACACACACACAGTCATATTTTGTTCATGTTTTTTCCTCAGTTCTTTCTCATCTTTTTCATTTGAGGAGTGTGAAGTGTGTGTTCAGAGCTCAGAACCCATCATCAGTACAACTGGCAGTTTGTATGGAACTCAACATGCATGAGCTGTGTGTGTGTGTTGTTTTTTATATATATTATTTTCTACATTACAATTTACACATACAACATCTGTTTTTCACGGTAGGAGCTTGACTCCTGCTTCAAGTATCCAGTTGATTAAAGGACCTGAAAATGGAGGATTGAAAAAGAAAAAAGTTTGGGTTGGTTTTTTTTTTTTCAGTTTCTGTCCAAAAGTTACACTTACAGACTACAAACACACAATTGCACAGAAGATCATCGTGTTGTGAGGTTAAGGATCCCTCAGACGACTGAGTCAGCTCGGTCACGGTGACGATGAGGAGCATGTTGCGTCAGCAACACGCAAAGTTAAAGACAGCAGTCAATGACGAGATGTTCTCGAATGTTCCAGAAGACTATCTAGAGCAATGGCTCTCAAACTTTTATTTATTTATTTATTTTTGCCAGCAGTACCCCCAGTAATGATGTTTTACACTAAGTCAAGGTCATAACCTTTTTTTTTTTTTTTTTAGGAAAAAACCTAAAGAAAAAGACCATAAATGCAGTAAAAGGAGTAAATTCGTGTTTATCTTAAACAGTTAAAACTGTCAGTATGAAGCCACTTGTCGATTTAATCGACTGTCATCACAGCATCTCATTTGCTATTCTGTTCTTTTCCACTTAAAGGGAATTTTCCTTCTCTGTACTCTTTATAGTATATTTCCAGCGACCCACAGGGTTGTGAGTAACTCATTAACGTTAAAGAAATCTGTTCTCGAGCAACTGGAGTTGACTTTGGCATGAATCTGTTTTCATGTTGTATCTCTGAAAAGATTCACTTCAGTTTCCTGTTCTTGTTGAACTTTCTTTTTTTCTTCTTTTGTAAAAGTCATGTACACAAGTCCACACATTTAAGTTTGTTTTCTGTGTATCTTTCCTTGTTTGTCTTTTCTGAGTATTTCGTATTAATTCTGCCTTGATTTCATTACCTTATGTTTCCTGGTTGCAAAGTGACAACGTTGACAAAACTTGATTCGTTTTACAGCCACGCATTTAGATGAGATCAGTGTGGTCCAGAGCTTCACACGTGAGAAGAACGCATCACATAGCAGGGCAGCAAGTCAGCTTTTTTAAACAACAGTGCAAACATTACAGAATGAGGAAAGCTCCACGAAAACAGTGACAGGATGGCATTCCACTCAATAGAACGACCACCTCGAGTTAACCTTGTGGTTCGTGTTTTACAGCGAGAAACATAGGCACTGGAACAATAATTACAGGAACTGCAGTAACAAGAAAATGTTCTCGAAAAACATCCCAAGCTCATGTTCTAGAATGGAAAATGATGAGCTCGAGATAAAATAATCCTGTATGTCTAAATTTCAGAAAAAATGAAACACCCTGTAGAACAGCATCGTCCCATTCCAGAGCAAGAGCAACATGCAAACCTTTGAGTCCAACAAAAAGTGGCTAGCTTTCAGAAAAAAAGAAATCTAGAAGTGTTAGAATGAGATGTTCCACAGATACAGCAGGTAAGTTAAAAAGCAAGTAAATGTTCTGAACACCAGCAGCAGTCTCGAATTGTGACAAAAAGACATTTCAAGGGTCACGACTACAAATGAGTGTTCATGAACAACAGCAGTGCCTAAAGCTCTCAAAGCTCGAGATTCAGCACTGAGTGAAGCATAACAGCAGAGTCTAGAAGTGAGCGAGATATATTCTCCAACAGCGGCATGATGTTCCGTGACAATCTGAATGTTATGGAACTGAGAAAGGTGCCATTGAGAACAGTGGCAATGCGGAAGAAGAAATCACAGTAACTGTACAAAAAGATCAATAATAACAGTCAGGTCTTGGTCTTATTACTCTACAATGAACAATCAAGCCACCGCAGATGCAGATTCTCTGGTTATCAGCTAAAACTATCAAGAACAAACAGGCAATTTGGCAGAAATGTTTATAATCTTCTTGCTTCATAGCCACCGAGAGCAAGTCACAGTCAGCTGAGCTACCAGAACCAAGATGGCACACAAACAAGTCCACATCACCATGTGCGTGATTTACGATTCAAACAACATAAAAGCCAAGTGATTTGCTCACTGGGAAGACATCACCACAACACTGTTCACACATGCTTATCATTTTCCAATTTACTTGCATAGACAAGTCAGAATATTTCTTCATCTTCTGATGTGTTCTCTTGGATGTTCTTGAGTTTAACAATATTTTTAGGGAAGTTGCAGCTTGTGAAGGTCACTCCAGACGAACCTGCTCATCGCGTAGTGAGAAGACGACTGCCCAAAGACCAGAGGGAGGGACAGAACACGGCAGTTTAACCTTGCGAAGAGGCAGAAACCTTCTCAACGTTTGGCTGCTATCTGGGACGGACCCCTGTTATTTGTTTTCTGAAGCTGGAGCAAAGAAGTGCCTGTCCATCGAGGTCCAGCACATTCTGTTATTTCTGCAAATGTCCTTCAACATGGGACTGGGACCACTGGGTTAATTTATTTCTGTTTATTTTTTTAATACACATTTATTTTGCATAGATCTTCATGACAAGATCTTGAGATGGGCCTCATACTCTAAAGGTCTGTAGTCGGGACACCACAGCACTTGGCTTCGGATTTTTCCCTCAGGAAATACAACACAGTCTTTTATCATCTTAATTTATGGGCACAACATTCTGACCACCACTTGATATATACCCACGTATGGATCTGTTTTGTCCAGGCACTAACCACTGCATATTCCGAGAGCAGTGATTCGAGTTTAGGGGGTTGTTGTCAAGAGAATCAAGACCTTTTGACCTTTGACATGATGAGGACCTGAGCACTCTGTGCTTTATCAAATGGGGTCAGCATCTGCTGTCTCTAAGAAAAAGAGCTTAGATCTTCCTGGACTTATGTGACTCTTTGACTTCAAATGCCAACAGTCAGATCATTTTGTTCTGATATGAACAGTGAGGATACTGATATAGTTTCCAAGCACCCAATGTTAAGTATCACAGACCTGAACCTTGACCAATCAAGTGGCTCTCAATTAATAGCAAAGTGACGCATCGTAACAGGACACCAGTCTGTGTAGCGATGGCTGTTTCCATCCATTTCGGTGTACAGTAAAGCACCAATAAAAGCACCATTAGGAATAAAACCCTGGAGTCGGGTTGGAGATCCTATTTCCTTTGTTTTAAGCCCATTTTGGTGATTTACCTCATAATGATGGTGGTGGTGATTGGGGCAAACACGGCAGCCCGAGATCGATGGCAGACAGGAGGTGCATAGGTGCGTAGTATCGTGCATAAAACCAAGACTCGAAGGAGGAACATGAGCAGAAAGGGCAACTAATACAGCTGACATATTGATTATAGAGGCAGCTTCACCCCGAACATCAACTGGAGGAAATCATTCAGAGTTCTCTACAATGCGTAAATGACTGTCCTGCTTACGTACAAGATTGATAAGGTTGGATAAAGCTAGCTTGCTTGAGTTAGCTTGCTATTAATTAAGTTAGCAAGTGTTACAACAATGGGCTCTCATTGGCGTACCATACAGGAAGCATAACAGAATTCATTAGCGAGCTAACAGCACCTGAAAATCAGGTACTTCATTGAGCCGTCTAGCATTTGAGTCACAAAAGAGAAATTGCCAAATACTGTAGCAAGCTTGTTTGATAGGTAGTCACTCTCACTGTAAAATTAAGCTAAACATTAGCCACATCATTCTATGTCGAGCTAGCTCATTAGTATAACTTGGATGCAGGCCGATACAGATAAGGGTCGTTTTGTCAAGATTATGTCAAGGGGCACACCCAAAATGGTACATATGCATTTTCTGACCAGCAAGCGAGAAACAGATTATAAGAGTCTACCATAATGCTGCATACACAGCTTCCAGTGATGGGATAGATCTGGACTGGAGCTAAACTTGCCATGACGTCCAGCTTACTCTCCACTGTCGTGAAGAAGCCACCATGAACTTCTCTCAAAACCACATTCCCCAGTTTACTCAACACTCATATGTACTAAAATGTTTACCAAATTATAATTTTGTAACACAACAGTAAAAACATTCGAGACAATGGATTTTTTAAACAATATTAAACATTGTTTTTAAAATCATGACCACGGAACCTTCTGGCAGTTGATGAAGAGGCGTGAAATGATTGATTTTTTTTTGATTGGCGGGACCCATCGTCCAGGCTCAGCAGCAGAGTCAGAGAGGGGGTGGACGAGCAGACAGAGTCACATGTAAGTGGCTGGAGACAAGCAGGTGAGAGGGTTGAAAGCAGGTCAACTGCATGTGAGGACATCTTACAGGGTCTTGTGCAAGAAAGGTCCTCCAAAGCGGAGTTCTGATCAGGAAATCCATCAGGCACCAGCTGCATTTGTGTCTCCAAAATCCAGACTTGCATCTCTCTCCATCCTGATCTCTTCTCCCATCTGCAAGACTGAAGAAACCTGTATGTGATCTATGGAGTTCATCAGATACTTGTGCACTGATCAGTTTATATTTTATCATTCAAATGATTTGGGGTGGAGTTACACAAAACTGGGGAACGACAGATCTAGAAGCTATCAGTGTCATGGTGGTGCAGAGATGGACGAATAATAAATTCCCATGTAAATGCTCGAATGTTTTGTCTAATCCCATATTATGGTTGCCCTAGAAACCTAACTGATATAGTTTCGCTAGTTAACTGCATTAGTACAGACTAAGGGAAACAAACAAATGTATGATTTCCCAGAGAAACGAAGACTCTGTGTCGCCATCGTCCTTGTCATCTCCTGAGAAAAGTTTTTAATGGCGCACATCATGTTTGTGACCTCAACAAAGTTTCGATGAGATGACATGTTCTGCCCTCGCACTGCATGTGACAACTAGCATCTTTTATTTTTACCTCTGCCAGGGAGGATATGTTTTAGGTGCATTTTGTTTGTCTGACTTGAAGTAGGGTTGCGCAAAACCAACCTAACCGATGTCCATGAAGGAAATTGATGGAAGGGCAAAACTTGGGCCAAGGAAGAACCCGATAAATTTTGAAGCGGATCCAAGTCACAGGGCGGAGCCATGAACTTTTTTTTCACTTTTGCAAATGGTGCAAGACACGGCATTTGCCATACATTTTCAAATCTAGTAGATGGCAGTAAAGTTCAATCGTAACAAAACATAGCCAGTGTAGAAATATGATGACTTCATATCCCAATCAATATTCGTGGGGTATCAGTCATCCTCTGGGATGCACTTATAGGCACATAATTTTAAGCATTTTGGAAATATATCGAGGCATATAAAGTGGTTTCAGTTGCAGATTTGCATATCGTAGAAGAGTCGACAATTGTTCTTGGTGGAAGTCTGCACCAAGTCTTGGTGGAAGTCCTTCAGGTCTCTTGACATGTTTAGCTGTGAGGTGACTGTGTGGAGTAAACAGGACAGTTCTGTCAAGGCCTGATGCTACATTTCAGTTTGCTCCTGATTCTGAAAACACTGTCTGTTACATCTGTGCACACTAATTAATGCGACGACAAACTGTTCCACCATGAACCAGATTGCACCTCAGGTTATGTGTGTTGTCACAGATAATCAGACAGTAAGATTCAGAATCAGTAGCATGAGCTATAGTTCCAGGGATGGTGCACTGCAGTGAGACACGAGCGTATTGTACCTATTCTCGACATTAACTTTCTACAAAACCACCACGGCTTACTTTCTCACATTCTTTCGATATTTTATGTTGAAATGATCTCTCATTTGGAGAATGCTGCCAGCTTTAAGGCTCTCAGGTATTTCTACCTGCTCAGGTGTGAGTCTGCACACTGGCCTCACACACTCACACCCCTCCTGCTCCTCTTCCTCAGTGTGAAGACCCCCTGTTGAAGCGTCCGTCTGATAGGAGATAGAGTCCGGCCAAGTGGATAATGGATAGTTTTATCTGTATGACATGGCTATGCACCTCCAACTTTCATCTGGAATCATGAGAAAGAGAAAAAGAAAGAATGGTCATGTAATGTTTGAATGTTTGACTCCTATCCCAAGCTTTGAAAAAGTTCACTAACTATTTGGGATTTGATAATGAAAATCAGAAGCTAACCACTGATTTGCTCTTTGTACATTCTGGGACCTAAAGATCCCTGTCTCATGCCCTGAAATCAGTTTGTGTGAAATAAGTGGTCAATGCAGCCTCTATGAGCTCCTGGAGCACTTCCTTGTTGCATGACAACATACAATATTAATGATATTATTCTGCTGCAAATTAAAAAACATCCTGAGCTGTGTTCCTTTTGTTTTTTGTGAGTACAAACAAAATGTTTTTAAAAAGCTTCAACAATTGTTTATAATTATGATTTTGCACCGATTAACTTAAAGCAGTCTTTTATTTCAGCAATGACATTATTGAAAAACACATCAATGATACAGAGAGGAGATGACGTGAAGCACCTTAATGACTATGTTTAGAGTATGGACAAGTTCAGGGCATTCTGGCATTCTCCCAAGACATAAGAAACAATGACATTAAGGACAGAAAACATGTGATCTCACCCTATAAAAGATCAGCACAGCTTTGGTTTGGAAATGGTTATGCCCAAATGCCCTCCTCGTCATCCTGTGAGTGGCAACATGAAGTTAAAAAAGTTAGACGAGAGGTGAAAGTGTCAGTGAACAGACATCTAAAACAGAATCTCACAGCCAGCAAATAACAGAATCAGGTCAAAAGCGAAACCCACCGGATCTGGAGTGGGTCTATGTCCTGCATGGGGTGGCCCACGGGCGGGGACACGGTGGTGCGGGGCTGGATGTCGAGGGTGTGGCCCGTGAGGAGCCGCATGGGGAGGGTGGTGGGGGTGTTGAAGGTGTTGGGGGTGTTGGGGATGGGGGCCCTGCTGCTGCAGCTGCCCGTGTTGAGGGTGCTGTGGGTGTTGCTGAGGAGGGGGACCAGCATGCGGGTGCTGTGGGTGGGGCTGTTGGGGCCTGGGTGGGTGTTGGTGGGGGCCAGGTGGCTGGGGGTGTTGAGGGTATGGCGGATGAGGTGTCTGTTGAGGATGAGGGTGTGGAGGTAGGGGTTGTGGATGCTGGGGATGAAGGGTATGTGGGTAGGGGGGTTGCTGTTGAGGAAGAGGGGCATGTGGGTACAGAGGCTGACTCTGGGCAGGAGGTGGGACTTGTGGGTGAGGGTGGGGGTGGGGTGGCCCCGGTTGGAGGTGGTGAGGAGGACCATGAGGGTGGTAGTGATCGTCTTCATAGCTGTCTGCCATTAATTTCATTCTGCTCTGGGTCTGTCAAGATGACAGAAACATTATAAACAGATGTATTTACTGTCGTAATTCGATTGTTTATAACCACTGCATATTTCACCTCATTTTCTATGAGGGCCTTGGAGTGCTGAGCAAGTGGTTCTAAGTGCTATGTGAGGGGCGGAGTGTCATGTTTTGTGTGTATACTTCGAACTGGTGTGTTTCCAAGTGTTGTGCAAAAGATTTCTCAGAAGTAATCATGAGTGGTAGTGAGTGTGCAGAATGCAAGCGCTTGGTGAACAAGTGTTTCCGAGTGTTTTCTCACTTTCTTTGGTCTCTGTGAGAGCGTTCAGAGAATGTGTCTGGCAGCTCTATGCGAGTGTGAAGATCATGTTTGTGTGTTTCAAGCTCACCTGCTGCTTGAGTTGCTGCATTAATCTATCCTTCTCACGCTTTAGTGACATCACCTCCTCCTGGGTTTTCTTCTTATTAGAAGAGGAAAGCTCCAGGAGGGCAATGTTGGCATCCTTCTCGCTGATGGCAGCCAGCAGGGCCTGCTGCCTACACACACACACAGAGTCCCAAAGACCAGATCAGAAGAAATTAGCCAAATGTTTGTGTTGCCGTTGTCTGAAAGACTAGACCTGTGGGAAAGCATGAACAATAAAAGGTGCTCTTACTTCATCTCCAGAATTTCCTCCAGTTGTTTGCGTCTCTCCTGTCTGAGATTGGTCAGATGGCCATCCCTCTCAGCCAAAGACTGCTGGGTTGAGGACAAGCGCTGCTTCGTGGCTTCGAGCTCCTGCCTTGTCTTTTCCAGCACCGTCATCAACTCCTCAATCTGAGAGACAATGTGTGTGAGTGTGTGTGTCAGAGGTACATGGATATCAGAGCATGCTCAATTCATCAACGCAACACTTGTCCAGAATCTGGGTTTAAGATGTTGCATTGAAAGCTGTGCTCACACACACCTTGGCATTGTCCATGGGGTTGTCCTTGCGAGGGTCTGGCAGGATGCCACTGCCCTTTTTCTCTGCTTGCTGGCCAAGCTTTATGGCAGGACCTTTTTTGTTCTGGTCTTTGCTTTGCCTGGAAAGTCAAGGAAAGGTGGAAAGATTACAACCATCACAGGGAGTGTAGCTGGCTCATGCAAACTATCCATTCTTTTCCTGATTTTCCCATTTATGGTGTACTTTATCAAGACTGCACACCTTAGGATATCAGATCAGTACTTTAACATCTACAGAATGACCATAATGGGTCGTGGAGTTAATAATTGTGAGATTGTAGTGTTACTTGAACTCATGTGCCTCAAGCTCACATTAATTTCAGATTTTTTCAAAACTCCAGATTACTATTTTTTGCCATTCTTTCAGATGGATGATAAAGCCTGAAATTTGCTCTGAAACTCAAATTGATGAGTGAAACAAGGTTATGAGGAAGAATGGAAGACCAGGCCTCCATTTACCTTGGTGCAAGACTGCAGGACAGGAAAAAGAGGAGAGCAGAGAAGTAGAGGAGAAAAGAAAAAAATTAGAGTCATCAGAAACAAAGCTGGAGAACACAGAAAGGAGGACAGAGGTTCAGATCAAGTCCTGAAGGAGATAATGCAGGATGCTTCATCATCATCATCATCATCATCATCAGTTCGGCCTCACAAAGCATGTGAGTACCAACATGCAGTGGCCTAATCAGCCCAGCTAGGACAGGAGCAAGGGAACACAGGTGCTTGGGAACATGGGTGCAACCATTACACCAAAAGAAAAGTAGTTGAGGACGCAAGACTCTGATTTTGAGTCGAGAAGCCTTCTGGGCTTTAAAGGAATAACGCACCTCAAAAATACAAACGTGGCAAGCAATGAATAAAGGCTACTAGCAGGAATCAGTGAGCATGTTTGCAAATGTTAAGGATGCTAACTGCCACTTGCTAGTTTCCATTTATTGTCAGCAATGTTAGTATTTTTTTCAGTGATGTATTCTTTTAACGCCGTAGATTAGGGGGGAGGCACCATTCAATGGACAGTGAGAGAGAGGAACAAGAGACAGAGGTTAAAAATGGGGAGAAGCTAACAAAAAGAGTAGAGCAGAGACAAAGTGTTGGAGACAAAGGTCAGGACTGGATACGATGCAAATGTACATGAATCAGTGAATGTTATGATCTCAGAAATGGGACGTGGCATATGGAGGGAGAATCTTTACACGCCACCGGACTCACAGCGTGTGGGAAAGAATGAATTGATGCTTTGACACTTTGACACAAAGTGAATGACAGAAGGAAAGCATGACTGATTACACCAAAATCCAAAAAACTGCCACACAATATAAAACACTACAACCCACACTGTCTTTTTATGCAAGCATCAAGATGCACGACTGTTAGGAACAGATTATCCACTAGATTTATGCTGTAAGGGTCAGTGGATGTTCAGCAGCTACCCAGAAATAGCATCCATGATGCACCAATCGCAGAAAGGCAGTCACACAGAGCTATAAAGAGAAAGAGAGACAGAGAGAAAGAGACAGACAAGAGAACAGAAAGACATGCAGAAATGCAGGCAGACAGACACGCAGGCAGACAGACACGCAGGCAGGCACAGCCGAGCCGTGATCCAGGGCAGAGCACTCACTTTCCCAGGAAGTCCCACACCATGCCCCCAATCTGTTGGGGGGCAGCGGACACTGAGGGGGCGGAGTCAGCAGGGGCTCTGCCCCCAGGGCGGGGCATAGAGGCAAGGGACAAAAGGTGCGAGGACACAAGTAGGTGGAGTCATGTTCATATTGGAGGGGATAAGCGTTGGATGTGGAGATGAGAAATGGAGAAATGGAGATGGACAGTCGTATATGAGAGCACACAATAGGGGAAGATGTGGAATGAGTGATAGAGAGAGTGAGAGAAAGAAATAGTGAGATTTCAAAGGACAAAAACATGACAAGACGAGGAGATAATGAGAGAGTGGGAGAAACAGAAAGAGAAAGATAAAGAGAGGGCAAGCCAGCGGAAAAGAACAGAAAACACAACACAGAGTTCAGACACTAAACGCTCCAACAGAAATGCAACAGCAGTCTCTGAGTGACAGAGGGCGCTAGTGAGCCTTTGAAAAATCCTCTCCCTTTCCTGCCTTGTTTTTCACAGACAGACCTAATGCTGTTTTAGTGTTGCGTTCTATTTGAACTGGGAAGCCAGGAATTCTGAGTTCCCAATCAGAAAGTCGGAGGAATCTCTTTATCCCGCTTCAAAATCCAAGATGGCTGCTCCATGCATCAACAGTACTGTAACAGTCACAATGACCTATACAATTTATTGGCACTTCTCTATTATTTGTGTCTCATTAAATCAGTCGTACAAACAGCATGGTTGACGGACAATTCGTTCAATGGACGTTTCGTAGAAGACGTTTCGTTCACCATAAAGACGTTTCGTTCAACCCATGCA
>JAOBAM010000019.1:40265777-40276599 GCA_025212355.1 Notarius kessleri
ATTTTTATTTATTTTTTTTTAAATATGATCGGTTAGGTTTCTGAAATGTAATTTTAATTTTTGGGTTTTTCTTCATACAGGGTTAGTCAAAATTATGTGAACACTAATGGATTTTTTTTGTTTTTTCCCGGAATGTGTGGTGCGCCGTGAAACGTGCGTCCGGGCTTTAAATGCTGCTGTTGCTCGCGATGAACAGGTCGAGTCCGTCCTGTAAATCCTCTTGCACATATTTGTGAAATAAATGATTTGTACCGTTTAAGTCTGAACATTAATTTTTGACTAACCCTGTAGAATTACACATTTTATTTTTTATAACAAGTTGAATTTAAACTACAAGATCTATTTTATTTGCACTGTACTTTATTTAAAGTGAATTATGTGAAGCAGGTGCGATACAAATAGGACACATTATCGTCACAAAAAACTAATCTTTAAAGGAACACTCGGATCCTCGCAGGCGCTGTTTCGAAGCATCGTACGGATCTGACGTTGTGATGCGTATCGTACAGCTGGTTGTCATAGATACAGCAGGAAGCACGGAGGTTGGTGCTACAGTCGCTATGTATTAAGGAGTAAACATGTTTGTGTTACCATAGCGATGAGATTTCAGAAATTATCGGATTATGCAGGTAGATGAACCGTGGCATTTTATATCCGAATACAGCAGCGATCACGTGTCATGTTTCGGAAGCAGCCAGTAAAACGGCAGGGTTTTAGCTCGGATTAATGTACATGCATCGGATAATCTGATATCACTCATGAGAATTAAGACGGGTTCTGCGTGTTTGGTAACATTTGTTATTGTTAATAGAACGACACTCGAGGTGTGTCGTGTAGTCAGAGGGTAATCGGATTATTATCTGCTTCATGTAAACCCTTTATCAGAGAACTCGTTTGCAGATCGCTGCCAAGAGTGAGGTGGTTTCAGTTCTCATACAGTATTTTCGCCAGGTGGAATGTTTTGGTGAAATGTTTTTGGACTCTGATCAGGGGTGTGTGTGTGTTTGTGCGTGGAGGACCAGGGTGTAACGTGATGTCGGAGTGGTTAGGTGTTCCAGCTGTGCATGAGGTCATGGGTTTCTCTAAGGTGATGGGTTTCTTGTGTTTGGGTCAGCGTTTCTCCTGGGACCTACTTTGTGTGTGTGCGCATTTTGTGCTGGTGTGTGTTGCGCTTTTTTTTTTTTTTTCCCTCCGCTAATTGTCGCCAGTTGAAGAGCTGCTAAGCCACGGTGAGTCCTGCAGATTCCTCCACCACTCTGCTGTCTGTCAGGGTTGAGATGTTGGTGTGTTCGCACTTTATATTGTCACCATGCTGAGTGTGTGTGTGTGTGTGTGTGTGTGTTTTGGTTGTGTGTGTTTGGTTTTGTGTGTGTGACCACTAGGGGGAGCTGGAGAAGCAGCTCCTGCAGGCGAACCCCATCCTCGAGGCCTTCGGAAACGCCAAGACTGTCAAGAACGACAACTCGTCGAGATTCGTAAGAGCCTCACTGTGACGTACAGTAATAAACATGGCCGTGTGTGTGTGTGTGCGCGTTCGTGTTCTCTGAAGGTGTGTGTTTTCCTGTCCGGCAGGGGAAATTCATCAGAATCAACTTCGACGTTAACGGGTACATCGTTGGCGCCAACATCGAGACCTGTATCCTTTCACTGTGTCATTTCTTCTTAAACACGGCTTTTCTAATCCGTTTGAATCGTTATCGATGTTCAGAGGTCAACAGACTGCCCTGAGTTATATCAAGTAGGCGTGGCTAAGCTAATCATGGGTGGAGCTTACCCCAATCATCTTTACCAGTCACCAATAGGCAAAGCTAGCAAGCGTAAACTAAACTAGCAGGCTTACTGCGCTGACTCTGGGTGACGGATTTCTGCTCGCGGGTTGAAGTCGGCCCTGACGCCAAGCTGTCAGTCGAGCGTCCTCATTAAAATACTTGGCCACACCCACTCCTCATAGTTTAAAAATAAAACACTGTACAAATATCAGAACACTTTTTTTTTTTTTTTTGAGGACTTTTCTTATAAAACGGGTGTGATATGACTCCTAATATTTTGATTCCTGCAGCTGAGTGCAAAAGTTTGCACGCCCTTGCTTTGTCCGACTGAATAAACGAGCTCCGTCTCTGAGCGCGTCCTTAAGTGCCGATCTAAATAATTGAGTCGTCTCAACGAACACGTATTTCAGCCCGGACATGGCTGTGAAACAATCAGGTGCGTGAAGTGTTCTGAAGGTGACGCCACGGACGATGCTGTGCAGCGTTCATCTCCTGTCACGCCGTTCCTTAACCAGCGCGCGCTCAGACCTGCTGGAGAAATCCCGCGCCATCCGCCAGGCCCGAGAGGAGAGAACCTTCCACATTTTCTACTACATGCTCACCGGAGCTGGAGACAAACTACGCAGTGAGTTTCTGCAGCGGAACCCAAGCTGATTTTATAGCTCTGTATATGTATCTGTTTACACACACAGCCTGATGTGATGCTGTACGATGATGGCGTAAACATCTCCGTGTCATACCGTTAGAGGAAAATAATCAACGATGAGACAATCCAGCAAAATAAACGCCACGGTTCCTACCCCAGAGTCGATTGTTTTCCTATAATAGTCTGTCCTGAAGTGGATTGTTCCTCACGTGCTACAGCAAAAACATCATACTGTTGTTTTTATCCATTTATATTTGCATTTAATGTTATGAAATAGAGGTTTAATTAAATGGGGTTTTAACGATGTATTAAATGAGCACCAAGCAAGATCACGCCAAATTACGTGTTGCTTACCCACATGATCTGCTGTTAGCCAGCGCCCCCTAGTGGATATTTTTTAAATAGTTGGACCATGTGCCGTCCACAGAGGCTCACGAATCGGTGGAGCCCAAATGCGTGCAGCCTCTTTGGGGGCAAAGTGCTGTTTGGTGCTTTTACATCACGCAGTGAACAGTCGGTTAATAAAGTCTTAAGAGCCTGAGCTAAGATCAGATTTCTATTTTTGTGTGTAGATGAACTGTGTTTGGAGGGCTACAGCAAGTATCGCTTCCTGTCCAACGGAAACGTCACCATCCCTGGCCAGCAGGACAAAGACATGTTCGTGGAGACCACGGAGGCCATGCGCATCATGGGCTTCCCTGAGGACGAGCAGATCGGTGAGAGAGAGACACGCAGACAAAGAACTCTTTAAACGTGTACTTCATTATTAATCCCTGGGTGTATCGTTATAGAGGTTTTGCTCCATAACCTCCATAGCAACAGTAACTACGCCGCCATGACAGGGCCATGCTTGTAGTACTTCAGTCAGACGAGTTAGTAGTTCTTGATCAGCGTGGGAAGGTTTTACTGCGGTTTTAGACGTGCAGATCGTTCTGAAGGAAACGAAGACATCAGATTTTTTTTAGTTTACCAAACGTAATTCTTCATCGGGGGGATTTCTGAACGTAGAAGGGAAAAACGGGGCGAAGAAACCTTCAGCGGGACTCGGTGTGGAATGGAGAGATCAAAAGCCCTATGGTGTTTGCGCTCATTTCATATCCACGAAGGTAAGAATTAAAAAAATATATATATTTGAAAACTTAAAATGCTTTTCAGACACATTTCGACCTTTGTGTCAGTAGCGTTTGGTTTTATTTGTCCAGGAAAACCTACGTAACTGGTGTTGGCGGTAGTTTTTGTAGCGTTGCTGTTCAGAGACTATCAAAGGAAGTCCTATGATTTCTGTCTGTCTTTTTTCCCCCTTGGCCTTCGAAGATTTAAATTTAAAAAAAAAAAAAAATCAGCGTCTTGTAATTCTTAGGATGGTATTTTGTTATAGGTGTCGGCTTAAGCTACTTACAAGGAAGCCACTTTTCATCAGTAATATGCGTCAACAGCGGCGGCACAAACGATTACTCTCACTCAGAGTAATATAATATTTTATTTATTTATTTTTTGGACACACTTTCTCCTTCCATTTTCAACCAATAATCACCAAATTCCACATGAAGAATCCCTCTGGGCTGAAATATGTTGCGATGACTGACTGACTTTTGGTGCTGATCTGGATCACTGATCCGGAATGATCCATGAAAAACGGGCTTTTATTCAATCTCTTATAACTCTGTTGATTTTCATGATTTTTCCAATCATTTTATTTTTAATTTTGTGCAGGGCGCAACTTTTCCTCACTAAGCATGATTCTCTATCTCTTACCATTCCGGATCTATAGGGTACGGTGACCGGACGTCCCGGTTTGTAACAGCGAATGCAAATTATTGTGACTTTAGTTACACTCTCTATCGAGTTTTTATCTCAGCTTTTTTCAGTGTAAACTCAAACATAGTAACAATTTACAATCAAACTGGTCTAACATAGAGTTTACACACACACACACACACACACACACACACACACTTCAAACATATACCAGCACTTCCAATTTACTTCTTAATGTCTATAATCACAGGCCTTTTAGTCCTCGGAGTTCTAGATTACATAGAACACGTAAAAGAAATGACTGGGGCCAAAGCAGCAACCTTCAACTAAAATAGCAGCAGGCCTCTTTCACACAGGAGTATGAGTATGAAAGCGCACATACACATACCGAACACGCCTAGAGATGTTTGCGTAATGCAGTAATGCATCTGATGTTGTGAATTTCCCCTCTGAGCTCCCACCTCAGCGTTCTTTATTTTGGAAGTGGCAAACCCTAAATCCCAGAAGACATTCTGCTCACTGCGCTCCGAATGTTCTCCAATTTGTCAAACAGGCAAATATATTGATTACTTCTGAACCTAAAGACTGCTGGAAACAATCTGCGGTCTGGTATGGACTTCATTTTGTCAAATTAAATTACTCGTATGAGTTTCCTTCAGTTGCCAATGAAGTGTTTTTATTAACTGTGATTAATCTGGATTGGTGTAATTCATAACCGAGTCAGGATCAGGAGTTAGTCTGGAACAAACATGACGCTTCTGAAATTTTAAGACACATCCCAAATTCTTGCAAATTCTCAAATTCTGTCTAGCCAGTGGACTGTCCATATTACCCACAATTCACTGTGAGCTTATGAGTTTTACTGGTTTTAATGATTGAGAGCCAGTTTACAAAGTACACAAGTTTTCCCTGTGTAATGAAAGAAATGAGACCCTAGGTATACAAACCTATTTGCCAGAAAGAATCCAAAATGGCAAGGAATTGACAGAGAAGAAGCGATTTTTGTTGGACTGCTCATTAAGGCTTAATTAGTCCATAACTTCATTAATAATTATTATGAAGCAAATCTGGGTAGAAGTTCTATGCACCCTAGGTACCCCTACCTTCATGCCAGAAAGAATCAAAATCAGTGAAGAACCGAGGGAAAAGGAGCGATTTGTGTGGAAACTGCTCATTAGGGATTGATTAATTACTCCATATCTTCATTATTAATTGCAATTGTGCAAATTTGTGTAGAAGCTATACTGTATGCAGCCCAGGCAGACCTACCTTCCTGCTGAAAAGAATAAAAATCGGTGAAGAATTAAGAGAGAAGAAGCGATTTTTGTGAAATGTGGACAACGTCGGATGGACGACAGACAACACATGATGGCATAAACTCATCACCTGTCGGCCAGATGAGCTAATAATGAATCAAACACTGTGTATTGTGCTTTTATAAGAAAATAATCACTGACGGTCTGATTCGAATATGTTACCACTCCAAAGTTGATTATTTTCCTCTAACAGCATGTCTCAAAGTGTTTTATTCCTCTTCTACCACAATAACTTTATTTATTTATTAAAAGTAGGGCATGTCACACACACACTTTTTAACCTTTTGTAGTTATATTTAATGTTATTTCCTGTTCTTATCATGTTCACGAGAAATCACAACCCTGGAGACTCCTTCCATAGACGTTCTGTCAACATCTTCTTCCACCAAACATCCCTGTGAATGATCTGTTCCTCTCAAAACGATAAATGATTACAACCAGTGCTTTCATATGAACCTCTGTTTTACAGCTGCGCTACGATCAGAGCTGCTGTAACAGAAAGCTAATCAATACCTGCTGACCAATCAGAGCCCAGAACCTAACAGGAACCTGCAGAAATCACACACTGATGGTATCATGAGTGTGAACATAAACACACAGCCTGTGTTCAAGAAACCAAAGCCGTTCTCCAGAGCAAAAAACACCACGCCTCAGAACCACAGGAGCTGTTCTCGAGTTCTCTTTGTTCTCTTGCTAAAGCAGAAGGAATCTCAGCAGGAGCAGCGAGCAGGTGGAGAGACGCTTTACCTTGGTCTTCATGAATTTGGAGTGGTTCTTGTACACCTCCATCTGTTTGATCTCCTCCTCGCGGTCCTCGGTGCTCAGCAGGCCGTTGGCCTTCAGCATCTGAATCTCGTCCTCCAGGTCTCGGATGTTCCGCTCCAGAGACGCGATCTTCGTATCCTGGAGGAAGAGTTTGGAGGAGAAATGAGCAGCACTGGGCTCCATGCTGGTGGACTAATGCACTGATGCTTTCATAGACAACTCAAATGATATCAGAGTGAAAAACAAGAAACCCAGAGAGACAGAGAGAGTGAGAGAGGGAGAGAGGCTGTGGGTGTTGTGCAGGAAAGAGAGGAACTGCAGTGCAGAATCCTATATCATGCTAATGGAGTGGCATCTCAGCGCTGTTCCTCTGAACCGGACACGCATCCGGCCGCAGATAAGAGAGATACAGAACAGGACAGAGAGAGAGAGAGACAGAGAGAGAGTCTGTGGTGTGTGTGTGTGTGTTTCATTCCTGGACTGCAAAACTACAACAGCATGCTTCTCGGCTTTTTAAATAAATAATAGCACGCCTTTCAGATTAGCCGCGGCCCGTTTCACATTCCCACAGAGAACTCTGAAAGCGGGCGTCCTTTCTAACTCACTCTCATTCATCCACTTGTTCACATTCTCCTCACAATATGGTTAGTCCTGATCATTACTGAGATATTTAACCTCCACAGGTTCATCACAAAACACTCTGTACCTTCATCAATTTACTCTTGCACACTCGGTGATTAGTGGCTTGTGACCGAACTCCTGATCAAAGAAGAACATGGCTAACTCAGGCTAACTCGCAGGCTCGAGAGATCACACGATTACCGAGTGAAGTTTATGAGGTTGGTGAGGTTGTGAGAACCGAGAATGGGTTCAGAACGGGGAAGATGCTGCCTCAGAAGGAGTCTGACAAGACAGTGTGGCATCAAGGACTGTTAGAAACTGATCAGACGCTCGTTTCCTGTCTTCTCGATGACGCCTATTACCCAGAAATCTGTGCAGCAGTTCCTTCAAGCAAAGGAAAATATATCAAACATGGCAGACCAAACTTCACAGAAAAGTGATTATGTAAGTGATTATATAAACAAGTATAAGGTTTAGGATTTTTTTTTTCCCTTTGGATTTTTTGGAAAGTTACTGAGAAATTTGAAGAGAACGTCTCTTATAACCCTGTGACTGTCACCAAATCAATGTGTTTGAAATGATTTGTGAGGCATCTCTTCACCAACTAGTGAACTCTTCAGTTTATTGACACGGCATGCTAATGTCACGCGTTACCGTAAATACTATCCTCATCAAAAGTCCTGCCTTATGACATGGCACCGAGGCAGCAACCTTCTGTTTTGAGTGCAACCAACGTTGAGCAACACACAGGAACAAACACGATTGTTAGCTAGCATGCAAACATTTTGCGTACAATTGTAAGTTTGACGTGATCCGTTTCAACTTTCACGCAAATGAGGTGGGATTGGGGATCGGCTCCATTAAGGAAATTTTTCACACATAACCTTGCATTGAAATATGGACCGAAGTTGAAATACGGTACCTGTGAAGGCACAGCCATCTGGAACCCAGCTTCTTTCAAAGGTACCATATTTCCATCCTGGACATGCAAATAAATGACGCCTGAAAATGCTGCCTGCTGAAGGAGCTTCCTTTAGATTAAAAGACGATCCATCTGGCTATGTTTTTTCGAGCGTTTTTTCAGTAAACCATGCAGCTTGGCCAAACCCTCATGCATTAAAAAGGCCCATGCTGTTGCCCCAGGTTCATTCCAATTTTGTCAAAGCAAGCGAGCGTTCGATTAATGCACGCTGTATTTACAAACAAACCACAGATGTAAATATAAAGGAGAAAAAAAAATTCTGCACTGTACCCTTTACGTGCAAATGATTAGCATCAGCATCAGCATCCCTGCCCTTCCTCTCATCTCGTCTCTCCTCTCCCCTCTCTCTCTCTCTCTCTCTCACACACGCCTGCGTTAGTGGTTTCACTGTTGTAAACAACCCGCTCCTGTTCCCATGGTAACAGCATCAGTGCTCTTCCAATGGCGGGAGAACGAGAGAGAGGAGAGGGTGTGTGCTCCGGGAAACTGGTGCATGATGGGAGTTTACTCGGAGGGAGTAGGCAAGTAAACGAGCGGTGATTGGACAGCATGCGCTTGGAGAAGGAACCAGTTGGTTATATGGACCTCATTCTGGGATCACGTGGGCATGGAAGTAGAGCATTCTGGGTATTATTACTCTGGGGGAGTCCAATCATGAAGGTCCTAAAGGGTGTGTGTGTGTGTGTGTGAAGGAGCTGCATGAGGTCATGCTTTATTTTTAGAAGTGTGTGTAATGGCTCTGCTGGTGAGGAGGTGGAAGTCAAGCATAGCCAAGTCCGCACACACACGCACACACGTTTGCTCTTTCATCAAAGCATCCCACAGAGCTTTATCATCTTCTACCTTCTGTTTCTTTTCCATTCTCTCATTATCATTTCATTTGTCTGTGTCTTTATTGTTAAATTACATTTCTCACGATTCTGATTCAGTGATGAGGTTTTTTTGGTTTGCGCAATTTAGTTGACAAACTTTATCTTCACTCTTACCTTCATCTCGATGATGGTTTGCAGGGCTTTGGTCTTACTCGGGTCCTGGTGCAGCTGGTTTCTTCGGTGAAGCTCCTGAAAATAAAGGTGGAGTCAGGAAACACTACAAATGTGACATTTGTTCATTTTGGAAATGTGCCGATACAAAACCACTTCTGAATCAGAATAAAAAAAATTCAGCTGAAGAGTTGAGGGCTGCAGAGTGAGGTACAGATCGTGACTGGGATCCCACAAAGAAATAGTCGTCGGAATAAAGTGAATAATTTATATTTACGCACTAATAATACTAACGCAGGAGGGGATGGGGATGGGATCAGTCAGCAGGGTCTGCAGGAGGGGATAGGATCAGTCAGAATTCCTGAGGATATAAAAACAGTCCTGTGTTTCCCCCGAGGTGGAGAACAGCCTTCCAACTGTGGACTTTCTGTTCACTGGGCCAGAACCTTGGTTTGTTTTGTTTTTGTTGGCTTTTTTCCTGCAACCTGAAATTTTCCCAATTTAATTTCCAATCCCGGTTGGTGAAGGCAAACACATGCTTCCTGTCATCAAAACGAAGCCAACCGCCAAACATTCCCAGGAAAGCGAGGCCCTCTTTCCCACCCAGAGATTAAATTTCGGAAAAGTTTTGCGAATGTCTTTGGAACCTCTCTGTACAGTTCCTGACTCCAAACACATTTGAACGTCGTTCCTGGAAGTAAACTGCGGAGGCTGTTGCTTTCTCAGCAGACCACCACTTTACTTAAAAAGACAATAAGAAAATGCTTCCTGTTACCAGTTTCCGCTTCCTGTTTACTGCCCCACCCCTTTGTTTAATGGACATCTTATTAATAGCTACGAAACTTTCTCATGTTTTGAAAAAAGTTATCCTTCGAGGCTTTCTGAAACCCGTTCCTGACAAATGACGATGAAACACACCTACACGCCTGTCTCAAGGAATTATTCTTCATTAGAACAGGTACATGATCACACACCTGTGTCAGGTGAGCGTACCTCTCTCAGGTGAAGGTTCTCTTTCTCCTTCTGGTCCAGTATGACCTCCAGGTGACCGAGCTGAGCCTCTGCCTCTGCGATTCGTCTCGCCCTGTCCTGCTCCTCCTCGTCTGAGGCTCTGCCGGCCACCGGGGGGAGCCCTTTGCTCTGCAGCATCTCCAGCAGCTTCTTGATGGACTCGTCCCTGGCGCCCAGTGTCTGCTTCTGCGTCTCAATCCTCAGCTCCATCTCCTCCAGCGTCTTCCTCAGCAGGAAGAGCTCCTTGGCCTGGCGGTCATGTTCGGCCTGCAGGCGGCGGAAGTTCTCCTCGGTCAGCTCAATGGTGGTGAAGTGTTCGGCTCCGGCGGGTCTGGAGTTGCTTTCCTGCTGCAGGAGGTGGTTCAGGTCACGTTGTGTCCTCAGCTCATCCTGAAGAGCCTGAATGGTCATCTGAAGATGCTAGAGGAAGGCCAGAGGAGATGTGCATTAACACGACTGGTTTTAGGACCGATGGAAAACTGGGGCATTTAAACTTTCTCATTGAATAAAAGTGTGATGAATAAAAATAAAAATAAATTTAAAAATATTTTAGATTAGTTGTCTGAAATGTTATTCATGTTATTTTTCAGCTGCAGGAAAATCTTTGATTTTTAAAATGATTTTTATTGAACATTAAATGTCTTTATACTCGCTATCATTAACTGGAATATTCTGCATTTATTACCTTCAGAGCTCAGGAAGGAAACTTTCTCTATCGCCAGACTGGAGGTGTGACGTTAAACCTGTCTCTGAGGAATCCTGGCTAAAGGACCACCTGAAGGAACCCACGTGTTTCATCCATTCATCAGAGCGTTGCCTTTTAAAGTGAGTCGGCCTTTCAATTTCATAAAATTGGTGAAATTTAGTTCCCTCTAAAATGTGGTGATTGCAATTTCTGTTTATTTCTGTAATATCTCACAAAATATCAGGCCGTTCTGTGGCTGGGAAGTTATTTAATTTGAGGGGATTAA
>JAOBAM010000019.1:40320968-40334861 GCA_025212355.1 Notarius kessleri
GCCGGCCACGGGGCTCGAACCCGGACCTTCTTGCTGTGAGGCGACAGTGCTAACCACTACACCACTGTGCCGCCCTTCACTGAAATGTATATTTAAGTAAACACACATTCAAGACACAAATATATAAACTGTTGTGACAAAACACTCACCCTCCATTTAGCAGCTCACCAAAACGACGTAAACTTCTTGCCGAAAGCAGACACGGCTGTCAAACACACCAGAAACAAAGCCAAGAAATTAAAGAGACCAAGATTTAAAGGAATAGATTAAGTAATCGATTTTCTCAATTCACAGTAAACAGTCCACCACAGACATATTATCATCCTGTGTATCTGTCACTGTCTCTTGTGTCCCGCCCGTTCTGCATGCATAGACTAATTTCTTGTTATCATACCGTCTCCTAGTTTTCCTGCTTGTTCAGCGGCGCCACCCGGCAGAATTTTGCTGAAAACGTTTTCAGTCTCCGTGGGTTGCTGTGTTGGCTGGGCCGCGCTGCCTATCCCACCTGGCCGGGGAGCTGCTTTCGACCCTGTCAGGAGTAACAAAACACAGCAACTTTTAGAAATATGGAATGTTAAAATGTTTCTTTTAATCACATGCCTCTGCAGCAACTTTTCCCCTCATATAAAACATATCTTCATGTTGTGAGAATGCTGTTTCTCAAAAACTTATAAATTTGGACTCACCAATGCCTGTGGCTGGGGTCGTAGGGGCTTTAGCAGGCTGGGGTGCAGCTTTAGATCCAATAGCAACTGCGGGAGTTGGTACAGCTGGAGTAGTGTCAGGTTTGATCTGTCCTCCCTGTTCAAAAGATAATTAAGATAATGAAGAAAATGTACTGCGATAAGTTAACTCCATGTTTGTCTCTTGATTCTTCTTCTATGGTATACTGCTCACAAGACAGATCAATGAAACAGTAGTTGTATGATTCATGTTATCTGCCTCAGGTGTGGGAAATCCATTTTTGGTCAAAGATTCTGGGCCTCTTACATTAATCTGGGATGAGATTTCATTGCGTTTCTTTCATAAGTATTAAATTGTTAGGGTTAAGCTTCAGGGTAATATTATTTTGGCTGAATCTTTAAGAACGCTGCAAAAATAAGTTTAATCTTTACTCACCACAGCAGTAGTTGGCTGAGCTGTGGTTACTTCTGCAGCCAACGGTTGTCCTGATGCTGGAGCCTGGCCTGGCTTAGCTTGGTGCTGAGCAGCCCCGGCTCCAATACCAGTAGCCATGGCTGTGGGCTGAGTCACACCTGTTGTCGTTGTTGCTGACTGTTGTCCAGGTTGCGGTTGTGACTGCTGCTGCTGCTGGGTATGAAGTTGCTGGCCGGTCTGTTGCCCCTGCTGCCCAGTTTCGGGCTGCTGAGATCCAGGCTGCCTGCCAGCTGTTGGCTGTGTTGTGGACTTTTGCTGTCCTTGTTGTGGTGGTTGCTGTTGACCCACAGAAGCTTGTTGTTGCTGCTGTTGCTTGGATGAAGGAGATTCTTGCCTCCTGGAAGCACCAGGCTGCCTTTGTCCCCGTTGACCACTAGAACTATGATGGTGTCCAGATGTAGGGTCACGGGAGAACTCACCAGAGTCCCGGTATCCTGACTGTGAAGATCGAGATTCTGAAGATCTTTTATGTGAAGAGGATGAAGTGCTGCGCCCTTCAGAGCGAGCTGATGGGTCCTTAGGATGTGATCTTGAAGAACGGGAAGATCTAGACTCTTCAGAGTGTCGGGACGATGAGTGACGTCCTGAGCTGCTCACATGATGTCTGTGTTCTCGGGATGAGGTGGAAGAGGAATGGCGTTGGTTGCTGTATTCATCTTGTGGCCACAAGTCTTCCTCAGGGGGTTCATCATAATCATGGTAGGTGTGCTTGACATGGCCTCTCTTACCTGAAGAGGAGTGGCTTCCACTCCCGTGATGCCTGGAACGATCAGAAGTGGCCTCCCGTGGTTTCTCAAACCAGTCTGTTTCCTCCTGTCCCAAATGATATGCTTTTTTGGGGAACCAAGACAAAAATCAAATGTCAGTGTAGAGGACAAAGAGAAAAAAAAGTGCAAACTCAAGTCATGCAGAAGAAGTAAGAAATCCCCAAGCATGCAACAGCTTCAAAAAAAGAGAAGAGAAATTGACAAAAAAAGAGAATGTCCAAGTCCACAAGAAAATGGGAAAACCAGTGAAAAAATATAGCATGCATATCACAAACAAACCTAAGGTACAGACAACTTCACAGATACTTTGAAGCAATATACAAACAAGCAGGCATATATGATTTTCTGCAATAACCAGAACATTCACATAAAAAGCAATTATAATAATTAAAAAAAATACATTTAAAAAAGCATCCATGCTGCTCTCCTGGAGGAATCACTGGCATGCAGTCTCTTAACTGGTCAGACACACTTTGAATAGGCAGGCATGATTCAGCACCAGTTACCTTCACTGTCTGAAACAGCACAGTGCATATCATCCACTAGGTAGGGGTCATCTGGCTTGTAGGCATGGCTCTTAGGCATATCCCTTGTGTGATGATCCTGAACATCAGGAAGGGAATGGCTGGAGCCATACTGGTTTCTCACATCATGTGGGTCTGAGACACGTCCCATACCCACAGGTTTCCCCACTGGGCTCAGCGGACTCTCTTCCTCTGAGTTCTGAGTACGCATGGTGGAACGTCCACTGCGACTATGGGTACCCTTCTGAGATCGCTCCATTGCATCTCTCTCATAGGATTTACTTCTGTACCCCCCTGAGTCTCTGGAGGAGATCTTATCCATACCATAGCCTGTGGACCTTGACCTTCCAGAGCTGTACAGACGATCGTCTTCATCCAAGCCTTCCCTCGAGCCATAGTACTTCTGCTGATCATAGACATTCTTTTTTACCCCTGATCTGGAAACCATGGTACAGCTTCCACCTGAAGGTGTTGTCATTGTGTAGGAGGCCAAGTCAGATTCTACATCTCGTGCCTCTTCAATAGGGGAGAATTTAGAAATCTTCTGCTCCATGCCTTGCTTCCTGTGTTTACTACGCTTGGAAGACACAGCAGCTGGTGCCAAGTTCTTTGAGGAGTGTTTCTGGCTGCCCATTCCAGAACTACTGCGAGATGAATGCTTATAGTCATCATAATAATAGGAAGATCCACCACTCGCAGTTGTGCTTGGACGGCCATGACTGTCCACAGTACCCTGATGGTGGTAACTGGTGGTGCTGCCAGCTCTTCCATATAAATCTTCAGACCCATCTCCATAACCTATCCCCCGTGGACCATTCTCACTCCCATAACCTGTCCTTGAAGCATCAGATGAGCCCATGTTTTCCTTTGTCAGTTCACTTATATCATCTATCATTACATAGTTTCTGGGTATATTCTGTTCTAGATTTGTGGTATACAGACCATCTGGACCATACCCAGATGTAGGACTTGGTATGCGGTCTGTCATTGTTTGGTCAGGGGTACGATATGGCCCATAAGCATTTGTCAGTGGTGAAGAATAAGCACCACTAAAGCCAGTTTCCTGAGCTGAGGTGGCTACTGACACTGCAGGATTAGTAATTATTTCGTAGTTGGTTGGCAGTTTCTGTTCAAGATCAGCCAGTGATGTATGTCGTGGCAGCTGATGACCAGAAAGGATATCAGCTTGGGGCTGGAAGGGCAGACTTTGACCAGGATATGGTAATGTCTGCGCAGGCAAATGAGCTGCAGGAGGCTGAAAGCTCTGGTGGCTGAGCTGCTGCAGACCTAGATCTGGCTGATATGACTGGGCATACCCATGACTCTGGTAGGCTCCTTGTGTTTGATAGGTTGAGGGTTGAGGAGGGTGAGGCTGAAAGGTGCCTGGCTGAGGCTGGGATGGTGTTGGATACTGTGGTGCTTGAAATCCAATCTGCTGATATGCTGCAGTTGGCGGCTGTGTTGGTGCAGGTTGGCTCTGTGGAAATGGATATGGGACATAGGAGGAGGTTGGAGGGTACTGAGAAGTCACATTTGGGTCAGAAGTAAATTGACTAAGAGGTGCTGTGCTTGGTCTCGACAACAGTCCATTCACTTCATAGGTCCCTGTTGGTACTCCAGTTAATCTAAGGTTGTTGAGTTCACTGTCTGACATGTAGTCTCGTGCGTCCCCAATGCCTCTCAGGTAGGCCAGCTCTCTCCTCTCTCGTTCTTTTACCATGGTTTCCTTGCGCTGGGTAATGCCTAGTTCCAAACACCGTAGCTTAGCATCAATTTCTTTCTCTTCTTCCTCAAGTTCTGCTTGCTGTTTACGTAGCTTGGTAGACTCTTGTTCCACAGCTTTCAGCTCATTTAGAAGACCTGCCTTGGTGACACCTTGTGCTGGACGGGGCAATACTCTTTGAGGAATTCCAGGGGAGCTGTATATGTGGGTCATTGCAGGGGTTACAATGGGGAGTGGCATCTCATCTGGAGGGGGGCTGGGGAGGGTCCGTTTCACTTTCCTCATCATCGAGTTCTGTAACTGTAAGAAAGGAAAAGAGAGGTGAGAGAAAAAAAAAAGAAAAATCACTAACTTCAACCTGAAAACAACAGAGATTCCATGTAAGTATATGGTAATGTTATTTTTAACATGATTTGACAATACAACACACCAAAAGTAAAATACTAAGTCAATACTAAACCTATGGATGGAAATAGGGATTATTTTAATTTAAAGACACTTATGAATTCTGTAAATTATAAATGTCAATGTGTAAAATTCAGGGTAGATTCAGAACAGACTGTACTGACAAAAATTAATATCTGAACAAAAAAAAAAGAAAAACAATTCAGCTTTGGCTTGTCTTTAAAAATATACAAAGAACATGTCCTTCTGGCATGTTTAATTGTGAATTGAACAGTAATCACACGAAAAATGAAAAACTCTGACCTCTCTGAACAGTCACTGACAAGCCAGATAACAAAAGGGCGAAACAAGGATGTTTACACATTGTGAGTCCCTTGGCATTCATGTGTGTGTGTGTGTGTGTGTGTAGAGAAAGTAAAACAGCACAAGACATAAATATGAGAAAACAATAGGAAGCATGCCAGCTACATGGTCTTAAACTTTCTACAATTTCCAGCGAACCAAAATCCATGTGATATGTCATCCTTCTAAACATGTCTATAAAATACACAATTAATAATTATTTCTCACCTGACTGCTGGAAGAGATTTGACTTTGGTACAGTGAGAATTTGGTCTTTGATGGATCCTCTGATGTTGGACTAAGGGGTTTGGGATCTGACATGGAGCGCTGAACACTTTTTATCGGACGTGGAATTGTTTGATGCCTCTTGGGTGATTCAGTAGTGAAGGCCTTTTGCTGGGGTGTAACATGTGCCCTATTGAGCTTCTCACTGGAGGCAAAGGTAGTCTCCAGCATGCGGTGGGGGGACAGGGGAGACACAGGGGAGTACAACACTTGTGGGGATTTGGGTGGACGTGCATCAGCTGGTTGCTGTGCTTGCAGCCCAATGTCTAGTGGGTCCGGTTTCCTTCTTTCAAACTTGGCTGGTGTGGCACCAACTACCTGTAAACTGGTGGAGTAGGGGCTGACTGTGGTGGGAACACTGAGCTGAGGAACAACCACTCCTTGAGACTGTGCTTCTGGGTCAGTCTGGCAGGCTAAACTCTCTCCTTTGTGTGTCCTCTCTGGTGCAGAGATGTAGTGAAGCAGTTCAACCTTTGATGTCTCAGCCATGGTGATGTGAATGGCTGGTGAGACTCTGCCCAACTGATCTGATTCAGTTTGACATGAGGAGTCACTGGTAGTTTGGATAGCTATGCTGGAAGTCACTTTAGATGCATCGCCTTTATTTTCTGCACTCGATTCAGAGTGTTTGGAATACCTTGAGCGTCGACGTCGCACTGGTTGGCTGTCCCACTCCCCCTGGTCTTCCTCATCTGTCTGGACACTGCAGTCAGCAATACGCCTGGTCCTTCTACGTCTTGACATAAACCGATCCTCTGCATCTTCATCATCAGTTTGGACACTGCTGTCTGCAATCCTTTTCACAGGATCCTCCTCAGTGCCATTCCTCAAGCGAGGCATTGAATTCAGTTTCTTTATTGCATGGCTACTTCCCTGCTCATCATTATTCCTCAGGGATATTTCAGAAGCTGAGCTGGGCATAGGTCTTGTGGATACCAGGGCTTGAACCATCTGCCCATCCATGCAAGGTAAAAACTGTAAGCTCTGGCCATCTTGTGGAATAACCCTTCCACTCTGATCACAGATGATGGAAATTGCTTGAGGGGTTCCACCAACCACCATTCCATTCATGGCACTTTGAGCAGTTGTAGCTGCAGCAACAGCAGCAGCTGCCTCTGCTGCTGCCACTGCTGCTGCTTCAACAGCTGCTGCCTTTTGCCTCTTCTGCTCTTCAAGCTGCAGCTGGAGTTGCTGCTGCAGAGCCTGAATTTGGTCTAGTTGCATCCTCTGCTGAGCCAGCTGCTCTCTCTGCATTACCAATTGAGTTTCTCTTTCAACCTGCTGTTGCTGGAGGACTTGCTGCTTGATGTTCTGCAATTCTTGGATCTCACGCTGCACGAGAAGTTGTTCTTTTTCCCTGTGCCTCTGTAGCTCTAAACGATCCCTCTCCAGTTCTTCTTGAAGACGCAGCTGACGAAGCTTCTCTAACTCAATGCGTTCTCTCTCCAGTTGAAGTAGCTGCTCTTGTTGTTGCCGTAAACGGTCCTCCTCTTTCTCCTTTTCTTTGTCTGTAGATGTGTTAACGATACCACTAACTGCAGTATCTGGCAATACTCTAGTAGCTGCATGTGGCTGTGGTTGTGGCATTGATATGTGGCCCTGTGTCTGAGAAAGAGCCAAGCCTTGAGTAAGGGACAAATCTTTACTTTTGGTCAATGCTTGAGGCTGGGTTTGTGTCTGCATTTGTTGCTGAATTGACTGTGGAATTTGACTTTGAGTGGGAGGAAGATCTCCTGGAATATGACACTGAGAAGTCTGTTGGTTTAAAATAGTTGTTTGGGCTGGCATAGCACAAGTTTGAACAGTAGCTCTAGGTGCAGATGGTAATGTTGTCGTTGAGGTAATCGTGCCACTTACTGTAGGCTTACCAAGATACACAGGAGTTTCTTGGGAGGTGCTTGTAGTTGGCACACTCCCTGAAATAGAATCTGAGGCAGATGCTGGGAAATGGGTCGGTGCAGGGTATCTGTAAGGTCCCTGTGCAGAAAGAGGCATCCTTGGAGTAACATGAGGCAATCTACTAAGGCTGGCTAGAGGAACAGTTGTCATGCTGCCTGGAGGAAAAGGCCTGTAGACTCCTCTTAGCATAGAATTTAGTACAGGAGCAGGTTGGGTTGTGATTGGTAAGGTGGATGCTATAGGAGTGTTAATAGTAGAGTATATCATGCCATCAGCGGTCCTCAAAGCAGGAGGATACAAGGCCCGCAGGCTCGCCTGTCTAGCATTGATTAGATTTGTAAGTGCTTGTCCATGTGGTGTGGGCCTCCCATCTGGGCCATAAAGGAGGTTTGCTCTCACAGATGGTAGACCATGTTGAAGGCCAAGCCTTCCTATTGGGCCTCCTCTTCCAGCACCATATTGAAGAAGATCGGGGCTGTTTGCATAACGATTTCCAAACTGATCCATTGAGTTAAGAGCAGCACACATTCTACTAATTTCTCTGGCAGTGGTGGCACTGTACTGTGCCAGATTTGGCTCATGAACACCTGCTAGGTCACGAGAAGGATAGCCAAAGTCTCCACTTATGTTGGACATCGAGCCATATCTACGCAGCGGTAATGGTGGGGTCAAAACATCTCCTTGATGACGCAAATCAGTGTAGGATCCATATTGGGCACCCATTCCAAGATATCCTGCTTCATATGCTTGTTTCATAGAGCTTAAATCCACTGCTAGGTCCCCAGGATCTGTCCTTTGACAGTACTGAAGTCCTGATTCTGCAAGATTTGTGTCGGACATTGACGGTGGAAGTCGTCCAGGTGGAGGCATAGTGAAAGGTTTATGCTCCTCTGATACCCGTTGCATATTTACTGGCTGGTAACCATCTTTTTCTAGCTGAGTTTGCTGAGGAGGGGCTGGGATAGGCTCAGTAGAAGGATTTGGCTCTGAAATAGTTGTCTTGCCTCTCTGACCAAAAGGACCTGAACAGCTACCAGCAAAAGGCAACTGGTAGACATCACAGCAGACCACTTGGTTTTCTGACTTGATCTGCCCAGTGAGATCAAGAACTTCTGGTGCTGGAGGTGTCTCTTCCCTTTTAACTATTTGGGTAACTGTACCCCCTTGTGATGAACTACTCTCATCTAACTGTACCATCATTACATGAGGCTTTCCTGTTGAGAGGTTAGCTATAGTGGGCTTATTTTTTAGTTCCAGAGCAACCCCACCATATATGTCATGGCCAATAGTAGGGGTAGGAGATATAGAGCTTGTTAAGGGCTGTGGTGGAAGTGGGGATACTTTGGGAATGGCACTAACCACAGTTTGTGTGCTTCCACCACTGGTCTGGCATACCACTAAGTCTTTCTTTAACAATAATGGTTGTACTTGGTTTGCTAAGTTGTAACGAGCAAAAGAAGCTGAATTTTGTTGGTGCTGTTGGAGCTGTTGTTCAAGGAGCTCTTGCTGCTGTTGGAGTTTCTGTTGTTGCTTTTGAAGCTGCTGTTGTTGGATACCAAGATCTTCTAGACATGCATCTATCTTTGGAATCGATGAGTCCGTTATTGGTGGTTTTGGCTGAGAAAGACAAACAGCTGATCCGGCACCTTGACCAAAGTCAACTCGATTCTGCATTGGATCTCCATAAACCATTGGGTGTTTAGGCTGTGATATGAACATAGAAGCTGCCACAGTAACACTAACCGTTGTTGGTGTGGATGTTGTCACATAAGGTTGCGCCTGTGCGTTTAGGTTCATGATTAGAGGTTGTACTGCTGTATGACGATTTGGTGGTTGGTCTGCATCAACTGAGTATCTTCTTGTGTCAGAGGCCAAGGATGTTAGATCCATACCATGGTCTGTCATGATAACTGGAGCAGGCTTCATTGCTCTAAGATCAACTACATTTCCACTTTGAGTTACTGTCCCCTGCTCAATAACCTTAGAGGTTCCTGGAACACTGGATATTTTACACAATGATATGTTTTCAGATATATGGCTTTGAGAACCTGCAGAGGAGGGAGTGCTTGACCCAGCAGTGACTCTTTCGGATGCTTGTCCTCTCTGATAGGTGAGCTGAGACATTTGTGGTGATGTAGGAGAACATGTTATTGGAGACTGAGTCCGATAAATTGGCTGTTGCTGGCTACTAGTTGGCGAAGAGAGAGGGGATGTAGATGAATTTACAGTTATTGGTTTAGGGGGCTGAGTAGTGGTGCCTGATCCCAGTGTTATCACCATGAATGGTGTATCTTGGGAGGACTGTTGTCTCACAAGACGAGGGGCCCCGGTTCTTTGAGGAACATGGGAGCCTTGGGATGGGATAGATGATGTGTGGCCATGAGCTTTTACATGAATGGGACTTTGGGTAGGAGAGGAAGAAGGGGATGTAGGAGGACTGGGACCCTTGAAAGGCGAGAACAACTTAGAGGTTAGTGTAGTTGTTTGTGAATCAGCAACTTGACCCTGGACAGGTCGTACTTGTTGCTGTCCAGGAGCAGGCTGACGCACTTGTGGCTGAGACTGTGAAATTTTGGAGGTTTGGGTAGGTGTCCTGGCCTGATTTTGTTGTATATCATTAACCCTGGCTGTCCCTCTTCCACTAGTACCACTTTCTGAAAATGATGCTGGTGCTGACATCTGTGTGGGGCTTGTACCTGGACTCAAAGATGTTGACCCTGTTCTTAAGTGCTGATTATTTGCTAAATGGGAGGCTCCTTGCTGCCCTTGTTTTCCTGGTTGTCCCTGCTGCTTTTGCATCATCTCTGCCTTTCTCATCATTTCCTCATAAACCTCCTCAGCACTTTTTAATGATTTGTGGACAGCAGATGGTGACACAGCAGATGTTTTTTCTGTAGGTGAATACAGAGACATAAAAGTTGGAAGATTGTACTCACTGCCAGACTTGTAAAGCTTTGAGCCCACTTCAAATCCTTCTGCCTCTGAGTCCATAGAGGGAGAGTATTCAGAACAGGATGATCTGTGAAGTTCTTCCATTTCAGCTGCTTGACGAAGCTCCTCTGTTGGGGAAGCATCCTCGATTGGTGACAGGTTGCTGGGGGGTGTCTTTGACCTCTCTCTGCGTCTCTGTGCCCTGAGTTCCTCCTTGTCCCTTTTTGTTTTCCTGGCTGTGCTGCGAATCCTTTGCTGTTCCAAGTCTCTCATCTTCTCTTGTTCTCTTAAGAGTTCTTCCTCTTCCCTTAATTCATCTTCTTCAGATGAGTCCTCAATTGTTGGCAAGAGTGGGCCATGGGATCGATGCCTTGCTTTCCTCTGCTGCTTAACCTCCTCAAGCCTTTGCCTTCTGCTAGGACTACTATCACTGTCATCCTCCAGTGATGACACAGAGGTGGGAGAGGTACCAGAGGTATAACTAGGTGTGGTAGGAGGAAGGGTTGAGGAATACTCTCCCTTTGACCTTTCTTCAGGTGATCCAGTCAGGCTTTCCATCTCAAGCTCAGGTTCTCTAAGATCATGCTCTGTGCTAAGTTCCAAATCACGATTATAACTGTTCGTATTATTCAGTTCTATAGTCTTAAATCGCCTTAGGCCCCCTTGTGATCCCATCATATCGTCCCCGTCACTGGATTTGTATGCACCATCAGTACTTTTAGTGTCATCTTCAAAACTGTTAGACTGCTGTGTAAGGCGTCGCCTCTCTTTTCCCAGATCACCACTGTGTTTATGACTCTTTTTGATTTTCACATGATCTTCAGTTTCTACCGTTTCTTCCTCATCTGCGCTCATTTCCAAAATCTGTCTTCTCATGAACTCCTCATCAGTTACATCCTTCTGCAGCTTCTGTCTGGTTGGTAAAGGAGATAGACCACTTTCACTGCTATCCTCCACATAGTCATGACGTAATTTGCAGCTAAGGTCATCAGATACTTCCCCATCGGAATCAAACTGGTCTTGTGTTATGGATAGCGACTGCGGTCTCTGCTTATCGATTTCAGAGGCTGTTTCTGACTGCAACAGAGGTCGCATAGAACTCTCAAGTTTTTTTATTTCAGAGGGGCTGGGAGGACTCCGCTGGGTAGACAAGCTTCCCTCACTAAGTTTAATTCCCTCCTCTCGGATGAGCCCAGTGATCTCACTCTGGGAGCCGGATATGCCATCAGAGGAGTAGCCCGTGTCACTCAGACTCTGCGTACTGGACTTGTTGGAGTCCTGGGAATAAACAAAATGACAAAAGTTTCTGTTATCCACTCAAATAAGTAATCATATGATTAAAACATATTCTATCTCAAGTAAAACATGTATAACATGGAAGTTATACATCATAAACATGCAAAAGTATTAAAACATGCAAGTACCATCGCATACCCTCTGAAAGTTAATGAAACTCTGCAAAGATAATGAAAAATGATGACCATGTTTTTCATAGATATTAACACCACCCATCACTGAGAGTGTTCAGCTTACACTTTGTGACATAATTAACATTAAAAGGAATATGTGGCATATGAGCAATAATTACCCTTGCAGGAGACTGAATGTGAGTGATGATATAATGAAACTTCAGTGAGTAATAAAAGGATATAAATGATAGTTTTAGTGATAATGGCTTCGAAGTGGCTTTTCATGCAAGACAACTGTATGAATTTTAAAAGCATGATAAAGTCATGACTGGATTGATTATGGAAGATGAGTACGGAGACAATGAGGACACAGAGGGTCACTCACGTCATGATGCTTAGATTTCTGCAATTCACTATTCACTTTCTTCTGGTCTTTTACTTCCTGCATTCCTTTCTTATGGGACACTTTCACGTCACCTTCTTTCTCAGTTTTGGACACTGCCTGTTTCTTGCTAACGCTTTGCTCTTGTTTGCGAGTCTCTGCCTTGCTTTTGCTTGCAGGCTGGGTAGGGACTGTCTTGGCAGGAGACACTTGAGCAGGACCCTTGCTCTGTGGTGTTCCTTGTTTGGTACAAGGAAGAGGACCACTTACTTGGGCACCAGGCGTTTTTTGCTGCTGAGGACCAGGGTGCCTCACCCCTACCTGCTGACTGGGCGGCTTCAGTTGGTTCTGCTGTTGGGTGGTTGGACCTGGCGCTCGGGGAGATCCTATCGGCTGAGGAACAGGAGATGGGCCACCACCTAAATCCCCTGAAATGGCTCTCTGTGTCTGGCATGTCAAGCAGAGCCATTCTTTCTTCTGGAAAGTACAAAATGACCATGCATCAAAGAGTAATCATAGCTGTAACACAATCAATCACAATCCCAGGGCATAAAAAGGCATAATGAAATACCAAAGCAACATTAATCATCAAGGTTCAAATACAGTCTTGCTTGCTTTCTCTCCCAGGGGTGAAATTCTATGCAATTTGTTCAGGCGGAACTGGCAGCCAAACCCAGTATAATTGGACCTGGTCTAGGATTGTGGCCTTCTATTAGATAAATCCTCGCTGACTTTGTTCCTGGTAAAGCTTTTACTTGCACATGTTTAACACACCTGTGTAAGTACATATCACTGACCAGGAAAAAAATGATGGTCAAATTCATTAAATAAGGGTGAAAAAGCTTCTCTCAAAGCAAGTGATAGGAGGCGCTGGGAGTTTGCAGTAACCTTTGCTATTTTGGTGATAAGAATCAGTAGAACATGACCACCAATGATCAACCAAACAGACACGACACTGGCAAAAATTATACCAATCAACTATATCAGTGTCACAAATACGAACAGAAAAAGTGAGGAAATGGAAAACACCATTCAAGATCTAAGCTCATATGAGGGTACATTTATTCACCACTACACACAGTTTAACACAGATGTGATCCAAACATCCAAAAGGACACCAAGTTGGCAGTCAGAGCACATGTATAAACACTCTACAGGACCACAGGAGGCAACAGAGTAAAAGTTTCCTCCTTTGGTCACAATAGATGCTTTCAAACCCAAGGAACTTTTTTATAGTTCTTAGAACTGTTGGAGGAAATTCCCCCTTTTTTGTGTGTCCACACTGCAGGAACTGAGAACGATTGTAGTTCTTAAATCCTACTTCAGGGTAGGTTCTCTTCCAGCACAAGAGGAACCCTGAGTGATATAAGTGTACGGTGCTTGGTGGAACATGAGCCAATGTAGCACTGGTAACCGCCATTATTACAAACTCATGTAAAACTTTATCTGTATAAACAACAACAGGCTTTCTTAAGTGTACATGTGACGGAGGAAATGCAGTGCAATTATGATGTATCCAAATTAAAAAAAAAAATCTTTCCTAGCATTTTCTGCTTACGTCACGCGAGCAAGCCAGCTTAGGTCACTTCAGCATTCTTACTGGCGGTGTTTATGCAAACAGAAAAAAAGCTCTTGAAATTATGTTCTGTAGTTCTCAGGGGAGCTCCTCAGTGGGTAGTTCCTCAAATGAGTCCTTGGAACTATTTGGTCCGAAAGCACCTTATGATGGCATCCGGATGGAGTTTGTTGATTCATTCACACTTTGCATGCTGGGTCTTCTGTGAGAACTGATGAGGCTGGTTCTGGGCTTTTTTTTTATAACAACAGTTGTTCTATCTGTTGTACTCCCGAGTCTTTAGAGTAAGTTGTTCTATCTGTCGTTCTGCTCCTCAGACCTGCCTGATCCATCCTGATGCCCTTCGTCTGGCTGGAGTCTCATCACATCTCTCCTGTGGAGGACGGCCCCTTATGGACAGTTGAAGTCACACTTAGAAGACGCTCTGGACTCTTACAGTAATGCTTTTATGGCTGAGGACTACAGTTGACTTGCTAACTTTAGGACTGCAGT
>JAOBAM010000019.1:40477504-40490111 GCA_025212355.1 Notarius kessleri
ATGAGACTCCAACCAGACACAGGGCACCAGGATGGATCAGGCAGGTCCAAGGAGCAGAAGAGGTCAGCATCTCGATCCCAAGACCGACATGTAACTCAGAGGGACAGATTTTGGGGGGGAGAGAGAGAGAGAGAGAAAACACAGGTTGTTAGGTATGCCCAATGTCACCTGAATAAGTAGGAGCAGTATACATATTGCACTGAGTACAAGCAGGGACTCCGGCAACTAACTATGACACATTAACACATTACAGACTGTGACATTTGTGATTTTGACCATGTCCAATTTTCAGACACAAGTAATATTTCTTTACCGTCACATAACCCAAGTAAAAAGGCTATGGCGTTACGTCTGAATCATGTTTTTTGACATCTGAAGAGCTCTGGTGCTGATCTGTTCAGCGAGTGAATTTCAGAACAGAAGAACGCAGGCCCTGTAAATGTATCTGTGAAGTAATTTCCCTCAGACGCTTTTATTTATTTTGTTTTCGTTCTTTAGAAGATCATTTATTCCAGGTGGCAAATCCAGTGCGTGCACGCACACACAGGGATAAAATGGGATCTTAGTCTCCACAGTGCTCTGACAGACCATGCCATGTGTCATCTGATTCCTTTAAAACCCCCTCCGATGCCCCTGCGCTCCTAACGCATCCGGACAGGAGGAATTTCTGAGCTGTGGCTATGTAGAACACCTGTGTGGATGTTTTGTGTGTGCGGGGGGATTTGTTAAATTTGTCTGTGAAGCCGACAACCACCATTTGCAAGATCAGCACAAAGCTTAAACCTCTACACAGAAATATTACCCAGAAATGCTTCATCAGCCTCAATTCAAAGCCTTTTGTAGTGAAAATGGTGGTGGGTGTTTTTTTGTTTTTGGTTGTGTGTGTGTGTGTGTGTGTGTGTGTGTGTGTGTGTGTGTGTGTGTGTGTTAAGTCTTGCATTAACTTATAAATCTGATTCCGTCCTCAACCAGTGGTTCACAACCCAAAATTGGGCCTCCAAGTAAAAGTTTTACTGTCTTGTTATATAATTTAACCAGATTGTAATTGAACTGAAAAACATCACTGATTTATTTCGGACTGATTGCAGGAGATTTAATCACCTCTGGCTAAACCAGGCCACAGTGAGCAAAGCTGTAAAAACGACACTTTCTCGTGACTGAAGCGCGTGTTTGTGGTTCCGCAGAAGGCTGAAAAACCAATTTCTCTGAGCACAAGTGTTAAACGTTGGCAAGTCAAGGATGGAAATCACATCCTCAGTTCCAAATAGATGCCATATCACAGGTTTTGGAGTTCTTCAATCTGATCTGCATTGCTCTGTGTGTGTTTTACAGGGTGTCGAGGTGGCTGTGTGAGAAAACAGGAGTGATGTCGTGCTCTCTCTTCGCACGTCTGCTTTGTCTGTCAGCTCTGTTGACCTTCCTCTGTGCTCAGGAACTCAAAACCACAAGATGGCCGCTCTACTCCCAGAAGCCTTTCTTGCTGGTGTGGAACGCGCCGACGGAGGACTGCACCCCGCGGCACCGCGTCAGTCTCCCGTTTGAGCTCTTTGATATCGTGGCGTACCCCACAGAGGGCTTTGTGCGCCAAAACCTCACCATCTTCTACAAAGATCGTTTGGGGCTGTATCCTTATTACGATGTTAACGGCATTCCTGTGAATGGCGGCCTGCCGCAGCTCGCTAGCCTCGCGCAGCATTTAGAGAAAATTCCCAGAGAACTCCAGAAATACATCAACGAACCCTTGGCTAAAGGGCTGGCCGTGTTCGACTGGGAAGAATGGAGGCCGCTCTGGATCCGTAACTGGAACGCCAAAGATATCTACCGTGAACAATCCAAGAAGCTTATACAAGAGAAACATCCTGATTGGACAGCTGAACATGTAACCAAAGTGTCTCAGCTGGACTTTGAGCTTTCTGCACGAAAGTTCATGCTGGAGACGCTGCGCACAGCAAAAAGCCTCCGCCCCCAGCAGCTCTGGGGTTTTTACCTGTTCCCTGACTGCTATAATCATGACTACGTCACCAGCAGCAACCTGAAGAGCTACACGGGTCGCTGCCCGTCAGTGGAGATGCGACGTAACGACCAGCTGCAGTGGCTATGGACCGAGAGCACGGCACTCTTTCCGTCTGTGTATTTGGCCCGCGCACTGAAGAACCAGTCTGTTGGCCGGCAGTTTGTCAGGAACCGTGTCCAAGAGGGAATGAGGCTGGCATCGACTGGGAACGGCACTGCACGGCCTGTGTTCGTCTACACTCGACCCACCTACAATAATGAGCTCACGCTGCTCACTGAGGTGAGACACACAGATTTGTTTGTTTGTTTAATTATATTTTATCTCGTGAATGTAAAGAGCCAGTCGTTCAGTATGATATTTACAGCTGTTTCAGTGCAACACTGTGATTTCAGGCAAACAATTCAGTTTTAATTTTAAAGTGTTTTGTTCAGTGGGATGTCACACATCTGTCCTCATACTGATGGGTACAGAGGCCACACCTTCTTTTCTGGTACTGACAGGCGCAGAGGCCACACCTCTTTTCCTCTTCATTCTTGAAGTACAGTACAGTGCAGTTCCTCTGTAGAGAAGAGAGAGGTTTGTGGGTAAACTGACCAGTGGTTCTCAAACCAGTCATCACGGCCCTCCAGACTCATCCACACCTTGGCTCCATTTCAGCTTTCTCGGTGTACGACCGCTTTGAGAACCACTGGGAGAGACAGACAGATGTAATTGGATGGCTTGATGTATGCAGCTGTATCGACAGACACATAGGATGGTGTGTTGAGAGAAAGACAGAGGGATAGATGTATAGTTGGAGAGACCAACTGCCTAATGGTCAGATAGATGTGTTTACAAACAGACAGACTGGGATGGAATTACAGAAGAGAAGGATGGATGTATTGTCTCTTTAAAAGCAAAGTGGTGTGTGTGTGAGAGAGAGACACACACACACACACACACACCAGCTCCTCAGGAAATCTCTCTGCTTTCCATGACAGAAAGAATGCAGGATTTTCTTGAGATGAGTCCTTCAGGTTGATGATTATCTCAAGTTCATTTAGAGATAAACACTACGTTTGTGCTGCAGGCAGAGCGTTTGTCAGTGGGGTCGTGTTTCTTTACTCTTTGTATCCACATGTCTGTGCGGTCTTATACTTTCCCTGCTGTGTGTGAGCAAGCTGACAAGGGTTTGGGAATTGTTCACGGCTCAGAAGCAGTGGGTTTTTCCTGGCAGAGACGATGTGCTCGATGAGAAACACAAGAGCCACGAGGCATTTCAACTTGAACTGGTGATAAATGTATGACACACACACACCGTTACATTCCTCTTGGCTTTCTTTTCTGGAGAACAAGGCTCATGTACGTTCCTGAGGCTCCCCTGAGAGTGTGTGTGTTTTGCAAAACACTAATGTTTACCAGCTCCTGAAAAACTGCCATGTATTCCGTTATTGTTTTTTCCAAATTTGTCCCAGAGAGACCTTTTCCACCAAGATTGAAGCGCATTGTCTTTGGTCACATCTCGCTCTCGTTAAGGTTTCATTTCCTCAGGATTTTAAAGTTGTGATCTGGAGTCTGTCCCAGTGGCAAATAGTGCACGTGAAGTGGAAAAACACTCTGGATGGGACACAGGACAGCGCGCGCACATGTTTTTGGGAGGAAACAAGAGAACCCTGGGAGACACAGAGAGATCCTGTAAAACTTCCCCACAGACAGCATCTCGAACCCTGGAGCTCACCGCTGTGCCGCTCCATAATCAGCAGTATTTATTTAAATAAATAAAAAAACTTGTATGTACACAAATTACCTGAATCAGGTTTGTTACGTTCTCAGAAACTTAAGCATGGGATTTGTCAGTGTGGTTGTTAGAATCAGAAGCAACAAGTTCTCACAAGCACAGCCTTAAGGTCATACGCTCTGTGTGTGCACTTGTACTTTTCCACTGTTAGGTGGAAAGACACAAACTTGTCCGTGCTGGTTATGTGGTACAGACATGAATGAAGTGTGTCAGCAGAAGGCGTGTTTATGTATGATTGAGCGAGAGGGAGGTGTGTGTGTGAGACAAGTAGAGAAATCTGCACCCATACACTGGTCACAGTGGTGTGTGTGTGTGTGTGTGTGTGTGTGTGTGTGTGTGTGTGTGTGTGTGTAGATGGATCTCATCTCCACGATAGGTGAAAGTGTGTCTCTGGGAGCCGCCGGTGTGATCCTGTGGGGCGACGCCTCCTACGCCAGCAGTAGTGTAAGTCTCCATCCTGCAATCCCACAATGCACCCTCACAGACAACCACACCCCTGGGTCTGAGCACATCAACTCCTGTAGTGCTCCTGTTCTTTCCTCCAACACTACAGTATAGTGGAGCGCAGTGTGTGAAGTAGTGTGATTTCTCATTAAAGCACCAGTTAGTCCATAAACCAAAACTCCATCACACCCACTTTCTATCAGATTTATTCCATCTGCCTGTAATTGACTTCTTCAGGTTTACGAGATGAATGGAAAGTTCCTGTAGATCCACCAGTTTAGCATCATGCAGCCTCTATAACTGTAAAATGCTCTGGCTGGATTCAGGGCTGACGTTACACACAAACCCCGGGGAGGCGGAGTTTAACTAAAACAGAGGTGTGTCTTCATAAAAATACAGGATTAGTTCAGAGATTTTCATTAGCGTGATATCTGAAGAATGCGTGGTTTAAAGTTTGTAGGGTTTATATAGAATCATCACTGTAACTGGCAGGTGAACAGATTAAATTTTGGTGTTGATCCAGACGGGGTCAAGGTCACATGTCCTGAATTAGTTTTTCTCCCTTGTTGTTTGAAGTATATAAGACGTATTCGAGGCACATTATTAACAAGAAGTCGTCGAGTTGGCAGTGGCGGTGTCTACATCCTCTCCCTTTGTGTCGAGTTTGATTGTCTGACGCTTGTGTTTTGTTGTAACATGCAGGAAAGCTGCTCCAACCTGAGGGAGTACCTCCGCTCCGGTGCCCTCGGCCACTACCTCCTCAACGTTTCCTCAGCGGCCAAGCAGTGCAGCGCGCGGCTGTGTGGATGGCATGGACGTTGCCTGCGCAGACACCCGGACACAGACACCTATCTGCACCTGAGCGCTCGCACGCACACACTGGAGCTGCGGGGGGATCAGCTCACCGTGCGCGGAAAGATGGACCAGGAGGAGCTGTCCAAGCTAAAGGAGGACTTCCAGTGTCAGTGCTACACTGGCTACAAGGGCGCAACGTGCTTGGAGAGGGCATCTGGAAACAGAGCAGGTCTCAGCCTGCAGGGGGTGCTGGTGGTGATGCTGATGCTGACCTTTCTGGAGTGACCAAAAATCAACCTGCTGTGCTAATGCGAATAGAGGAATGGGGTGGACAAAACACAAGCTGAACAGAAGAGACGCCTTGTCTGCTGCTTTACAGTGAGCATTTAGTTTAGTGCTGCCCCCTGCTGCACAGCACCATGAACTACACAAGGACAGAAGTGAGAGGTTTATGATCTGCAGTGATGGTTTCCATTCTGATGTATCTTTTCCACTTGCACAGAGACTGAGCTGGTTCAGGAAACCTAAACCCACTTTTCCACCAGTCTGAGACGGCCCTGATGCACATCTGGTGCTATTGAACATCACACAGCAACTCGAGGTCTTTATTTGAATCATGTCGCTGCTCAGAGAAAGCTTTGTTTGCATGAGAATTCGTTATGCATCTTCCCATCCACTCAGAAAACACTTCTGTATCTCCAGACTTTAGAATGTCGTCATGTTCATTTAAAGTACATCAGATGTTCAGGAGTGTTAGAGAGGGCGCAATGAAATTAAAATCTGACTGATTAATTTGGGGTGGGGGGGAATCCCAATAAACCTTCTTCAGAATATTAATCGTACCTTTTAGTCACTAATCTCCAAATTCTTCTTGCACTGGTTTTTTTTTTTTTTTTTTAAACATTTTCCATTTCAGCAGGAGTTTGATCCCAGAACCAAACTGGTTTTCTTGGCCGTCTTCAGCGGTGGAAAAGTGGGCAGCGGTTCCAGATTCGGCTCGCTGCACTGGCGGGAAAACGGCATGAGGAGAGATGAGGAGAGGAGTCGTGTCAGGAAAGAGAGGACCTCCATGCTGAGGATAAGAAACGCAGAATAAATTAGAGCTGGGTGATGACTGAAAGTTCGGTGAGCTTCAGTTCGAGAGCTGGATCTCTGTAATGGAGTGACTGACTCCACACCTCACCTGTGTAAAAGAATTATTCATCATGATCATCACATGGTTCATATCGCAGTATTTTATAATCCTCGCCCAACTCGGATGGAGTTGTGAGTGAACTGGAGATTTTTTTTTTTCCCCCCTGAAACCCATGTGCATCCTTTAACTATTAAAACCTTTAGAACTTTTTGGTAAAGTGCGCAACGGTTCCTGTACTGTGAACGCGCTGTGCACGTCACACATGTTGATCTCTGTGTTGCGTATGATGCCTGTCTGCACTTTTTCAGCTTTAATCTGTGGTGGTGGCGTTGCAGATTTAAAGATGAAATAACACACGACGTCCTTTGAACAAAGACAAAACAAGCAGCCGCAAGATAAAGTTCACCCAAAGCCTCGGTCTGATGTGGAACCACTGCTGGATGGTGTGACATGAACATTTCACACAGTCCTCATATACCAAAGCACGAAGGTGGAGTCGTCAGCCACCGTCTCGTTTATCATGTGGAGCAAACTGGAAGTTCTAAGTGCCATTTGTTTTGAAAGTGTGTGTTTTTTTTTTTTTCTTTAAATCTGTGTTTAATACTCAGAACTAAACTCTGTATTATGCAATAGTTTCCAGCGTTACCGTGTTTTCTAGACTACATGACTCGTTCTTTGCCTTTTATCACTTACTGTAACGTTTACCGTTCACTGCCATGTTACACCGTGCCTGTGTGTGTGTCTTGAGTTTGAGGAGATATACTACCATTCACATGGTGCTACTGTCACACTGAAAGTAAGTGCATCTTAAATCTGAGCATCTGACGTGTTGTCCGGAAAACACCGTAATCTCACTAAGGGCCTTCGCTTTACACTTGATATAAAGACCAAATCCTGCATGCTGTTGGTTTTTTGTTGTTGTTTGTTTTTTTTCCCCTCTCCCACTGGAAGCGGTTTAGTTCGAGTGTGTTAAAGTGCATTCTTTATATCACTGATAAACTTATTTTTATAAATATACATTGGTGCAAATTCAAATGTTTGTTGCGTGACATTTCTTATTTTCTAATAAATCAGTGATTTGCAGGGCTGGGATTTGATGAGAGGGTTGTGTGGACTGTCCTGTTTATACCAGCTGTGTGACGATAGCATAAAGCACTGGGGTGGTATACAGTTAGAGGAAAATAATCCATGACTGTTTGGTGTGATACAACCCAAAGAGAGGTGCTGAGAGTTAGTATTCCCACCCTGCTGTTGATGATTTTCCGATCGCAGCACACTCCCAACTGACTGATTTCTCGTCCACCACTTTACAATTTTATATGCATTAATAATCACTGAGATCTCATCTCATCATCTCTAGCAGCTTTATCCTGTTCTACAGGGTCACAGGCGAGCTGGAGCCTATCCCTCGCCGGCCACGGGGCTCGAACCTGGACCTTCTTGCTGTGAGGCAACAGCGCTAACCACTACACCACCGTGCCACCCCTTTCAGTTTGTATTATTTGTATTTACTTTTTTAGGTTTTTTTTATTTCAGTTTAGTTTTAGTTAGTTTTACAAGTGCATTAGTTTTAGTTTGACGAATTGACTAGTTTTAGTGTTAATTTTAGTTTTTCAGGTATTGCACAGTAAATACTCCTTCTTTTTTTGAGTTTTACAGCAGTGGATATTACTGCAAACTTCTAGAACTGATCCATTACTGTCTCAAAGAGGAGAATGAAATGAAAATGAAAACAAGGCTGATTTTACATGCAGTTCTATTTCGTTTTAGTTTGTGTTGCATTGTCCACTGTAGTTTTTATTCAAGTTTTTGATTGTTTGTTTTGAAAATTGTCACTCTATTTTTATTTTAGTTAACATCATTATTTTTTCACTGCTAGTTTTAGTCTTAGTTTCCATTAACTATATTAACCCAGAGGTGGCATGGTGGTGTCGTGGTTAGCACTGTCACCTCACAGAAAGAAGGTTCTGGGTTTGAGTCCAGTGGCTGACAGGGGCCTTTCTGTGTGGAGTTTGTATGTTCTCCCCGTGTCTGTGTGGGTTTGCTCCAGTTTCCTCCACAGTCCAAAGACATGCAGGTTAGGCTAATTGGTGCCTCTAAATTGACTGAGTGTGAATTGTTGTTTGTCTCTATGTGTCAGCCCTGCGATGACCTGGCGACTTGTCCAGGGTGTACCTCACCTCTCACCCATAGTCAACTGGGATAGGCTCCAGCTTGGCCGTGACCCTGCACAGGATAAGCGGTAATGGATTGATGGATATTAACCCGGAGATGAGTTGTTGTTGTTTAAACCACAACCATCTGAATGAAATCCAACATGTAACTTTATATAAATACTGAAATATCTAGATCACCTTTCACATCATAATAACAAAATACATTCATATCTCCAGGGTTTCCATGGGTCCTTAAAATTCTTAACAAGTCTAAAATTAATTCATCTTGGATTATAAATTTAATGTTACTTTTAAAAAGTTGCATTAACTTCAGTTTTGCTTGTATGTATTCATGGATACAATTTGTATTCATTACATGACAGGCATTTAGCAGATGCTCTTATCCAGAGTGACTTACAACATATCCAGAGCAGCCTGGGGAGCAGTTGAGGGTTAGGTGCCTTGCTCAAGGGCACTTCAGCCATTCCTGCTGGTTCAGGGAATCAAACCAGCAACCTTTTGGTCCCAAAGCTACTTCTCGAACCATTAGGCCATGGCTTCATGGCTGTTGAGTATTAGATTATATTTTTGATTGATTTCTTGGACCATTACGAGCATTAAACATCTGACTGGTGGAGGAATGGGTTCAGGTGGATAAACCTTCAAAAGCAGGTTCTGAACTTGGTAGATTCCAAACCAGGTTGTGGCTAGACTCTGCACTGAGATGGTTCTCCAAGAGCAACTCTGTCATGTCGTAGATCTCCCTTATAATTCAACTACACTGAGAATTGGAAATAAAATTCAGCCATTCCTGCTGAATCAAACTGGTAACCTTTTGATTCCAAACTTGCTTCTCTCACCGTTAAGCCATGGTTTCTTCCCCCATGGGGTGTACAAACTTTCGACTGGTACAATAAAAGATTAGGCACTATTTCTAGGTCACTATTTAAATCGAAGCAGATTTGTAGCAAAAGGTCAGAAGTCCGAGCTCTTCCGTTGTCGTGGAGTCCATGCACACTCCATGTCCTTACAGCAAATCATTCCATGAAGGAAGTTCGTAAATTGATGTAAATATTCTACTTTTCACTCAAGCTGCTGATCATGTAATTTTATATAATGTAAGGACATTAATTTGGGACTAAATTAGAAATTAAAATGCAAAATAGAAACAAAGTGGTTGAGGAACACTGCTCTAGATAAGCAATCTGCCAGGACTGACGAGTCCTATCTACCTGTTTTGATTTTGGAGTATTTCTTTCTCCTAGATGAATTGCCAACCAAGGCCAGTGATGTAGTTGAGTCACTAAACCTTGAGTCCAAGTCCAGTCTCGAATCCCCAGTGTTCAAGTCCAAGTCATTAAAAAAAATTTCAAGTAGAGTCCACTCTTGATCCTAGTCAAGTCCAAGAACAAGACTCCAACCGCACTATTTGACGGTGGCTGTTTCAGCGCCATTAACATCAGTTTGTTCCTGAAAATGACGTGTGAACGTGCTTCTCTTTATCAAGGAGTGTGACGTATTCTGTCAGAGACAGTTGGGAGACGGATGTAAGTGCAGAAGGTGCGTTTATTAATATGAGTGAAGACGGTAAACAATCCAGAACGGCAGGCAAAATCGTAAAACGGTGAAACAGGCAATAGGTCGAGCGAGGCACAAACAGGCTATCGTAGACTTGGCAGAATCAAAGACGAGAAACAGGAGATCAGGGATCAGGAAACCAAACAAAGAAATAAGGCTGGGTAATGTGTCAGCAACACAACTCAATACTTCGCAAAGTAAGTGTGTTTTCACAATTTTTATGTAGGCGTGCTGATTGCGCTTTAATCCTGTGCACGCGAGAGTCCGCTTTGCACGCGCGCTGTCCGGAGCACGCCCAAGAGTCTGTCTGATGCACGCGCCAAGGTGTGACACTCTTGCACGAAATTAGTACAAAAATTAATGTAGATATATTACATTAATATTGTAGTAATGTAGATATTACAATAATGTCTCCAAGTTACGAGTCCAAATACAGTTAATGCACGAGTCCGAGTCATCAGTGCTCAAGTCCGAGTCGAGTCACAAATTCTTAAAATTAGGGCACAAGTCAGACTAGAGTACTACAAGCCTGGCTAGAAGTTCCTAAATCAAGTGATCTAGATATTTTTTATAATAAAATACAAACATTTTACAAAGTTTGCAAAAAAGTTACAGAAATTTCTCAGGTCACCTTCATCAGATTGAAATTTCAGATTCACAAGTTATTAACTTGACTCAATTTCTTGAAGTTGAACAAAAATGATCTAAAACTTTTCACTGGCGGTGTACGTCAATGTACATTTAGTTAAATAAAAATCATTGTAACGGAAGATACATAGCAAATTTATAATGACATTATTTGTACGTTAGGGAGCAAAAAGCATTCTCTGAAAAGATGGAAAAAATCCTCCATCAGTGTTAAAACTACCCTTAATAAACTTAGCAAACAAAATTTTCTAATAGTTGGACTGCACCAGGATTAGACGTTTTTGACACGCTTCGAATTCAGAAACACCCTGTTAAGAGAGACTCTGTGTGTGTGTCATCCAGTTTCTAAGAGGGTTTAAATGAAGTCCTCCATGGCCTCTTGTTCCTTTGTTCCTTTTGTGTGGAGAGAAGAAGCCGTGGCCTCCTCAGTGGAGCTCAAATCCCATCAGCCACGCTCCCCACCAGGCCACCGAGTCAATCAGAGCCCGCTTACTCACACTAACTCTGTAATTAAAGGGATAGTTTCAGCAAGTACGCCAGCCTAACGATGAATGATAGTAAAGAATGAAGGCAAACTGGGAATCCTGCTGAGAGTTTAGTGCTGGTATGTTGTGCATTCAGGATCATGGAGGAAATGTCAGGAAGCCATTATTCTGCCGAGTTATAGATTAGAGGAATGAAATTCATGTGAAAAGTTCCATATTGACATCCTGTACAGTTTTCTCTATCTGGTTACAACTTTCCCATTTACAGATTGCTGTTAAATGTCTAAAAACAGACAGCAGCAATGACAGCATGCAAGTGTTCGGTTCGAAAAACTGCTCATATGTTCTTTCTTAATACACCGATTACTTTTCCTACAACAGCATGCCACCAAAATGATTTCTTGCTCATATACGAGGTCACAAATCACACATTTATTTTTATTTATTAAAGAATGGAGTGGTGCATGTTTCATACACTTATCATGAGATTTAATATTGAGGAAAGTCTACGAAACAGGTTATTTCCTGCTGTCCCTTAAACAGTCTTTCCCTCGCCAGACTATTCCCTATTCTTTTCTTTACCCATCACCACCATCACTATTATTTTTATATTTCTCCCCCTGACGAGACTTAGTTATGAGGGTCATTCGAATTAAAGTTTCTGAAAATTTACTTCATAACCTACATCGTAAACAAATCTCTTTTTTTAAAAGTAAATTTCTAACAAGCTAAATTAATAAATTACAAGCTCACAATTTAAAACTTCTGATTTTATTGAAAAGTATACCAACCACAGCAGATTTATCCTTTTAAAATGTAATACGATTGGCTACTCTACCTCTAGGCTATCAGCTCATATACCATGAGTAGAGAAAAACAAAATGATGGAGCACATCAAGTCACTTTGTTATCAAGTATTTAAAAGAAACAGAAATAGTGAAAGGAATATAGGTCCTCCCATTATCTCCTGTTCCACACTCCAGCCCAGTTGGTGGCAGTACTGCAACTTTAAGTTGGTTTGCCAACCGCCAAAAAACCCTAAAGACGAAGAATGTGGCAGAGCGTGTTGCTGAACCAACAAGGACGAAATAAAAACTACTCAAAAACAAAACCTCCCAAAATACAAAAAAAGCAACAATATATGGAATGAAAGTATTTGATGGTAAGAACGTCTCTTTATTTATTTTTCAAGAATTATTATCGCATTTTCACAAATTGCTCCTGTCATTTCGCTGGCTTATTTACATTCTAAGCAGAAATTATTTTGTCGGACGTTTTGTATAAAGTTTTCATTTATCGAATTTGCAAAAAAAAATTAATAAAAATCCTCTGTTTCTCAAAATCCAGTGAATGTGGATAGAATAAAATAGTTGTTCCACTCAATTTCGTCATATAGCCAACTCAGTGCAGTCATCTCATGTACGACTTGATTTCGTGGAATAACCGTTAAATATTTGAAGACCTGGGAAAAGTCCCAGTAGAGTTTTTATTTCATCCTCGGTTGGTTCAGCAACACACTCTGCCATTTTGTTTTTCTGTACTCATGGTATATGAGCTGATATCCTAGTAGTAGTG
>JAOBAM010000019.1:40662657-40674390 GCA_025212355.1 Notarius kessleri
GGATAAAATTAGCTCATGTTTTAAGTCGTTCAAATTCTGTAAAGCTGCTTTGCGACAATGTTTATTGTTAAAAGCGCGATACAAATAAACTTGACTTGACGAATCAAGATTTCTTTATTTTTTAATCGAGTATGTGCTGTACTGTAGTCTAGGCTTGGCTCCAACTGTGCTTAAAAATCTGCAGTACAAATAGCATCTCATAAGAGAGGCAGCTCATGTGACTTCCTGGAGTGAAACTGTGGAGTAGCCCTGGGGGAGAGTTCAGATACCACTGGTATACTGTTGCAAGGCTCTCGCAAGTCAAGCATTTTTATTAATAAACCTTGTGAAAGCAGCCAGCTTTCCAGTCTCCAGAGCTTGAGGGTGGTGTTGACAGGTCACAGCTCATATAACCAACAAAGATGTTGACTATAAGACCTAATTTGCTTGGCAGGACTGAGGTTTTCAGGACAGCAGTGTGTTTATCTGCAGTAACAGTATGACTTGAACTTGGCTCAAGTTTTAATGCTCGCTCTATTTGTTCTTTTTTCTTCCCTCTGCAGGTAGTGAAGATTACTTCAAGGACACTGAAGTAGCATGCTGTAAGTAATAATAATAGTCGTAATCATAATAATTCATCTTCATCACCAAAGATTGTTCCTTCAAATACTTCATTTAAGAGTAACTCCTTGGAACAGATACAACATGGTACAATACAAGTCCATAGTGTCCAAAGTTATTTTATTATGATAAATAACTAAACAGTTGAGAGAAACACCTTATAATATACAGGGTAATTAACAAAATTTTAACACATTATAAAAGAATGTGTTTATGCTACCAGGCCACATGATGTGCAAGACCTCGGAAGAGACAATTAAACAGTACCACCAGAAATGTGTCCCCAGCTCTGCAGACCACAAGGCCTTCCAAAACTTTCAAAACTGTGTTGATAAAAACAGTAGATAAACTGAGACACTTTGAGGTTCAATTGTCTGTAATTGCTAATTAACCTCCTTGTGTTGTGGTAATATTTTCAATCATCCTGTTTATGGTATTTTTTTTTACATAATCAGAATCAAAACAATACTTAGTTTTCCCAATCATCAACTCATCTTGGCTGTATGCAATCATAAAGGTTTGTCTTTTCCTACCTGTGCAAAAGTATCTTCTATATGCACTTCCCAAATATTGCTGTTTTTATTTTGAGAATTTTCTCCTCAGTGATTTACTGATTTCAGTATGAATTGGTTGCATCTCTTGTGGTCTGTCCTGTCATTCATCCTACATGGCAAAATCTCCAGTTCATTGGTGACAAATGCATTTCATACCATAAATGCAACGTACTGTTAAGCTGTCTCTTTCTTACAGTCGCAAAGATGTCTTTTTACCCACTGTGAGAAAATTAATGAGGAACTGATGGTCATAGTGTATTACGTCATGAGTACACAGGTCTTTTATTCTAATGATCGTAAATAACAGCATGTGAGAAAAATGCAACCATGAACTGGCACAGATAAGACAATGGAAAGCTACATTAATCCATAAAAAGTCAGGTCTTAGTTCCAGGGTCAGCCGAGTCGGACCCTGTGTGCAACTGAAACAGATTTTGGCAGGAACTGGAGACATGAAAAATGCCAAAATAGTTGCACTTAATATTCATCTAGCTTGGTCCATAAAGTTTGCCACTCATACCATCACCTCCAAGTGTGCTGTGAGAAAGAGCTAAATATAGCCTTTGGATATGTTCCTGCTGCTAATGCATGAGTTTTTATGGCCTTAAAATCTACAGCCACTGTAGGCTTTATTTATCAGCTAATATCAATTAAACGTCCTTTGTTGAAATGTTGTATCATGCTGCCTCATTAGCTTTCAGTCTTGTCCACTGTCCTCTATACAGTCTCAGTTTCAGACAGGAATGAGAGTTAATTGGTGATATTTATGGTCAGACTTTGATCTGGATGCCACTTCTAATGCCAGGGGAACAGCTGGGTTGTGATTCGGTTGTGAACAGAAGGAAGTGATTATCAGAAGGCTCAGTAAATCTCACTACCCTTCGTTTGGAACAGAGAGAGCGAGAGAGGACACTTTTGGGATTCAGATCATTCCAGTAAATTAAATTTGACATAATACACTGAGCAGCTTTAAAAGTGACAGCAGACTCGTGTGACTTTATTGGCACGTATCTGGATTTGGTTCAGAATGCTCACTTCCTAACAAACTGAATAAAGAAATCACCAAGTGTTAAAGACTTATGAGAGGAACTGCTGAGCTGAGACTTGTCTTTAAAAAAAAAAATCTTGAAAGAACGCTCTTACTACAACCTGTGCAGAGCATGTGGGATTTATTACACTGTTAAGTTACATTTTAAACCCTGGGATATATATTAATAATCTATTAATTATACAAGAGACTATATCAAGAAACATCAGCAACAGTCACTTGCTAAAGTGAAGGTGGGGTATGAAGTTTGAGAATTATGGGTGAATTTATTGAGGCATGTATTGATTGATGAGAAGGCAGACTTTTACAGTGTCACAAACTCCTGTATGATCACCGTTATGCAATCAGCACTGTACACATTCGGTATAATACTACATTAATAATGCTGAACTGCCACACAAACAAACCAGATCTTCTTGCCCTGGACAAATGTACATCATTCATGAATTTTCTACATTTTTCTGTCTCACAGGATCCAGCTTCCTGTCGTCCATCATCTGGATCACCATTCGAGCCCGCATTAACAGTTTTACAAAAATGAATTTACAACTCTTGGTTTGGAAAGTACAGAAGAACCTCGACAGCTGTGTTTTCACTTCAGCTCTTTTCATTTCTCTGGCATCTCAGGGTTAACCCTTTCCCTGTCCCCTTCAGTGTAAGACCTCTGGACAACTATTTTGGATATTCAGGTTGATGGACTGCACAATTTCCCACAGTAAAGAAACTTGATTTTTTTGCTAAAAATGGATAGTTATTTGATCGAGTTATGAACGATTATTGGGAAACATTAATGGTTCAGTAAATGGCTGGCACCAAAAGTAATATCAGAGCTTCATATATACATTGACATTTTTGATTTAGTTGATTTTATTTAATTTATTACAACCATAAAAAGGGAATAATTGCAAAATAGGAATGTTTACTATTTACAGTTTAAATACACAATAATATCGAGCTGTAAAACAAAAAGATGAAATACAATTCGGTCACATATTTCTAATTTCATAAAACAGGGTTTGTGTGAACTGACAAAACTGGTTTTACTGCAAATGCATCACCATGAAGAAACACATGGACAAGACATTAAACCAAACAAGAATAAGAACAGTGAATAAATAAGAACCTGCAAAACATGATGGAGTACAGTGAACTGTTGAGTGTTTAATCATAAATAAATTGTCACAACTAATAAACAAATAAAATCAGTACATCTTAATATTTTGGAATGATAATCAGTCAACTAAACATGACACTGATGGTTTTTTATACAGCTCCATTTTGACATCTTAAAAATCGGGTTTGTTATAAAGCATTGTATCTGGCATGCGTCATCGAACAGCACAGACACGAGACCATCACACATGAGAAAAGGAAGGTGTGTATAAAAAAACACATTGGAAGTTTATCAGAACAGTGACAGAAAAACAAATTATACTGCCGTGTTTTTATTTCAAGTGTAAGATATGACCTCAATTAATATAAAGTGTATCAAACATGGACATCGGATGCACGAGCCAGGAGTCGCACAAAACTCTCTTGAGAGAGGACGTCCTCATGGACACGTGTGTGTCTGTGTGTATATATGTTTTTTAATATGTAAACAACACACACTTACATACACATAAACCTGGATTTTATTTAAAAAAGAAATGACTTTTGGCCCGAGCTAAACCCTTGGTCCATGTACACAAAGCTTATGTACTGGTGTAATTAAAATCAATTCACTATAAAAGTTAGTCATGGACTTCAGCTGGATCCATGCACCACTTCTGCTCTAAGTTGAACATTCATGACAGACACAAGTCAACACACTGAAGCTAATAGGAATGTTTATGCACTTGGAAGAATAAATACGAGCATATTTCTGTCATGCATAATGTAAACCTTTGCATCCCCTTTATTAGCAAATATGTATATGAAAATGTAAGAATGTGGTAAGTCTGAAATTTTAATGAGTAGGCTCCAATTTTCTGTCCATCATTTTTTTTTCTATTCGCATTTTTGCTTAAATATGGGAGCCTTGTGCAGAAAGTCTTACTTCATGCAGTAGATGGCACTGTTTATCTAATAACCTCTCTGTGTCTTTTCCAGGAAAAGGCAGGAATAGGAGAGTCTCAGTGTTCTGTAGGTTGGAATCATGTCACTGTGATGAGGAAATCTAAAACAGTTATATCATTAGTTTTGTGCATTACACTATTCAGGTAAATGCCAGCACAAAAAGCTAGGTAGAGAATTAGTTTTATGGTATTTAATGTCTTTTTAAAAAACTGAAGATATCAGCAGATACCATGATGCACTGAAACCTTTGGCATGGAGTTGGAAGGTTATCGCACCGTGACTCATCATCAAAACTTGTCCGACTTGTAATTTCAGTTCAGTTCTCTCTCAGTTGATGATTTATGTCCATTTATATGGGATCTCAGATCAGCTCTCATGATCCATATCTGCAATGAGCTGCTCCAGTTTGTAGGCGAGTCTTTGTTTCTGGGCCAACGAGTCCTGCTTCAGAGACTGCACTATCTGCACACAGCCACCAGAGGGCAGGAGAGGACAATAATGAGACCTTTACTTTGTTTCTGAGTTCACACTAATAGTACAATGATGTAATGTCAAATTTCCAGCCTGTAATATTGATATATAGCAAATGTAACCAATTCTTTGGGTTTGGAAAGGGGAATGGGTTTCAAAAACACAGTGTCTATATTAAACATAATAGCAGTGCAGGAGTTACTGTCTCCTGTCGTCACATCTGCGACACATAACTACTCGAATAAATACGGACTGTACATCGCACAGTTATCCAGCGCAACTCCTAAATCCAGACATGTAGAGACAACTGGAACTTTCTGACAGCAAGCCAGGCTGCGAGTTTAATCTCAGCTCTGAACTACGTCTGGTTTCCGAAAAGTGTCTCAATAATAAATTCCCGGCAAACCGAAAGGCTTGATTTCTCAATGTCTGAATAACTGGTGACTTTTCTGTGTGCACCAGACATTTTGTCAGCGTGAGTTAGATCTCAAGGGAGCTCATTTACCACAGAGCCATGAGATGAGGACCATTTAAGGACAGGAGCTCGTTCTGCAGTTCTCAGTGTCCATCATGTGTGTCTGAGTGACCAGAATGTAAATGATCTGATATCGTCTCCTTTGGCTATTGGTTCTTCATTTGTCCCAAGAACGTTCCATCTGGAACCCGACAACAGGTTTTTCCTCTCAAAGAAGCCTTTGAGTCATGACGGTAAAGAACAAATCAAATGCTCTGACATTAAAAAAAAAAAATCAGTCGTCTATGGCAGTTGCAGGGCTGTAAAAGCCTGTCCAATCATGTAATTCAGTCAGAATGAAATGATTGGATTACCTGCCTGCTTGTCCACCTGCCTACCTGTGTGCACTCTGCCCATGCACTCATTGCATCTGACCGGAGTCTTCCACAAGGCGAGGCAGACGTATTCCAGACATACTGTTACAGCTAGCGAGCGAGTTGACCGCTTGTTGTTTATGTTCATGATGATAACGTCAGGTGTTCTTTTACATGTGAATGAGACATGAGGTGGTTAGATATGAAAATGACGTGCTAAGCTTTTCCCCTCAGCACTCTCTCTCATGGGCTCATCCTCCAGCAAGACTCAGGCAGTGCGCATTCATGTGTTTTGGAGGGAGGGCTGAAGGGAAGGGGTAGGGTTTTTTTGGTTGGATATTTTATAAAAATCTAGCTTTTGCTAATTTCTCCAAAATAATCAACCATCTGTCTTTAAAGAACCCTTTTTAAGAGTGTATGTGTGCAGGACAAGCTCCTCATTGTTGCACCTTATTTTCTTCTTAATATCGACATCCTGCATCAGCTACAAAGAGCACAAAACACAAGAGACATGATAGGAAGCGTAAGTCAGATCTGAAGTATACTGTACCTCCCGGCTGTATTTCCTGACGTAGGCATAGATCTCGTGCAAGGCGCCGAGTGTGTTAAATTCATGCGAGTGAAGACGTGCCTGCTCGGCCAAATACGCGTTCATGTCCTGATCGCTGATGGATGCCAGACGGCTTATATCAGCGTAGTACCTGAAAACGAGTCACAAACACACCTGAGCTTGGTGCCAAAATCCGTGGAGATGCACAGTGAGGAATGATAAATAAGAAATGCTTTTGGATGACTTTAAAGTTGGACAAATTAAGCAGATAATTTATTTATTAGATATTTATATTTTGGAATGAAGATTTACTCTGAAGATGAAAATGACTCCTGAGATTCATTGTGGTGTTATTCCTCAGAAGGAACAAACTGCAAAGGAATCTTTAAATATAAGGCAGTGTAATTGTGCATTGTGAGCTGATTACGCTGTGGAACCTGTCACTACGAGTCGAGCAGTTATCCTGATAAAATGTTAAATGTAGCTAACACTAGCCAGGTGACAAATTATGTAGAGTGCACTCAGAAGTGCCACTCTCAACCTCTACAGAAGAGAAGCGTTCAGATTTCTCCTAGTGCAGGCCGTGATCTTTGTAGGCTGCAGGGTATATTCATGATCAGAACAGAACACAGCCAGAGACCATTTTTCCTCTCCTCCTGATTGGCCAGTTCTGGCTTCCCTGTACACACCTGCCTCAGGTTTGCAGTCAGTAAGAACTGCTGTTTCTCACTTGTATTTTACAAAGGACTGGCAGTTTGTGATGCATTTCAGCTGCTCATCATTTCACTACTTCTAGTTTTGAAACTATGACTGTTCCTCTTTTGACTTCCTTCAAGCATGTGATAATGACAGCGGATGACTTGAACAGTTTTAGATTTAATTTGTCAGCACACACTTACCGCTCCACCCAGCTCTTATAGTGTGGGATGTCTTTCGCATACAGGAGTTTGTTCGAAGGCGAGTCTTTGCCGAGTCGATGTTCCGAGGTTGAGCATGAGTCCATGAAGGTCTGAGCCACTACAGATAAACACGCATCTGTAATGCTGCTCTTATGGATGTCGAACACAAACTGAGGGTTTTTGATCACGTTCACCCAGAAACGCAGAGGAAGACTGCATGAGAAGAATTAAAAGTGAACCCACAAATAACAATAACAACATTTAAAGAACTGGTTTAATCCTCATCCGAATCAGACTGCAGTACATTTTCATAATAATCTCCTGTATGTCTCAGTGTTTGATAAGTTGACCTTATGAAAATAATTTTCTGTAATGAACTGAGTCTCATGTCAGTGTTGTTTTTTCCCTTCAGGGTTCTTGTCATGTCTCACCAGTTGCTCTTCCATGTGTGTCGGACATCTGGGTCATGGATGCCATGTTTGTCTGCCTGCTCATCCAGGAAGTCGAACATGTATTTGATGGCAAGCGGGAGCGCGCTGCCCCGATTCACCGTGCTGAAAAGTGTCTCGAACAGATCGTCCACAAACTTCTGCAATGTGCCCTGTAGGAACACACAGAACAGGTAATTAGAAATCGGTATAATCTGTGTGTGTGTGTGTGAGTGTGTGTGTGTTTGACCTTGGTGGCCAGAAGGCGGGTCAGGTAGATCTCAGACACCATCTTGCTGCCGCGCTCAGCTTCTTTTTGGTCTCCGTGTTCATGGTTTTTGACCAGATGCCAAACTTTAACACCACTCTCCAGATCCGGAGTGATCATCGGCACACGGGAGCGTGAGAACTCTGGACTGCCCGCTGACATGGAGCGAAGGACTGCATCTGAGAGACCGAGGGAGGGAGGGAGAGACAGAGAGTGACCTCTAAGACCACTAATGTGTATCTGGAATTTTGGGGAGGGCAAAACTGAAAAGAGTTAACTTTAGTGAATAATTTCTCACAAAAAATCTCATCAAGAGGCGCAGATTACCAGAGAACTGCTTTAGTAAAGAACATTTATGCATTGGGCCTCATTTATCAAGCTGGATACAAACAGATTTATTCATAAATCTTTTGAACTTGCACTGACGCAAGAAAAGTGGAATTCATGAAAAGCATGTAGTTTCAGAAAAACATTGATATTCTCATGTCCGTGTGTGTAAATCCATGTGTCAGAAGAACTGATGTAAACCTTGACTTGATCAACTTAAAATGATGCAATTTGTAGTGACCTTCAAGAAAAAATGTGAAGCCCATTCGAGAGAGTTGAGGGCATTTCTGCAGCAGAGAGGCCAAAATTACGAAATTATTCAGATCGCCTTAACTTGTCAGCTCAGTGATGTTGCTAAAGTATGGAATCCCAGGCAGAATGAACTGCAAACCATATTTAAAAATCATCACCCCTGTTATAGCAGTGTCACCTCAGAGAAATCTTGGGCTGAATTTTCAGAAATGAATGTTAAGCTTTTTTCTGACGTAATTCCGTTACTCACTTTTCTTTCCTCATAAAAGATTTTGCGCTCAGAGCTAAATTTACATAGCCATTTTTCCTCTGCTTTTTTAGGGTTAAAAGATACTCCATACAGTGTGAAATTTTCATTTATTACCATTATCTTGAGGACTGAAACAAAAAAAGTTAACACACTTTGCTGTGAATGTAATTCTGTTACCGAAGAACTACCCTTGAATGATTTTTCAGAGGAAGAAAGCTGATAAATATCAGATGTGTCCCATGCCATTTTCTTTTAACACTGCGCAACACTTAAAGCACTTCAGCTGAGACACTTAAAAAATTTAAAATTGCAGTTTTTCTGCATGACACCCTCGGTGTGCTTGATCACACAGAGAAAGTTTTTCTGTTGTATCTTTTTCTTCTCCTTCCCTTTCTTAACTCACACCTAATTTACCTTTTCTTGTTCATTTCATGCTCCTTGCTGTCTGTGCACTGTGGAGTTTTGTGGGCGTCACAACATGCAAATGAGCTTTCAGCTTTGACTTGACACGCATACAAAGAAAATCAGCTTTTCCAACACTTTTGTCAGTCCTGAGGAAGAATTTTGTACAATTTGGCTTACATAAATATTTACACACAACCAAGGGAGAGAGAGAGAGAGAGAGAGAGAGATAAACAGATGGATGGAGATAGAGATGTATGCCTATGAAGCCTTTGCAGACTTTTTTCTCTAGTTTTCGATCTAAAAGGGTTAAAAAGATTTAGTTTGTAAATTACTTTGTGTTTATGTTGAAAGTGTGAAGCTCAGCATGTCTCATCCTCAGGCTGTGTGCCACAGCAGAGATGAAGAGGTTAATGATACACACAGTCGGACATGTCGTACACACACACACACACACACACACACAGCAGTTCACTCCCTAATTAGCCTCTGCTTCCATCAGTAGATTAGACAGGTTGAACTCTCGCCCCCTCCACACTGAGCGGCTCATCACAGGAGGTCATTCTACAGAAATTTCTCGTTCATGCTGCAAGGTCACGGCACACTTTCATACTCATTAACTCATGCACACTTATCTCACACTGAACAAAAGAGCTGCTCTGCACTGAACTTTTCCTGACACTCACAAGCTTCAATTCAGATTCATTTCCTTCCAGACGACAGAGAAATCAAACATGTAAAGAAAGCATTTTAACACATTTGAGCTCTGCTTTTAATACATTAGAAACAGATGGACAATGAAACCGATATATTAACATTAATATTAACCCTTTCAGCTCTACATTAAAGGCCTTGATGAGTATGTGTGATGGACAGACTTTATCAGCACCGAATGCCTGTTGCTGTCCATCTTCTTCCTAAGTCTGCATGGCGTCCCTTCCACATCAATGAACTGGTTACACTGAAGTACCCATTATGTCTGAATGAGTGTGTCTGTGTGTATTCAGTGGAACAGCATCCCATCTAGGTTGAATTCCTGCCTCTTGTTGAGTGTTCCTGGGATAGACACTGCATCCATCACAACCCTGACGAGGAAAACGTGTTTACTGAAGATGAATGAATTTTCATGTATTATTTTAATGGCCATCATGTAAAAAACTCAAGCTATCTGAGCTGTTGTCATGGTGGTTACATTCAATAACTGATCGTGTTCATTTTATTTTATTTGCACATTGAGAATTGTGGCTTTTCTTTTGCAATAGAAATGCGTGAGAAGGTTACAAATTAAAGTGTGGGACAGTTCTGGATTAAAGTGTGGGATGGTTACAGATTCAAGCATGGGACATTTCCGGATTAAAGCGTGGGATGGTTACAGATTCAAGCATGGGACATTTCCGGATTAAAGCGTGGGATATTTCTGGATTAGGTGAGACAGGTGAAAAGGCTCATCTGATTTACTGTGATGCTACAGACAGACAAAAAAAGTCCATCTGCACTTCTCACATTTCTACATCATGATGAGATGCTGTGATTGGCCATGCTGGTCATGGGTGTCAATGGTTCTTCTCACGTCATGGTTCCCATGGCAACAAGCAGTGTGTTCGTTGTAGCAGCACACTTTCCTACTTGTGAGTTGATGTCACGCTCCCGGGCTCACCCAACACTCTGGACTCCACTTCCCACAATCCCACTCACACACCTGACACTACCACGTGCGCTCCATCAGCCAACCCGGAGCCACTTCCTAGGAGTGGCTCCCCTGAGTTCTAATTGTCATCACCTGTACCTTTTTGTTTATATCTGTATTTATACCCTTCTGTTTGTTTTGTTCTTTGCACAGTATTGCCTCCACATTTCCGTGAGCCTACTGAGCATTTATATTTCTGATTGCGGTTCCGTGTATGACCCTTTTTGCCTTCCGGTTTCTTCCCGTTTTGCCGAGTCCTTGTGTTTATCTGCTTGTTTCTCGATCTTTGCCTGTTTCTCGACTCCGATTTGCCTGGCCCTTGTGTTTATCTTGCCTATGTTTTCCTGATTTCCGGTTCTTGGACTATTGCCCATTTCATGACCTCGATTTGTTTAGCCCTCACTACTTTGTTGGATTTCCTGGTATTGGCCTGGCCTGATTATTGCACATTGTCTTCTCTCACTGTGTCTATTAAAACCTTGAGTTTATTCTTTATCCGCGAGCGTCTGGTTTGTCACAGCCACATTACAGTTGAACTGCGGTCCTAAATTATTCAATTTGTGCACGTACAGTTTACGTTTTTAGTGAAGGGTTCAAAATGAAAACAAAAAAACCCTCTTGTTTGAATCAACAGCGCTAAATGGAATGTTCCACTTCCGAATCAGATTATACACCACTGAAGAATAAATTAAATATTCATGAATGCTCAGTGTCAGTAACACTCTTGAGTTCACACTTAATTCATTTCACACACTGATGTAACACATTGTGTTGAATCCTGAAACAAAGGAAACTTATTAAAATTCTTACACATTTTTGTTTTGGTTTGTGTTTTTTCTGTTGACTCCGCCCTGTAACTTGTCATTGGTTGAATTGTCCTTGCAAGTGTGTGTGCGTGCATGTATTCCATGTTCCTGTCTCTCATTCCAAGTTCCTGGTGTTATTCTGATTTTTGACTGCTGTCTGTTCCTCTGATTTATCGTTACGGCCCTTGCCACAGAAACGGTTCAGTTTTCACCCGTTAGAATGAGAAAAGGGGCGGCATGGTGGTGTAGTGGTTCGCGCTGTCGCCTCACAGCAAGAAGGTCCGGGTTCGAGCCCCGTGGCCGGC
>JAOBAM010000019.1:40687009-40698188 GCA_025212355.1 Notarius kessleri
AGCTGGGATGGGCTCCAGCTTGCCTGCGACCCTGTAGAACAGGATAAAGCGGCTAGAGATAATGAGATGAGATGAGAAAGGGACACACAGACAGAGAATGCATATGGGTGGGTGTGTGTGTGTGTGTTGTACTCGTAAAGGCAAAGCATGTGGGTGGCAATGATTTCATGCTCCATTAAGACTCCATTTTGATCATGTTGGTGCAGATATTTTTGTCCTTCCAGCCACAGGTCTGTAAAATGTCACTTTCATGTGCATCACACGTTTCTCTGGTGGTCATCACCAGATGGATCAACCAAAATGGATACTGGTCATCAGTTATCTACAAATATAATTAAATGCCTGATGACTTCCACAGTATCTTAAATCACAGGCTGCCAGAATGCCATCCAGGGTCGAACACCTGAGAGCAGAGCAGGAGAGATGCTTCAGAGAAACTGCAGAACAGTGACAAGAACAGTGACAGTGAGGAGGAGGAGGAGGAAGGAGACACCTGTACAGCCTCACAATACAACAGCATAATTGCTGATGGCTCATGGCTTGTGTGTGTCCAACACATCAACACCCAGGTGTACAGCTTCCATACAGGCTTTGGAGGAGTTTGTTAATGATCATGTCTGGCTGTGTTCTTCCCACTGAAACACCACACACACACACACACACACACACACACACACACACACACACACTCACACCATGTAGCTTAACTCTTTACCCCTTAAAGCAGTTGCTACAGCCACCGTTGTGTATGTATATACTGTTCACCCTTAGAACATATTTAGAAGAAAAAAAGTCTAAAGACCAGGTTTTGACAAGGTTTTAGACAAGGCATCATATGTCGTCATTAAGGGATATACACAGGGGCGTCATATGTCGTCATTAAGGGGTAAAGAGTTAAAACTGTGAGAAATCATTGCAGTTGTTGCTTATGATATTAAGATGAACTTGTTTTTGTCTTAAATTAAGCATAGTAATTCATCTAAATTTAGCCTTCTGTGTGTGTGTACCTGGCAATGCTCCACTCCGGTTCTACGCTCTGTACTGTTGGATCCTCGATGTACTCGAAGCTCAGTTTGGTATTGAGCTCGGCCTGATCCACTCTGACCCGAACCGGGAATGAATCCTCGCCGGAAAGAGAGGGCGCTGAGACACACACGATCTCTGTGGCACTCCGACTGCACACACACACACACACGTAAGCATGCTATATTTCCATTTCAGCTTAACAAAATGTTCTGTCTCGTTTCATGACAAAATGAAAGCACAGAATAATAGCACGTGTTTTTGGCCTCTTTAAACACTGAGCACTTTCAAAGGTTTGAATGTGAGCAGAAATTTTAAGAAGTTTTAAGACTGCATTTTTTAAGTCATATTTTCATTCAAGAATGATCAAACATTACAGAACCATTCACTCAAGATATATTGTTTTATTTTTAAACTCACCCCACCCCACTGCCAAAACAGAGATGGGGGCTGATGATGCTCTCAACTGTCAGGGCCTTGTTTCATCAACCCTCTTTACTCTGAGGGGAACGTTTAACACCTTTCAAAGTACAATATCAGTACAATTTCAGGAACAGCATCAGATCATTAAGCCAGACTGATATTTTTGTGGTTTTGGAGATTTCCATTCTCACCTAATTCTTCTCCAAGCCAAAAGGGAGGCAAAGGCAAATGCATTTTTCTTGTTATTTGTCATTAAGACCTTGTTTATTAATATTCCAAACTAAAAATTCTGGTCATTTATGCAGTGGAGTTTACACTCCAGTTTAAATGCTTCATGCAGGATTTTTACACACAGGTGATCAAAATCCTTTTCAAATAAGTCCAGAACATCTGTACCATGTCCGCTTTGGCAGAGTGACAACAGTCACACATTCCCTCAAAAACGGGAGATATTTTGAAGATTATAGTTTCAGTGTGATTGATTTGATGAAAGACTTTAAACTGTATCAGGTTGAGACAGACACAGGAGGTTGTTCCATGAAGTTGATTCGGAGCTCAGTCGCAGGTTTCATCACACGTTTCTACCCCAAGTTCTTCAGACCATTCAGTCCTTATTTTATCAAATGACATCTTTTGGAGAGAAATGGTTGTATTTGTTATATTTGAAATCAGGCCTTTAAGTTGCACAGGAGTTTGAAGAGATTGTCCAAACCTGAAATTGCTATTAAATGCAGGAAAGGTTGAACTCAAAGTCTGAATAAAGTGAAAGAAATGAAATAGATCTGATCATCGTGAATGCTTTTTTTTTTTTCCCAGAGTATTGAAACTAGCAAAAAGACCAACTGTGTAAAAGTCATAACATCTCACAAGGCCAACTCTGTGCCACTGTGTCAAGGTATGATCCAATTTTTGTCTGAACTGTGAATATATTTTGAGAGTAGAAATTACTACAGCATCTGAGGTATGCTGTGATGGTGGAAAAGGCAATTTTGACGTTGACGTACAGGAGTTTGCCTCAAATTTACACCGAGACCAAAAGCAGTATCTAATTTTTTGTAGATTTGCAGCCCAACAATAATAATTCCAAAGATTAGGGAGCACCAGCCAGCTCAAGGAATCCCAGGAATTTTCACATCCTCTAGAAATGTAAGAATCACCTTCTCTAATGACCGAGAAAAGGATTTGGACAGAAAAACTAAAAGCCACTGAAACAAGTACAAGAATCTGGGTAGTACATTCATCTTTATACAATTAACTCAATTAAGAGATACAATCCAAGTAAGAGATCAGTGCAGTGCCGACCATCTCTGGAGGTCTGATTCTACTCCACCGATGAGGCGTTTGAAATTCTTTCCATAAAAGTCAGAGAAGGCACGAATGAGATGTATTCCTGAGTATTTAAAGCCAGATGTGAACACACAGAAGGTACCTCAGTGGCTGAAATCTGAAGAGCAAGACTGCATTTTTGAGTGGTTTTGTAAGATTAGTTTCTTTAGTCACTTCTTTCAAGGCCACTTTCACACTTTTTTTTTTTCCTCGTCCACCAGCACACGGTTAACATTTACATTTTATTTCCCTTTGGTGACAGCGGAGTTTCCGGAATTGAAATTCAACTTATCAGAAAAGCACAGAGAGCTCTCAGAGAGAGGAGGAACGAAAAAGCACTTGCTCTATCGTCCGGAGATGAATGAGAGGCAGGGCTGATGGGAGAGCTGGCTGGGGGGTGGGGCTGGGAAGAAAATGGGGTGAAGAAGAAGAAGAAAGAAAAGCATGACATCAGTTATTTTTTTTACCTGACATGGAGGGCAGAGTTCTAATGCAGTGAACAATGTAACTACAAAAGTGACAAGTTTCCCAAAAGCATCGCAAAGTTAAAATCATCTTAACTGGGGGGGGGGGTGTTTCAGTGTCACGGACGCTCCAATATTGAACGATGATCGTGATCTCACTGACGCTTTTGTGAAACATGAACCTTTTAGCTCCATTGCTCACTTCCAAGACAAGTTAATTAAGCGATACTAGATAGAACTGGTAAGAGTGTTGTCATGGTTACAGTGTGTGTGTCATCTGTGCAGTTTTTATTATCGCATCAGTCTAAAAGTCGCTCTGATCAGCACTCTGTCTGTAAAAAAAAACAAACGTAATGTCAGTCGTTTAATCAAACAGCAGTTTGTTCTTTACATGTTTAATTTTCTTTAAAGAAGTGACACATTTTTCAGTCATCTTAAGATGTCTCTCTCTCTCTCTCGCTCTCTCTCTTTTCTTCCTCTCTTTACGATCTCAGACACTGGTGATATCTCTGGCCCATCACACAAACACCGCAAGGAGGTCACGGAGTTTATTTCAGGAACATGGTGACGACGATGAAGTGAATCCTCCCACACTCAGGTATTCACTGCATCACACCTGTTCATACTCACCTGTAAAACTCACAAGTGTTGTTTCCGAAGCAAACATTCACACTGCTGCCTGCATTCAAGTCCTGACCCAGTATGGTCACCTTGGTTCCTCCAGAAACGGGCCCTCGCGTCGGGGTCAGTGCTGACACACCTGGGTTCTGTGTCACAAAATATCACACACAGAGTGTGTAAACATCACCATACACTGCTGTGTAAGTATCAACATCTTGTACACTGTGTGTAAGGAGCCAGTTTATATATATATAAAAAGAGAAAGAGAGAGTCATGTACCACAAATGTGTAGAGCTGAGAGGAGTGTGTGCTTAGTTCTGGCCTGCATTCTGCCACACACAGCTGCACCGGACCGGGAGAAATGCCCAGCGGTGCCGAATCCATCTCACACACCAGTCTGCAAAACACACACACTATTATGAACACACACACCATCCAGCGTGTGCACTCTTCCATGCTCATAAACGCAGCCATTTCTCTCAACTTCCCCATGGCTTTTCTCTTATTACCTCCATTACTCACACACACACACACACGCACAAAGAAACTACCTCCCTTACACACCATCTCAATCTCCATGGCAACAGCGAGGAAGATCTCAGTGATCAGGATACTCGTGGATCAATAACAGGGAATGAGGGACACACACACACACGCACACTGATCAAATGCATTAGAGTGCATTACATTCTCACTGATTACACTATTGATTGGGAAATTATCATGGCTCAAAGCAAGTGAAACACACACACACACAGAATCTACATGAACAGCATTTCCACTTTGCATCAACTGTGTGATATGGCGACAATAAATAATCAGCTGCAAGTTAAAGTTAAACTTTACAAAAAGTTTTATTTGTTTCTTCTCGAACCAGGACTTCTGACGCTAACGTTAAAACTGTTGTTTGGTGCAGCTGGTTCAGTGTTTAATATTTTGTACATTGAAATGAACTGGCTTAAATTTACACATCTGAAGGCGACCCGCTGCTCGGAGCTAACTTTAACTCATGTCAGTACGATTCTGTGGGGTGTAACGCTTCTCATTTACACTGTCAGTCATCACTGTTCCTTATGATTTAATTATTTCACACTGCACTGTTTTAATCTTGTGTTGATGGAACAAATGAAAGAATCAGGAAAACTTGGAATTCAGCTCACGTTTCTGGAAATGAACAGTTCATACAGCAGGTTTGTGTGATGGAGAAAAGTCCCACCCACAGGATATACAGTACCAGTCAAAAGTTTGTACACCCCTACTCTAGTCATTCAGAGGATTTTCTGTATTGTAACTATTTTATATATTGTACTGTAGAACAAAACTGAAGACATCAAAACTATGAAATAACATCTGTGGAATTATGTGGGAAACAAAAGTGTTTAAAAAAAACAGAATATCTTTGATATTTTAGATTCTTCAGCGTATCCAGTGTTTCCCTTGATGACACTTTGTACACTATTGTCATTCTCTTAACCAGTTTCATGAGGGAGTCACCTGAACGCTTTTCAATTTAGCAGGTGCCTCGTCAAAAGTTAATTAGTGGACGAGTTTCTCACCTTCTTAATGCGTTTGAGATCCAACAGTAAATAATAAAAATACTCTTTTAAAAATCACCCTATTCCACACCTGTAGCAATCCATACATGTCAAGAACCGAACAACTAAGTCAAGAGAAACGACATCCATCATTACTTTAAGACATTAAATGACTTTTAATTCATAAAAATAAACACACTGTAGTATTTACAGCTTCATAAACACTGCAAAGACAACTTCATAATGACTAAGACACCTCCTCACAGACAGAGAGGAAGAGGAGGAAGGAGGACAGGCTGTGAAACCACTTCGGGCTGAATTCCCTCACGCTGCACTGGACAAAAATAAACCACACAGTTCCCTGATGTACAACTGGAACCTTAAAGGGACAACACTTCGGTCAGTTAAAGGTTATAAAGGTACAACACTGATCTGATGTTCCCATGTAGCTCGGGGTAGCATTGAGAGTCGTACTCGACTGACACTGAGGTGCTTTCCCCCACAGACGGTGTACTTTGTTAATGAGCTAATTAGCATATCGCGCAGGAAAAACAAGATCAAACCGTGACGCGGAACGCAGATGAACACCAGATCAGTCGTTACCCAGATATTTACATCCAAATATGTGTTAATGGAAAGTGTAAATGAGGCCTTAATGAGCACCAAATTAAAGATGTTTTTAAAAACACACATCACTAATCAGAATAATATTCATCTTTGTCTTCATATTCATACCGCGTCTTTCTTTCCATGAAAATCTCAGGCTGCTTTTCAAAAAAGAACAAATTACAGCCAGCTCTGAGAAAAACAATGAGATATGAACTTTCGCATGAGTGATGGAGGCATGAAAGAAAGATTCCAGTTTGTGTAAAATTAATAATGTTTTTACAGAAAGAGGAACGAGGCGTCTCTCCACTTCCACAGAGTGTGACTGAAAGCGGAGCTGCTGAGTGTAACACCCATTAGGACATCGTCAGCTCTGAGTGTAAATTTAAACTCTCCGACGTTCTGTTTAAATCGGGGATGTTAAACTCACACTCTACCCAGGTCACGTCAGCACGCGTGTGAGTCCTTCAAGGGACGTGATCTCAACTTATTTATTTTCTTTAACACATTATCAACATGTTATCATTCTTCAAGAAAGAGATCTAACAAGAACTCATACAGGATTCTCGCTGCAATCCATGGGACTCGGAAACGTCCGAGTTGAGTTCTGATCGAAACACGGATGCCCAAAGAAAGGTCATGTTTGTATGGCTTGTCTCTGAAATTGCTAAGCATAAAAAGAAGAATTACATTAATTATTTCTCTGTGATGAATGACATGAGGTCGGTCAACTATTTTTCTTCAATTTTGTTGAAAAAAAAAAGCTATCCATCAATAAAATCAGCAGAATTATGTTATGAATCTAAATGTACAGTATAAAGCTGTTAAAACACAAAAGCTATGTGAAGTAAAATCAAGTTTCTGACAAAGAGAGTTCTGTTTACAGTGACTGCACCGCTGCCATCTTGTTTTGGTCTGGGGGGGGGTAATATCAGAGAACTGGGGCGATGTGGATGTTGTCTGAGTTTCTGACTCGGAATTCTGAATCGAATGACTGTTGCATTGAACTTTTCTGGGTCGGAGTTCAGGTTTTTCTGAGGTCCGAGTACAGTGGATTGAAATGCGAAGACATGCATGTTCTCAACAAAGATATGCTGCAATCCAGTGAACTCTTAACTCAGACCGATCAGACCAGTGGAACAGATCATTCTGTAAAAAAGATGAACTTACATTCTACATCAATTCTCTTCAGATTAATTTCTCTACATGATAATAAAGTCTAAAAGGAGAAACACTTCAGACTGAGAAGAGGGGAGGAAAGTACACAAGGGTGTGTGTGTGTGTAATCAGTGAATCAGGACTTGAGGCTGTCACTCAGTGTGTGTGTGTATAAATAAGCGAATGTGAATTGGTTTGATTGAGCTGTCAAGCTGCATGTGTTTCTCTCCACACACTGATTACACACTTCTGTGTTGAACACTGTGAGTGTGTTACATTCACTACTGTGTGTGTGTGTGTGTGTGTGTGCATGCGCATGTGCTTGTTACATCTTCCCCTTCACTCATTCCAACACTGACACACCCTAACACACCACAGAAAAACGCCCAATTTCCTGCTAATATTATAAATTAGTCCTGCTGGGGCTCAATCAAATTACAGCACGCACACACACACACAAAATAACAAAAACACACACACATTTTGACACACAGAGGTAACAAATGACTCCCATGTTGGTCACAGCAGCATGCAGAGAATTCCAATTACAGAGATTTCACAGCCCCGAGCCATCTGTCTCACTCTCTGTCTCATTCTCTGTCTCCTCCTGTGCTGGGAGAGAACCTACCCTGAAATAGGAGCTCAAAAAAGTCCCTCAAAGTGGTGAACTACAATCGTTCTCAGTTCCTGCAGTGTGGACACACAAAAAAGGGGAACTTCCTCCAACAGTTCTAAGAACTATGAAAATGTTCCTCTGGTTCAAAAGCACCTTAAGAAAATATTCAGTCTCTCTCTCTCTCTAACCCTTTTTATCTTTCAAATCTCCATTTCGATCTTCCTTCATCACACCAGCTTTTACATCTCAGACAGGAGGCCTTTCTCTGAGACATTTGGAAATACTTCCAAAGATTTTTTTTCTCATGTGCCTATTCAACATGCACATAAAACATGGTGTGTGTGTGTGTGTGTGAGAGAGAGAGAGAGATTCTCTCACTGTTCTGCAGTGATGTAACCGTCAGGTCGGGCGTGACACGGGACCCCGGCCACCTCCACGCGCCCCTGCAGCTCCGACAGAGACATGCCCAGGTTCACACCCCGGATCGTCACCATGGTCCCGCCCTGTGGAGGGCCAGACAGAGGAGACACCTACAGAGAGATTAGAATCTTCATGAAAAGTAGGAAAATTATCCCGAAGTGTGTCATCAGAAAAATAAGTTCTTTGTGGGTTCTTTGGAGAGTAAAGGGTTCCAGTGTGAACCGTCTTTGAAAGGGAAACACTCTGGAAGGAATAAACCAGTCAATCTATCAGTCAATCACATAGCAGTTTGAATGTTTTAATAAATCTGTTTTGATGCTGGAACAGAGCAGTTTAACTGTGGAAGAAGTTGTTGGTTTGATGCTGTTTGTTTGTGCACAGAAATGCACAAGTTCACTTCAAAAGACTCACACTGCTTAAACATGCATCAAACCAAATTCATAACACGGCCCAAACAAACACAAACTCATCTCAGCACACACTTTTCATCATTTACTGTTTCTTTTAATCTTTATTACTTTCTCTTGCTGCACCAATCATTTTTCATCCTCATTACAAACTTAAACTCGGCTTAAACTAAAACTGATCCTCAACTCAAATTTATCCAATACTCAAACCCCAAACTCAATCTGATCCCAGACTCAGCCTCAGTCCAATCCAGATAAAACCCACATGCAGTCTAAACAAACCTCAAACCCAAAAACGACCCAAAATATAAATACATTAAAACTGAACCTGAACACACTTAAACTTGCGTGCTCGAGATACAGAATGCAGCGATCTGCTTCCCCTCTCTTTCTCTCGACTCTGACACACAACTAGCATTAGCACTCACACATGTTCGCACCTCCACATCCCATATGGCTCTCTCTAACTGTCACTCTTTATGATGAGCACTCGCTCGAATTTGCGCTCAATTTAATTACAGCACAGGTGCAGAGGAAAAGAGGCTTATGGGAAACAATTAAAGGGATGTGGTAGGGAAGGGAGCACACACACACACACACACACGCAGGGCCTTAAACAGATTTCTGGTGAAGAATGCTGGTTATGTAAAGGCATTTAGCAGGAAGTGGAGACTCGCTGTAAAAATAGGACTGTATGAGAGACTGTAATGGGGGAAAAACAGAAAAATGTTTTCTGGAAACAGAAGTAATTAAAATATAATAAACCAACAAACCTGCAAACTGTAATCTCACTGCGGATTGGAATTGCTATCATTTGTCATCGTGACAATGTCTGTGGTCAGCATTTTTTGTCTCTCATAACCGAATGACATCCTAATTTGCATAAACGGTGCAACTCACATCACTGCAGGCTGGAGTGTGTGTTGGTGTAACATTTATCAATAATGTGAACGATGTTTTACACACTGCTGTACAGACTTAAATTACTGTGTGAATTTCCTGTGGAAAGCTACCAATGAGCTCATCATTGTTCTGAATACGTGAGGTGAACCAACTGCATCTTTACGAACTGCTGAGTTACTCGGAAAAAAGCGCTCTCGGCCCTCTTCTACATACATGAGCTCACGTCACTGTGAGTGACAGGGGAGAGAGAACATGCCCCTCCCATACAGAACGCCATGGATAGCTGGAACAGTGTTGGGGTTCAAACTCATGAATCTTGGACACTTTCCTTTTGTGCCACTCAGGAGCCCTACATCATCCTTACGTATGTATCTGTTTAACGCAGCATTTTACACACCCGATTTACACACTCGCAACTTCCAGACTACATTTATGAATCATTTATGTCACTCTGACAAAGTGAACAATCACAGCTCGAGCTGTTTTAACAGAAGCATCTCAGTAGTGAAATCTATTAAGAGGCGGAGCTAAATGGGCGGTGCCAAAAGGCAGGGTTTATGAAAAACATCCTAAACTATCAATAACTATTGTGAGATATAGATTTACAAAATCACTTTGTGAGTTATAAAATGATAATTTTGACACTTCATGACATTAGATGAACACAAATAATACCAAATAAAATAATGCACAATGTTAAGTTTATAAACAAGATTATAAGAAAACATTTGACATCCACCTGATTTAGTTTTGCTTATTAAGAAAATTGAACTGAGTTTACTTTATTTTGACACTAATGACTCCCACTGCTGTGCTGCTACGAATTTGTTTTATCGGCTCATTAGCTAATGATCAAACCCCTCATGAGCTGAGTCTGTGTTTGAGACACAAAACCTCAGGAGAACGAAAGTTAACTGGCTGTTAAACTCTGATGGCGTAGCTGAAGCTTGGTGAGTTTGCAGGTTACTGCACTTACTGTTCATCCCTGGTTCAGAAATTTAATTTGAATTGTGTTAATTGTGAATAACTCCGGTAAAGTTAAACTGTTTGACTGGCTGTAAATTTCATGAAAATTGGACAAAATTTGCAACCTGTGAAAACTTTTAACAGTTTTTGGTAAAATCCAAGAGAGTGGAAAATCCAAGATGGTACAAACTGATGTCACGGGGGGTGTTGAACTTCGCTTGAGCCAAAGAATCCAAAGGTATCTCATTGAAAACTGGAAATATGGTTCAAAAGTCACAGACAGAAACACAACTCCAAATGTGACCTGTTGGTGGCACTAGAGCACTCGAGGTGCAAACATGAAACTTGGTGAAAATAATCAGGGGAAGAAGAACAAGAAGCTGAAGAATCAGAAAAGGGAAAAACACGATACAGCTTCACTGCTTGGGCCCCCAGTCCATTCCACTGATTTTACCATCATTATGTAAAATGTTTTTTTGTTCCTGCTTTCTATATTTTTGCATTTTGCTGATTTATTTCTGTTACTTTTTTAAAGGCCAATTTTGGTATTATTAAGGAGCAACATGAAGAAATGTGGGTGGCACAGTGGTGTAGTGGTTAGCACTGTTGCCTCACAGCAAGAAGGTCTGGGTTTGAGCCCCGTGGCTGGCGAGGGCCTTTCTGTGTGGAGTTTGCATGTTCTCCCCGTGTCCGCGTGGGTTTCCTCCGGGT
>JAOBAM010000019.1:40702689-40713486 GCA_025212355.1 Notarius kessleri
TGGGGGGGAATGAATACATCCAGACAGACTCTGATGGTCTCTGTACTGTTCATGAATCCACCGCTTCAGTGTTACAAACTGCACTGAGAACACAGCGTCTACATAAAATCTGAGAAAATCTCTGGATAAAATAAAATTGGACTTTTTTTTGAACACTTTGTTTTCATGCAGAAACTTAAGCAACAGTTTCATCATCAGAACACAGGTAAATTCTCATGTTTGTCATTTTTTCATTATTTTTTATTGTTCCTCCTTCCCTAATGCTCAGGAAGCAGCTCTTAATAATATTCTTGAGGCGTCTGATGCAGCACTTCATGGCGTAATAATCTCACTGCGCTTTTTTATGTCGTTTCTGTGTTTAAACATAGATGGTCTTTCTTTCATTTTGAAAACCCTGTTCAGGTGAGTGGATTTTTTTTAAGTAAAAATTAAGTTTTCAAAAATACGAAAATGAGATAATTCCCTGCACTTCTAGTTTAGGATCCAAAATCTTCTTGACCTAAAAATGAAGATTGGACCAAAGCTATGAACATGACCTACACACACACACATTTCCTTGCAAGGTCTCTTATTGTATTTCTGATCCCAGTTGTGTTACTTTCAGTTCTGATCCTGGATGATGGGTTTGTGGTGTTGACCATCAGCTAATGTTCTCACTCTGACACCAGTCTGAATCAGGAGCAGAGACGACGGAGGAATACAACTCCAAGGAAACGCCAGAGGAGCATTTAGGAAATGTTTGGAAAACAGAGGCGAACAGGTGAAGAATCACAATGACGCCATAAAAAAAACACAGAGCCATCAGCTGAGGACAGGACTGTGGAACACTCTGTGTGTGTGTTGTTTAATTAGTTTTCCTCTGCAGCTAACTGCTGGTGACATTCTGTCAGGAGTAAACGAGTTAGTCCGAGATGAGGGATGTCACAGATGCATTTCTAAAAATTGTTTTCTCAAACACAGTCATGTTTATGAGGATTCTGTTTCTGTTGACTCGCTGCTCTCTGCCTTTCCCATTTTCCCCTTCGCTTTCCTGATATGGTCTGTGTTTCTTGTTCTGTTTCTTGGTTGTCATGGCAGTTAATTAGTCACACCTATTCCTCATCACTGCCTGGATGTGCATATGTTCTATGTGTTACAGCTGTGGTACCAATTTGTGCGGGGGGTTGGCTTTTCCTGATTGTAGTCTGATCCTAATTCTGGGTTCTGTCCTGACGTGGCTCCACCCTGTCCTGCCCTCACTCCTCCATGCCATGTCTCCCCCTGCCCCACTCACACTCCCCCTGCCCTGCCCTGCTTCCACCCTTATCTATGCTGACTCCGCTTTATCTATCCTGACTCCGCCTTGCCCCGTTCTGACTCCATTTTCCTTTTTTCATTTGTTATTATAGATGACAATATCATGATCCTGTCTAGTGACCCAAATTTTACTAAAGAGACTTTTACTTGTTAAAACATCATACCGAAAAAATACAGAATAACTCAGACATTTGGAGTTACAGTGAGGTTTATGGTTTTAAAAGACACAGGCGCAAGTGTGTGTGTGTGTGGACAGACTCACTTGTTGTGGAGGACACACCAGCCGCAATGTGGATCTCCTGAGCTTAAACACTCCTCACACCGGCAATACTGCTCACAGTGTTCCACCGGTATCTGGACCACCTATACACACACAAACACACACACACTCTAATTAAATCACTCCAATCACAGAACTCAGCTTTGTTTCTAATCTCGACACCAGTGGACGATGTCACGGCGGATCGATACACCCAATCGATGGCCCAAGGCGTGTTTTATCTGAGCGGGCACTGACGACCGTAATCACAGTAACTGACCTCGACTCGAACACAGAACACTTTAAACCTCATTACACAGAACAGAGTGTGCGCACACTAACACCATACAGGGCATCTCTCTCTCTCTCAGTTAACCTTTTTACACAGATATTCTGTAATATTGGAGTCATCTCATCTCAATATTCCGGTTTTAGTGATTTACAGCAACCCCAATAAATCTGGCATGAAGCCGCTCCAGTGTGTGTTTTTACACTGCAAGCTGGTGTTCAGCAACCAGAAGTGTGACGTGTCACAACAGAGCATCGATGTCTTGTGTGACGTATCTAAGTTTTGGAAATCCAAACACGCCGATCATACCGGCGCTTCTTTAAACAGCGCAGCGGTGAACTGAGTGTTGAGGTCCATCCACCCATTATCCATAACCGCTTACCCTGTGCAGGGTCGCAGGCGAGCTGGATCCTATCCCAGCTGACTATGGGCGAGATGCGGGGTACACCCTGGACAAGTCGCCAGGTCATCGCAGGGCCCTGTCATGACCCTGAGTGTTGAGGTGATTTTGTTACCCATCACATTTATACCCCTCTTCAAACACAAGCAGAGAAACTGAACATCATGTGATCACTTCTGTTAAATAATTTACCTTTAAAGGAAACAACAGCCTCAATATATATCATGATTGTCACAGAAAACTGTGCTCGCAAACGAGAGAGAAAGAGAGAATCAGCGTGAAATATAATGAGGAGGAGAGGAGTGGATGGAGAGACTCGTGTAAGCAGCATGTTTGTGAATCAGAAATCTGTTGGAGGAGAAGGTGAAGAGAAACAGGAAGTGATGGAAGACAGAAAGGTGTGTGGATTTTAGATGCCGTAGATGGAGACATTTGAATTTGTGCGGCTCTCAGAAAGAAGAATGTCAGTGTTAAAAGTGCCACACCCCTGTCCCGCCGTGCCGCCTGTCCCTTTTACACACACACACCGATTCCAGCTCTGTTACTACCAATCACTCAGCTCAGAGGAGGAACAACACACACACACAAGGAGGAAGACTCCTGCCTTGAACAGGCTGCAGGGAAAGGGGCGTCTGTCTGTCTGTCTGTCTCTCTCTCTCTGATGTAATTTCCTGATGTAAGATATACTGAATGAAAAGCGGATTAAGGCCGATCAGTGAAAGTGAACCCCCTCCCCTCTCTGTCTCCCCTCATCCTCGCTTGCCCAGTGGATTATCCTCTGCTTTTCCCTAAATGGAATTCTATCTCCTTCCACTTTTTCATTGTTTACTTTATTTTCTCCTCCATTTTCTCTCTGCTGTGCTGCACTGCATTCCATTAAACAAACGCTTTTTCAAGGGGAGAAAAATCAAAATACAAATCAGATGCACTCCAGAGAAATAAACTGCAATTTAACTTATTTAACTCATCCGTACTCACAGGAGTGTGTGTGTGTGTGTGTGTTTTTTTTCTGTTACGATTTTCCATCAGAGGCCAGACAGTGAGAATATAAATGAGATGTTAATTTGAGCAGGTGCCATAAACACTCGAAGCACACAGACGGAGACAGTGATGTAAGTGAAAGTAAACACGAACGCCTCTTTATTCTTCCCTTTTTATCCCACATGAGGAGATTTTCTGAAACCAGAGGTGTGTTTATTATTTATAAGCAGTTATAGCTTCTGTATTCCATTATTCATAATAATTAATCGCACATTAGACTGATGGAATGTATAAACAGAGCACATGGAGTGAGAGATAAAGAGTTAAACAGTTAAACACCAAACTAAACTCTGTTTCTGCCTTCCGGATTTTCTTTCACTGACAAAAAGTGACAATAAAAGGCTTGATACCGGAATCAGACAACATGATGGTTTTGTCTTTCACGATGGTCTCCATGTTAGATTCGACAATCAGAGTGCCATAAATGCTTACCGTGTCTTGGTTAAGAGACTGGCAACGCTACAAGTTTGACTCTGACCAATTAACGTCGTTCATGTTCCTGCATGTTGTCGGGGATGACATTATGGGCTGTCTGTCCTTCAAAGAGAACATGAGGTAATGAATGTGTGATGTCAAGATCATGACATAAATGTGCTACCAGGTTCACTGTATAAACACAAGGTCTTATGGAGGGGGAAAAAACTGGGTTTTGGGAACTGTATACTCTGGTAAGTGACGCTACAAAGATCTGTTTTAATATCAGGTACTTTCATAATCAGTATAACTGAAATATGAATATCTTTATTGTCATTGTACATGTACAACAAGATTCAGTGTGCAATCCCAAGCTACATGAAAGGGATTCAGGAAAAATTTAAAATACAGAAATATAAATTATACTGTTTAATGGAATTTGATTATTGGTTTAATATTAAAAATTAATACATCTGGGTGTGAAAAGGCTTCCAGCTTGTGTGATCCTGTCACTAAAATGAAGTAAGAAGGTAAAATCCCAGTTAGATCTTTGGAGTCATTCTGGGGAGCAACCTGAAATGGAAATGTGAAGTTCTAGAGGTGACACGCTGCCCACCCTGCTCCGACGAGATGAGCATAAAGCACACTTTCCCACACACCTTCAGTACCTTAATCTGTAGCCACCTCACGTGCCATCCTACTCCACCTCCTTCATACACTATACACTTCTCCATTAAACATCTCGCAGCTTGTTCCTTGCAAAGACAAGGTCAGCGTTCAACAAGCAACCTCACAAAGACTTTGTCAGACTGCAAGAAAGATAAGTATTGATGAGAGGAAAGAGTCCCAGGTGAGATGCCAAAGCTCCATCGTTTTTATTTTATGTTCTGGCTCACACTGCGCAGTCGTTTGTAAGCTGAAACACTGAAGTCTGATGTGTAGCTACTTACCTGCTCTTTCTGTAAAACAGTGATTAATGTCACAGCTTGTAATGTTGAATGCAAGTTCTAACCTGTGCTTTTGTGAGTTTTCAAATTAAAAAATAATCTAAAGAATTAGAGTTCAGAAGATGTTCAAAAAGTGGTGGGCTTTATGAGGTCCTGTGGCTTAATTTGAAGAGCTGAGATAAGAGGTGCTTCTGAGACAAAAAGAAAAATTTTCTATCATCACACAACTCCAAACAAACCCCTCAGTCAGAGCACCAGAGACTGGAACCAGAAACCTCATGTAGCTGAAGCAAATCTGACTCCACAAACCCACCAAACCTGTGCCTCAGAAGTTGAGTGGATTAACTGGATCAGCTCAGTTGGTTTGAGGCTGGAAATGAACTTTGTTCAAAGATAAACCTTGAGGAACTGGATTAGTGATGTCATAGCTGTTTTATGAAATAAATGGACATCAAGAAATGCTTCTTGAAAGCATGCTGGGATAAGCAATGGAAGAGAACTATAGATGACGATATGACAAGATGTAAAAAGATCAGACAACTCAAATAAAGTGACTGACTCAATAAACCCATCAGTGACACAACATTCCAAACAAGCATTGGGCTTTGGTGTTGGGCTTCTCTCACAGCTTCAGAGTGATGAAACTCACCCTGTGGGAGTTCCAATAGAATTTGTGTTCAGGTTAGTCATTTGTGAGTCAAAAGTCCACAAAGCAAGCACTTGTCCTTAGTGGTGCACTGGTTAGTGTCACAGTTTCTGGTATGGACAGTCATTGGTTTGAATGTGTGCTTTTGCTCATTTCTGTGAGATGCTGCAAAAGACAAAAGTGAAAAGTTCTATAAGAAGACTGTAGGGTATGAGATTCTGTGGCTCAACTGGATGCGTGCCCCCTTGGGGATCAGAGGTTGTTGGTTCAAATGCCAGCCAGCCCTCTAGGATATAAGGGTTGTACTTTATGTGAAGATAAAGCTTGAATTAATATAATAAGGGTGGAGCTGCTCTGTTGAGGTTTTTTTCCTCTAGAATGAGGAGTGGTGCTGCGTTCAACTTAACCCAGAAGTGGGAAGTCAGAACTATGTAATTTTCTTTCAAGTGACAAAATGGAAAAACCATAGATGCCTCCATGTTCATCTTTTGTGCTGAGTGAGGAATGTTTACCTCAGAACAGTGAAGTGTCGAGTCAGTGTTAGTGATAAACAAGCAAACGTGTCTGTGTGCTGATGGATCGAAACCTAATGCGTGTATATCCAGTATCTCTCATTTACAGGAAAGAAGTGCTGCTGTTTACTGTGATAAGCATACAGAAAGTCCACTACCGCATGCACACACACAGAGACAATAGTGAGTTCCAAAACCTTCTCCCATCACACTGCTCCAAACAAACCCCTAAGTCAGAGCACCAGAGTCTGGAGCCAGAAACCCCACATATATGAGGTCAATCGGAGACCACAAACCCACCAACTCCAGCACACCTGCTCCTCATCATAAGTTGATCGGATTAACTAAATCAGCTCAGTTGGTTTGAGGCTGGAAATGAACCTGGTTAGAACAGAAACCTTGAGGAACTGGATTAGTGATGTCATAGCTGTTTTATGTAGTAAATGGACTTCAAGAAATGCTTCTTGAAAGCATGCTGGGAACAGTCATGGAAGAGAACTATCTGATGGGATATGACTCAGCGTGAACAGATTGGGCAACTCAAATAAAGCAACTGAATAAAGAAACCCATCAGTTACACAACGCTCCAAATAAGCATTGGGTTTTTTTTTTGCTTTGATGTTGGGCTTCTCTCACACATTCAGCTTGGTGAGGAGTGATGAAACTCACCCTCTGGGAGCTCCAAGAGAATTTGTGTTCGGCGTAGTCATTCGGAGTCAAAAATCCAATAAGCAACTCTCATTGCTTGTAGGTGGTGGTACAGTGGTTAGTGTGATAGCCTGTCATGTTCAAGGTTACAGGTTTGGCACTGAGCATTTGCTCATTTTTGAGTAAAGCTTCAAAAAAAAAAACAACACACACACAAATGAAAAGTTCACAGTTAAAAGCTTTGTCCTTGGTAGTACATTGGTTAGTCTCAAGCTGCTGCTGTTGAAGGTCACAGGTTTGAATCTGGTAAACTTTTGCTCATTTCAGAGAGAAAATTAAAAAAAAACAAAAGTGAAAACTTTCATAAGAAGCCCTTTTGGTGTGAGATCCTGTGGCTCAACTGGTTGAGCATAACCTCTGGCTTCTGAGGTTGCTGGTTCAAATACTGGCCAGGGCTCTAGGATAGGGGTGGTACTATGTGTGAGTACAGGATGAGTGGGAAGGGAAGTAGGGAAGGGAAGTGGGGTAACAAGGGGGCTGCTGGCCCCCTTGGAAGATAAAAAGGTTGAACTAGGCATTATGAAACCCTTTTGTGCCTTTAGTTTAAGGATAGAGTACCTCTCCATGTTCCTTCCTCTCACCTCTCCTCCAATTCCCTGATCAACCCTACTTACTCCACCCACACTCTACTCCCACTAGCACACCAGAGTAGCCACAACCCAGACCAGACTTGAACCAGCAACCTCAGCCATGAGAGACAAGGATTTTTCCACAAAGCCACCAAGCCCTACACACTCATACCTCTTTTTTTGGGGGGTTTGTCTTTTAAAATCAACCACAACTGTTTAAAGGAAAAAAAACACACCTGAGATCGCCCTTTTCCACCAACAGGGAACAGGTTCTGTTATGGTTCATGGACCAAATTTTGAACTGTTCAGAGCATTTTGACCAAAAATAAATTGGTTCAGAACCTGAAAAGCTGGTTCCTAGCTGGACCCAACAGATAACTTTTTTTTTCATCCCAAAAGCAAGCATGGACTGACAAAAAAATACATATATCTGCAATAATAGAACAAAAGCTCACAGGTCATCAATGTGATCTGACATCTTGCTGCAATAAACCCTTGACTTATGTTGTCCAATGCCCTCCATTGATGACATCTTTGATTACAATGGTTCTGCTCAAAACTGATGGGCTAGTTTACTTGCTAGTACTAAGGTAATTCTGAACGAAACCAGTCCTAGAACCTGTTCCCTGTTGGTCACAAAGCAGCAAGAGAGACACCGGAAATCTAACAGCTAGAAAAATGCCTACAAAAGGTGTTATTTCATTTAATGTAGTTACTGTTATTTCATGTAAAAAAAAATTTCAGAAAAACGAAGCAAGGCAAGTTTAAATATTAAATGTTCCAGACACAGAGGAACCAAGTCCCAGAATCATAAGATACAAAAAACATTCTGCTATCCTGCACTTATCAGCAGAAACTTCACAGACAGGAACTCAAGACAGAGCTGGAGTCAAGACCACCGTTGTCAAGACCAGGACTCACTGTGATCGAGTCAAGAACAGATTGGTCCAGCTCGAGACTAAAATCCATCAAACCCTTTCCGAGGCCAAGCCTTTACTTCCACTCATTGGAATAATTCACGTATTATACCAAATGATGAGGCTTTTTTAGGGAATTGTGCTGCGTTCAACTTAACCCAGAAGTGGGAAATCAGAACGATGCAATTTGCGTTTGAGCTCCAAAAGGGAAAAATTATCAATGCCTTCATGTTCATCTTTTGTGCTGATTGAGGAATGTTCACCTCAGAACAGTGAAGTGTCAAGACAAGTTAGAGATGAACAAGTGAATGTGTCTGTGTGCTGATGGATCTAAACCTAATGCGTGTATATACAGTAACAGTAACACTCATTTACAGACGTAAATGAAGTAGTGCTGCTGGGTTTACGGTGATAAATACACACACACACACACTCAGGTCACATTATTCTGCACTGAAAGCCTTTGTAGTGTAAAGTTCTCTGTGTGTGTGTGTGTGTGTGTGTAGCAATGATGCAGCTGGATGAAAGCTGAAAGAGGTACACAAACTCAGGTGCGTGTGAGAGGAATCTCATTAGCATTACAAGGACAGACTGCAATATATTCACCACTAGAGCAGAGGACTCTGTCTGTGTGTGTGTGTGTGTGTGTGTGTGTACAACCTCTCTCTCTCTCTCTCTCTCTCTCTCTCTCTCTTTTCTCTCATCACCACTCCCCCATTTCCTCTCCTCACACCTTTCTGTCTTTCTCTCTGTTTATCTCATTCTTTCTTCCTATTTTCTTTTCCCATCTTTTCTCTTTCTCCTTCACTTTTTGTTTTTCATTTCTCTTTTACCTTGTTATCTCATCCCTTCATTCTTCTCTCCTATTTCTCCTCCTTCATCATCCCTTGCATTTTATTGTTTTTCTGCACCTTTCCCTCAAACGCTTTCTGCTTATTCTTCTCTCTGCCTCCCTTTCTCTATCTCTCAATTGTTTGTTGAACAAACAAACACACACAGATAAGGAGACAGAGAGAATGACTGAAACACTGAGATGGAGAGAGAGAGAGAGAGATTATGAAGGCAGATAAATATCTGGCAGTGAGTGAAAAGTTTATCCTTCCATCTTTCTATCCCTCCATCCCACTGTTCTCCTTGAGGAGAAGATGAGCTGCTCTTCATCCATAAATCATGGACTCGTCTCCTTCACTCCATCACTCAGGGCTGGAGCTTCTGGATCGAACCAGAGCTGATGTGAGTGCAGGAGGAGAGGAGTGTATGTCTGCTGTCAGCCCTGATCTCTGTTTGTTTGTTTTGTGTGTGTGTGTGTTCGTTCCCCTGCTGTGTGTTTTCTCCCCTGCATTAACTAATAAATAAATAAATAGAAAAATATACATGAATAAAAGCAAATAAATCAAACAGACTGCAATAGACTGTCTGTCAGTCTGTCTCTCTCTCTTAGTCTTTAGTCCTCTCTCTCTCTCTCTCTCCAGTCATGTCCTAAATCAGAAGGACTGACCCTCGACTCTGCAGGCAGCTAATTAAGACAAAAATAAATAAATAAATAAATAAATAATAAGTGAGTTTATCCACAGCACTGTTTCTTCACCATCATCAGCTCATTTCTCTCTCTCTCTCTCTCTCTCTCTGTTTCCTGTCTACGACACTCTTAACCTCTTATACAGTAAACCAGAGAGAGGATTAAAAGAGACAACCAAAACAATAACAGACCACAACCTCATGTCTCCTGCTGAGCGTTAAATGTCACTTTTGTCAAACATTAAAACTGTAAATTGATTGTTTACATTTGTACTAACTAACACACACACAGACACAGACACACGCACCTGTGTGTGGCTCATGGTGTAGAGGTGGTGGTGATCTGGGGAAAAGGCCATGTCAGGAAGAACAGAACTTCCATCCATCATTACCTTCACCGACTCGTAGAGGAGTGCAGACACACCATCAACACGCACCTGAGAGAGAGAGGGGTTGAAAAAGGCTGAAAGTGCAGTTCATTCTCAGCAATTGTACATAAAGCTTGATTACAGCACCATTTTCAAAAGACTCCAGGTCCTGTATGAATTTGTAAAACCAATAATCAGTTACAGCTCTAGATTTAATCAACACAGACAAAACAACTCACACATCATGACCAGGCTGATGGTCATGCCCCTGTGGATACTGAAGAAAGTGTACATGAAATCTCAAGACCTTCACCAACTTGGTAAGTGGTGTTGCTCCATGAGTTTTGTCTTATCAACCCAGATAAGACAAAACTCATGTTCTTTGGAGTTAAACAGATATTAAATACTGTTTCTAATGTTGCTGGGTCACGGCCTGGTTCCTGTCATGTCATGCGAGGACTTGAACGTCACCTTGGACCCTGGCCTGTCATTCAACGATCACAATGACTCTTAGACATCATCACTACTGGCTGGATGATGACAAATTAACAGAATTGGGCACTTAGTGCTTAAATCAAATCAAGGTCAAGGGTTTTTTTTTATTTGTCATTTCAACCATACACAGTTGGTACAGTACACAGTTACAACGAAACAACGTTTCTCCAGGACCATGGTGTAACATTAAACATCACAGGACTACAATCTACAACACAACATAAAGTGCAGCGAGTGCAACACTGCAGACAATAAACGACACAAACAACATCAAGTGCAGAGTTGAGCATGCATATTGAGGTAGTATATGAAAAGGGAATAAATAAATGTAAACCTTTCTTTTTGTGTGTGTGTGTGTGTGTGTGTGTGTGTGTGTGTGTGTGAGAGAGAGAGAGAGAGAGAGAGAGAGAGAGAGAGA
>JAOBAM010000019.1:40784678-40796120 GCA_025212355.1 Notarius kessleri
ATTCAAAATGGCGGCTCGGCTCGGTTTTCCCTTTCGGGCGCTCTTGTTTTCTGTTAGAATTTGGTAAAGAAAAAAATGTATATATTATTTACCAGCTTAAGGTCGGTCCGTATCGTGAAATACTGTCACCTCGGCCCAGAGGGCATCGCTCAGTACTTTCAAGACCTCGGTCACGGTATTTCATGATACGGACCGACCTTAAGCTGGTCAATAACATGTATGTATTAAGTCCACTTTGATAAACCAGTAACTGAGTAAAAAAGTGAAGAATACTTATTCGACTTTATTTTTCAGAACCCAGGGGGAACCCTGAGTACTCTTGTTTACACATTATTATATATTCACAGGTTACAGAGCTGGGGGGTTTTTTAACTACATGTTTTAAAGATTTTTTTTTTATCCTGACAAATTATTTACTGACTAAAAAGAAGAAAGATCATGTCAGAAAGTTTTCCATATATTAAAAAAGAAAAAAATGAAAGCGTGTATTGGATTGGAACCATGCATAACAGGCCATGAAGCCTCACTACATACCACACTGAAGCCTTTGATACACAATTTTCCAAGATACACACAGGCTCCAGCTGTCAGGTGTGGATTGTTTTCATAAGCGTTAGACACAGGCTGTGTTCGAAACAGAAGGTTGCTGCCTTGTTGCTTTGCTTCTGTAATAGACAGGTGTCTTATAAGGCAGGGCTTTTGACTGAAGGCATCTTCTAAGGATGTTTGTTTCAAATGAGCTTTTAAGACATTGTTGTTGGTAACGTGTGACATCAGCATGCTGTGTAACTATCTAAACTCCTAAGTTTATTTGGCTAACAGATTCCTTACAAATCATTTCAAACAAATTTATTTGTGTGCAATCTTTATTTATCGGAAATATTTTCTCGAAATCGCTTTTCTGTGAAGTTTTGTTTTTTGTTTTTTGTTTTCCTGTTGCTTGATGGAGTTGCTGCACAGATTTATGGGTAATAGGCAGCATTGACAATACATCGATGTTGCCTTCAATTGAAGGCATCTTAGAAGACAGGAAACAAGAATTTGATCCGTTTCAAACGGCCCTTGATGCCTCGCTATAGTTACACCCCTCCTGAGAAAGCATTTTCCACTTTTCAAACACACCCACAACTGTAGAGCGCTCATCCCCTTCTAAATCCCTTTCAGCACACGATGAGATGAGTCATGCTGAAACTGTGAAAGGAGAAGAGTATGCTAAAAAAAATAACTTGTCTACAACTCCATAGACATTTTAAATAATAACTGATGCAGCACGATTCTTCAAATAAATCTGTATCAGGGCTCGACATCAACTTCTTTTTAATCCACTTGTCTGGTCGGACAAGCAGCAAGATTTTTCACTTGTCCTGACCATCACCTTTTTTATTCCAATGTACAGTGGCGACTGGTGAGAAAAATTCTTGGTGGGGCTGGTGTGCCAGTAGATTTCCCTGCCTAGTCCAGTATAAGCATTCAAATGAACAGTCAGAAAATGACATCAATTCCACAATAATAATTTAATTTCCTTCTCAAAATCAGCAGTTTCACAGATAAAGTAAATTAACAATTTATAGCTATATTAGGCTCCATTTATGCCTTGGAAAGGAACGGTATCAAATACAATACAATACTCAAATACCTCTTCATTGTGCCTTCTTACAGCAATGCGGTGCCCATCGTCTAGCTGCGCCGCTATGCTAATCCTTCCGAGCACAGCTAGCTTTACGCAGTTTTCCATGTGAACTCTTGATCTTTCATGCTTCTTGATGCATTCGGAGAGGTGCTTTAAGTCAGTTTGTCCAGACTGTGTCCACGTCAAATCACACCTGTCACTTTTGAAAAGGATGCAGGGGAAACAAAAAAGTGCATTGGCTGTTCCACAGCCTGTCAGCCACGACTTACGCTGGAACCAACTCCTGCAAAAAGTCCTGTTGTAGGCTTTAACTTTCTCCTTGGTTGGCTGGGTGATGTTTATTTCGGGCTTGTCAGGTCGCAGCTCCTTAACGCAGATTTTTTTCCACCATCGTCCTTTTCGCAAAAGGGTAGTTCAACAAAGATCTCACTGAATTTGGTGGAAGCTGCCCCTCAACTGTCGTCATCGCCATCATCTCTCTGACTGACTGACCTGAGGCCTCAAGTTTATCACCATAGCAACCAAAACTTTCCCACATTTTCTGTAGCAGGGCGAAATTTCCAGCACCCCAAAACTATTAAATTCGGCGATGCTGATTGGCCAAATATTTATTATTTTCCCCTAGCAACCATACACGATTGGCTATTTTGCTGCACTTCTGGGGCACTTTGACGAGCGCCCAAGAAGAGAAATGATACGAGTCTGTTGTGGAAATTCACTGTTGAATGAGAGTCAGTTGGTGGAAATGTTGTTTAAATAATTCAGATTGCATGTAGGCACAAACTATTAAGTAAAACTGACATTGATAATAAAATTTGTAAAAAATATATTTATATATAAAAAATTTATTTATTTTTATATATTTTTTCCCCCTCCACATCTGGGAGGGCGGCACCCGAGTGCCCCCTATGGGCCAGCCGCCACTGAGACTCACCTGTCGATTTCCTTCTGTCCTATCTGAAAACCATAAAGATTACATTCGTCATTAAGATTGCGTCGGCCCTCAGTGACCATGGGATTATTGAAGCCACCATGAATCTAAAAAATGTTAGAAAATGAATTTGATCTGAATTTTCTTTCATCCCTTCCCTTCTCCAAAATCTAAATCTATCAATCAACATTTGGATACGATTGTTCTTGATGACCATGCAAGTTTAAGACGATAATTAAAAAAGATTTCAATGCAATAAGCAACAACACGCTCTTTCACCAAGGTCACTCACGTTCACCTAAGATCTGTTAACAAAGCAGGCAACACAAGCTGTTCATACTAATCCTCAAACAGTACCAAATTTTACTTTTTAAAAACAATATTCATATAATGGCATACACATGTTGGTGTGCTTATAGTCAATTTACATAATGACTACAAACTACCAAAAAAAATCACAGTTTTGTCTATGTGTATTTATGACTTCAAATTGCCCACCAGGAACTTCCTGGAACTATCTGTAGTCTACGTGAATCACATGATGATCACGCATTTTGGACCACCACTTGACACGACTCTCACATGGCTGTGGTTCCAGTTATACCAAAGATCTCTGAATATACCAAGATAAAGCAACATCATTCATCTCTATGGAAGCAAAAGTGGAAGAGTTCTGGTCTCATAAGTGGGCGTGTTGCATTATATCACAAACGGACCTCTTCGTTGATTTGAATGGAGCACTGGGTTGTTCTGGTCTGCATGGGGGGATCAGTTCCCCCTGCCCCTCCCAAAAGATGAACAAGAAAGTGGTCATACGTTTGCAGTTCTCGCGCTGCCTTCATCCTCTCTGGTCACACAGTAGTAGAGAAACTTTTAAAGGGAAGATTTCAGTCCTCCCAGTTTTTCCCCTTGACAAAAGTGTAACAGTGAACTCACTTTAGCTTGGGTCACGTGTATCATTGTGAGCCAATGGTATCAGTTCTTCGATGGCACCCAATATTCTCCTCAAGTTCATGGAGCAGGCAGAGCAGTTTTTTTTTTTTAGCCTTGAGCTCATAGTGGTTGAGATTCCTGATGTGGTTCGTGAGTTTGGTTACTTTTAACAATGTTTATGTTTATTCGGCTACAGTCTTGTGCATTCGTGGTCACTGCCATAGGTGAGCTCCACCTGTCACTTCTCTCACAACACAATCCTTATTTTGTTTGTAAGCTTAGCAGGAAGTGTCATAATTTGCTAGTCGATGGATAAGATGTTAAAGATCATCACAGAGGTCGTGTAATTCTGATGAAACCAATTATTTTCACACAATAGGAGTTTGTTCAGGGTCCTGAGCCCCTTCTCCAATAGGATTCCATTCAAGATTGAAATCTCAAATAGCACTGTCCAGCAGACGGAGGTGCGCATGCGCGGTGCATCATGCCCACTCGATACGAACGCGCATGTGTCGTTGTGTTGCGCATGCGCAGTGCTATCCGGGCAGGAGCTCGCGGTAGTGACAGTTGCGCCGTTGTGCTTTGACGCTTTGGGTGGGAGAGACCGGAAAAACTCGCTCGCTAAGCATCAAACACAAGGTAAAAATAAACCAAACAAAACATAAAATTGATGTATATCAGTCGTGTGTGTCGCTTAAGTTGGGATCCGTGATATTCAGCGATATTACAGTTGAGTAAAAAGACTGCGATTGAGTTTTATTTGTCCAAACAAAGGGCCGTTTTCGTGAACAAATCGCACTTCCGCTTCTGGGGCTTATGCTAAGCTAAGCTAAATATATTTCCGAAATCATCAGCATCTAATATCAAAAATAATTGAACATGTTTTATTTAAACATTGAAAAAAAAGCACAGTTATAGCATCTGAGAACCTAAATGTGCTCCCTGATCTGAATGAGAATTACTGTTCAACACAATTTAACCTCCTCAGTTTCCACAGTGTGTTTTATTTCATCAATCACATTTAACGATCTGAGCCATTTTATTAAGTCAGTCTTTAATGTTATCGACAAAAATCAGCCCTTAAACTACTGTAATAAATGTATTTCTTTGTTTAAATGTGCTTCATGAAGACGGTTTATTTCCTGTGTTCATCCAGAGAGAGAGATGAGCGTCACTCGGCGCTCTTACGGTTTGACATTTTCACGATTTGACACCGGAATAAAAATGGATCACGGTATTTCGGTATGAAGCCATCATTTAAAACACAAACGTGGTGAAACCTGAAGTGAAAATGTTACGATAATCACTCAGTATGTCTGCACAATAATTTTGAACGACAGATTTATCATTTAAGCACAACACTTACATATTTTTTCTTTCATTGTGCAAAATTCTGCATTGAAAAGTCCGATGATAATACACTGATCAAAAAGGAAACTTCATAATATAATCCCATACCATGTGTCCTTTTCATCATTTAAGTTTGTGATGCAGCAAGTGAGGATTTTTTTTGTTTTTTGTGTGCCTAATTGTCACCAATGATCGCAGTTGCTAGCTTCTGTTACTTTATACCACAACACAAATTCTGGATTCTGATTGGTCAGAAGGCATGTTCATTCTTTTCCCTTCTCGTTTCTATAGCAATGGCTCATTCACAGGGATTGGTACAGAAGATGCTTCACTGATAAACAGATAAAAAAAAAAAAAAAAACATTGATGTGGTGAAGTTCTCTAAGATGTTTATGTAACATTTATGGGAGGAGTTTCCAGTGTCAGTGCTTTGTACCAGTCAGAGGTCAAACTGTGACTGTTTTTCAACATCTTCAGGACAGAGGAGTTTACGGTTTTTAGTGAACATGACAAGCTGCATTTTTGTTTTTGTCTTATTAACATCAAGAGAGGAAAAAGAGAGAGCCTGGTGAAAAAGCTAGTTAGGCTAATCGGATAGCTGATACGATCGAGGGCTGGTAAAAATGTTGTCATGGTTAGTGTGTTCTAATTTGCACTTTTTCTTGGGGGGCAAAATTTCTGAAATCAAATCCATGCACTCCTGTCAAAGCATCCTCACTTCAATAACGTAAGCGTACCTCTATCAGCTCCATCAAGTGTGTTCTGGTTCTGGGGCGTCAGTAACCCAGGTGCTGTGTTCCTCCAGAGAGATGGCAGCGATCCGTAAGAAGCTGGTGATTGTTGGAGACGGCGCATGCGGCAAGACGTGCCTCCTGATCGTCTTCAGTAAGGACCAGTTCCCCGAGGTGTACGTCCCCACCGTCTTCGAAAACTATGTGGCCGACATCGAGGTGGACAGCAAACAGGTAACTGAAACAGCACAAATGAGTCAAAATCAAAAAACACAAACGGTGAAGTGAAGATCTTACGCAGTGTTTTACAGAGAACAAAAATCAACCTTTTCCCCATCCCCAGAGTTCATCTACATTACAAAGCTTTGTCAGTTAGGTGATCAGAGCTCGGATTTGTCAGAGCGTTGTCATAGTTACAGTGTATCTTTTTTTTTTTATGTAATGTCCAGTCTCGGCTATAAAAAAAAAAAAAAATCAGAATGCAGATTTAACTCAAGATGGTGTGTGAATAACTCGGACCTGACCGTACAGTAGGTGTGAACTGATTATTGGTTACCTGATATTGTGATGATTGTTGGATATTTTACAAAAAAAAAGTTAACGTACATTATATAATATAAATAATAATATGAAAAGATGTGATGGGTCATGATTAAAGATCAGATGAAGATTAATTTATCGATTTGCAAGCACAGAAAATAATATTTTAATGCTTTCATACGCATTATTTTAAAATCGTATCCAGATTTTTTAGAATTCTGAAGACTTATGATTATCAATTCCACTTCACGTGAACAGGATCAGAACAAGCTTCACATTTTTATTCCTGCAAGCCAGAACGTGAAACTCATTTTGAGGAAATGTGTGTGTAGGTGGAGCTGGCGCTGTGGGATACGGCAGGACAAGAAGATTACGATCGTCTCCGTCCTCTGTCCTACCCCGACACTGACGTCATCCTCATGTGTTTCTCCATCGACAGTCCTGACAGTCTTGGTAAAGTTCACCACAGTGTCACCTAAAACACACAACAAATGACAAATCACCATCATCCACTCTTTACTCATCTCTGTCACAGATAGCATAGAATTAGCATAATTTTCCTGACCTCTATTTTCAACATTTATTTTAAATTTGTTTCTTCATTTCACTTTTTTAATTCCTAACAAGTTCTGAAACCCCTTTTACATCAGATTCAAACATTTGTAACATTTACTGCTAATCCTAGCCAGCTCGATAACACAAGCTGACCTGAGAGGATTCTCAAAGTTAGACTGATAAATTTTCGTGGCAGAAAATCCTCATATAGCTCTCTATACTGACAAGATTTGAGAATTATTAGCATGTACATTAAAAAAAAAAATGTTGCTTTTAACCTTCACAGGATGTCTGACAGGAGTTTATATCAAATACAAACAAAATGTTCCTCATTTTGTGCACCAAGTTCACAAATGAGCAAGTGTGAAGCAAAATGTTTTTTAATCTGAGAGGATGTTTGGGTAAAACTTACAAATGTTTATACTTTTCCTTCTCATGCTAGCTACAAAGTGCTAACCTGACAGGATTTTTTTTTCTCCATGTCATTGTGATGTTCATAATATGTACAGCTAATGCTAATTAGACAGCAAACACGAGCTAACCTGACAGGATTTCATACTGTAAGTCATACTTGTGTTTTTTCACTCATAACCCAAGCTAATTTACCATGCTAAGCTAAATGTTTATAAAGATGAGGGGATGCTTGGGTCAAATTTACAAATGGTCCTAATTTTCACAGCTAACACTAGCTTGAAAGAGCAAACCTGACAGGATTTTTCACTGTCATTTTGATTAATTCATTATCTCCATCACTAATTTACTCTGGATGGCTAGTATTAGCTAACCTGACAGGATTTAATATCATGGTTATAAATGTTTTGAATCTTTACTGCTAATGCTACTCAGTTATCTAGCTAGCATGAGCTAACCTGACAGGATTTCCAGAAATGCCTATAATCTTAGTTGCTAAAGCTAGCTGGCTAATATAAAAAGAAAACCTGACAAAAAAAATGCCTATTTAAGAAGAAACTTACCCCTTTTGTTCCAAAATGTTTGTGACTGTCTTTGAGTTTCTATCTGAGTTTTAAACCACACCCTCCTGTGTGTAGCTCCTCCTCCTTTCACACTCTCTATATGGGTTGAAGCTAAAGTCAAGTGCTGATCTGGTTTAAAAAAAAAAAGGAAGCAATTCACTGAGCATGGTTTCCTCGTGAAGTTAAAATGGACAAAACTGTGAAAGGAATCATGAGAGTGAAATTCATAAAGCACAAAAGCTAATGAACTGATGGCTTGTGAGCATGTGATCTAACTAGGTGAGGTTTCTTGTGTACAGAGAACATTCCGGAAAAATGGACTCCTGAGGTGAAACATTTCTGCCCCAACGTCCCCATCATCCTGGTGGGCAACAAGAAGGACCTGCGCAACGACGAACACACTCGCCGCGAGCTCGCCAAGATGAAGCAGGTACCTGATTTCCCCCAGCTCGTTGACACTGCCTGCTCTGTTAACCAAATAATCTTCAGGACAACAGAGGCCAATAAAGAGAAGTGCAAAATAGATAAATATCCAGTAAAACAGCTGCATTAATGAAACACTGGAAAAAATGCACGTTTGGAAAAATGATTATGGAAATTATTTTAAGATTTAAAAAAAAAAGCTGAACTGAATCATTGAGGTGGAAAAAAATAACCATGATTCAGAATGATTTCAACAAAAAATGTCGGGTTTTCTTTTGGTGTCAAAAAGGAGTTTGGAATAAGAATAGGTGAATTTCTTCACTTTCAAACACAAATGTGGGACTGATAAAGTTCGGAGTTCACACTTTCAGGAGAAGCACAAGCGAGAAACAGTTCATTCCATAAATAAATCAGAACGTCATTTGCTTAACGCCAAAGAGGTTTCTCTGGTCGGAATGAAAACTGATGGTTAAGAACCAAGAAAAGATGAATGAATGAAAACAGCTGTTCCAGCTCTGTTTAGAGATTTCTCTGGTTTGCTGGATGTGAAATATTTTCTTTCTCTCTCTCTGCAGGAGCCAGTGAAAGCAGAGGAGGGCCGTGACATGGCGAATCGGATCTACGCCTTTGGCTACATGGAGTGTTCAGCCAAGACGAAGGACGGCGTGCGGGAGGTGTTCGAGATGGCCACCAGGGCGGCTCTGCAGGCCAGGAAAGGCAAGAAGGGCACCAAATGCCTCCTACTGTAAAACAAACAGGACTCGATGCTCATTATAAAGGATGGGAGGGGCTGAACATAAGTAACGCCCTCTTCCCCACCCCCAATCAGCCTGCCTGAAATGACTGTGCTCAACCGCTAAATCACGTGGTTTTTTTTTTTTTTTTCTTCTTTGAGTCTTTTAATCGAAACCAATAATGGCTAGTTATGGAAGTTTTTGTCAGTATTTAAAGAGGCAGATCAGGAGAAATGTTGTTCTATTGTACTTTTACAGACGCGCGTCATGATTAAATTTGCCATATAAACTCGTGCCGAGCCAACGGTAAAAGGAGAAACGTTGGAGTCGTGTATTTGCTAAATGATATGCTCGTATCAGTGATGTTTCACTGTGACCGATGGCCCATGCAGTTATTTCGGTTTATAAATATGCAATGAAGATGGGGGGAAAAAAAAAAAAAAAGATCAGGACCAATGTGCAATACAGAAAAGACACAACACAGCCTCTGTGTTTTTTCTGGAATGCATACACTTGGACAAGACTTGAAACTTTTTTTTTTTAATTTTACTTTTCTTTCAAAACAAACAGGAACCAAATTTGGTATTTGTGTATTAAAGAAACTTTTTAGGAAGCTTGTTGGTCATCTTTCTTGCTTTCTTTCCATTTATTTGCCTCTCCAATGTTTTGATTGAAAGAGTTTTCAGTGTGCTCGTGGTTAAATTTTTAGGGGAAGGTGCAGTGACAGTTTTCACCATGCAGCAGATAAACCAATGAAAATCTTGCTGGAAAAAAGTGAGGTTGTTTTGAACATGTGACAGACGAGTGTTCTTGCCTCATGAACACCATGTGGCACTGGTTTCCCAGGAGCGAGGGGGTGGAGCATGTCAGGCTGGGGATGTTTTTAGTTTGCATAATCAGAAATATACAAAAGTGCAGAAAAATAAACATCCTGTCTGATGAAGAATGTAATATTTCACCAGGAGCTTGTGAGAAGGAAATTAAAAAAAAAAAATCACTTGAACAATGAATTATCACTAAACAGTCCCATTTAACACAACCTATATTTCAATATGCACATGTTCAAATGATTTACACCCCAGTGTGGCTGAATTCTGATTGGTCAGAAGGTGTTGATTAAGGAAGGGATAAAACACACTGGGATACACTGTTAAAGGAAAATAAATCAACAATGGGTTGGGGTGGTGCAGCCTGAAGTCAAGCACAGTTTCCATCCTGAAGGTGTTTTTTTAACCTCCACCAAGGAGGTTATGTTTTCGGTAGCATTGGTTTGTTTGTTTGTCTGTTAGCAACATTACAGGAAAAGTTATTAACGGATTGCTCTGAAATTTTTTCCAGGTGTGTGACTGGGCACAAGTAACAATCTATTAAATTTTGGCAGTGATCCAGATCACCTTCTGGATCCTGGATTTTTTTTTTTAAAGGATTCTTGACAGAGGTCTGCACTCTGTGAGTGCTTTTCTAGTTTAATATAACAGTACACCCACAAATGGTTTATTCCTCTCATCACAGCAACTTGCCCACAAATATTTATTCTTAATGAACAATGTATACTTGATCCATTTATATCTACATTTAATTTGTCAAAAATTAATTCTTGTAATAAATAGCTAGCTGACTGTTACAAAGCACTGACACTGGAGACTCCTGTTTAAATTAATCAACACCTTCTGATCGATCAGAACGTAAATGTCTACATTATCAAAGTTTGTTTTTTCTGTCTGACTGAGAAGCTTGTCTGCTGTTCAGGGCGATTTATCAGTAACTGCTAGATTATACTGTAAAGACAAAACATACATTCTTATTTGGAGTGTGTTTAACTTTAGTTTTGAACATTAATCCATAATGGAGAACTCCAGTGCTATGAATCCACACTCCACAGAGCCCTGGTGTGTTCCGAATACTGCTCGTGTGTGAGAGAGATGAGCAGCAGCAGCGGTCCATATAATAAAAAGAATCCATCTTTGTGAATTCACCATCCCACTCTTTGTAGTAGTCACTGATGTTTTTTCTCAGCTTTGCGAGCGCGAGTGATGAGGATGGGCAGCAGGGCGATTGCAGCAATCAGCGCGGCCATCAGGGGGCGATAAAACAGCCAGCCGATGGAGATGGTGAGGAGAGAAAGTGAGCAGGACACACACGCCGCAAAGAGCTTCACACCCACAGACACCAGCTCTCTCAGCACAGGAACCCAGTCCACTAGACAGACAGACAGACAGACACACACACACACACACACAATGAGACATACAGTCTCTTACACACACATGGTATTGAGCTGTACAAAAGGTGTGTGTGTTACCAAGAGTGTAGAAGATGCGCATGGTCAGATTGATCCCGATGAACATGAGAAGCCAACCACCTGCTCTCAGAGCCCATGTCATCATCACATTGTGCCGATGTTCTCGAGCAAAGACCTCCTACACACACAAAACTAATCATGATGTTTATTTTTTTCCACGAAGCTACGAGTGTAACATCTAAATCATCACACAGTCGACAAAGTTAAATCGAGGGTTCGGGATACTTCTGTATTACTTTAAACATTAAAGGGGAACTGAAGACAAATTTATCATCAAAATTCTATTTCTCATTTTATTAAATATAGGAATGCATTTCTGACAGCTATTTTGTCGCTGCT
>JAOBAM010000019.1:40836508-40848490 GCA_025212355.1 Notarius kessleri
GAGACAGAGAAAATCTTTAATAGTCTCAATTTAAGAAGTTTAAATTATTTTTTCCCAATCCTAAAATTATATCCCTGTGGCTTACCGTGAGCAGCTGTACCATATTGATTTGCTGGTGTCCAACAGGTTCAACTTGACTTTCATTCTGAGCCTGGTTGTGATCAGATTCTTGAGCACCCTTTTTTGGACAATGAAACAGATGTAGTACAAATCATTTGGGTATCAAGTTCAGTGCAGAAATAACACAGATTTAACTTAACTGTTTTAACTTGCCTGTGATGGAGTGATGTTGCGAGGAGGTTGGCTGATCCCCAGTGGCGAACTTTCAGGAAACTGCAAGTGCACAGTGCGCAGATTGGTGTACATATTTGAATACTCAGAAAAGGATGGCACAGTCCCCGAGGAGATCATCTGTACTCGCTTAGGAGAGGCCATGGCAGGCAGTGCACCACGTATTCCTAGCATTCCATCTTTCCCAGGGGGTGGTGTGGCCCTCTTTACTTCAGACTGCTTTAGGGCATCCTTGTCAGACACACCTTTCTGCAAGAGGTGGGCCCGTGGAGAGAGCGAGGCTGTAATGCTGGTTGGGGTTGAGCTGGGAGGGCCAGCCTCTGCTATATGCCCCTGGTGCAGCTCGGCAGCCGGACGCTCCCCCTGTGGGTGGTATATGAGCATCCGCATGTCTCTCGTTTGCATGTTAAACCGGTCCATTGGCAGGCCGCTGTGAAGCGCACTGCGGTATTCAGCTGGTAACGACTCTGGTTTGAGTTGAGTCGCCGTTTGCCTTCCAAGTACTTGATGAAACCGTCTTGCTGCCTCCTCCTCACTCGTTTCATGACCCCTTGCACTGGCCGGGTTGACTTTGAGAACCATTTCTCTGTTCCCCACAGCATGAGGAGACGTGGGGCGCTGTTGACCAGGCGCCCAAGATGAAGAGAGGCCTTCAGAGTGAATTCCATAGTTCATCACCGATAGTGGTGGTGTGTTGACCCTTACATCTCCCTGAGAAAGGTGACCCATGGAAATAGCCTGGCCCACACGGTGAGGTGACATTCTGCCAAGGTTTCCATGTGTACTATGAGGAGGCATGATGACTGACTGCTCAGTGTGGTGCATGTTGGGAACATATTGAGACATGGCGGATAAACCGGTCGCTAAGACCATAGACACGCCTTTAGGAGACGAAGAGCCAATAGGAGAAGACACTTTGGCAAAGGGAGAATGGGCATGACTGGATTTCCGTGGCGAGCGGGGTTCCTGCTTGGTCTGAACATGTGAAGAGGCTCGATCCGTTGGCGTGCCCGATATGAACCCAACATGATTGCTACCCGTCGAGGGAAGATGAGGGCTTATGGCAGGACTTATGGTTGACACCCAGGGAGATTTCACATTTTCCACATTAAGAGATTCGCTTCCTTCTTTTTTTGGATGCTTCATCAGCATTGTGTATTCTGAGTGATGGTAACCCATTACTTGTGAAGGGCCTGGTGTCTGCTGTAATCTTTTCACAACCCCACTTTGCACCGAAGGGTACGGGTCCAATTTGTCCAGTCCAGGTTCATGCTTAGTAGAAACGTTCATTTGTAACTTCAGGGTATGACCATGGTCCGCTGGAGGTACTGAGCCCTTGGACGCATCTCTTTGGGATCCACTGTAAAGTTCCTGTTTGATTTGAGGCATTGTTACCAGCTGCGTAGATTCAATATCCATTGGGCTCGGTGGTGGAATTTGACTGATTTTGGCACTAATTCTTTGTCGTCCCTCGTTCTTCTGTCCCGAGTGACTCAGCACCACAACCCCCTCAGAAGTGTTTACTCGGAGCCCAGCAGTGGGGCCTGTACTCAAGGATGTGCTCTCCACAATATAGCGACCTGGATTCCCACCCTCCTCTCCGACGGGTGGGCCGTGATAAGTGCTACCTTCCTCTACGCTTGTCTGGTACATCTGTTTTGGTGGCTGCTTTTCCATGAATGGGTTCGCCATCGGAAGACCGGGTTTCTCCTCAGATTCAGGGGGGTTGCAAACTCGACTGATGACTGAGGTGGCAGTAGAGGCAATGACAGAAATCACAGATTTCTCATTAAAGACTTGCTTCGTCTCCGTGGATGGTAACGACGATGGCTGGCGAACTACCGGCTGAGCTGGAACAGAAGTTTGCCTGTTTTCATGCAGCGCGCTCTTGACCTCACTCTCCCTTGTATGCATGCTTCCAGAAGTAGCACCGATCTCCGAGATCGGAATACCTCTCGGTTTTGTAAGAATTTGACGCAGATCACTGGTGTTAGTATCACGAGCAAAGGAATCAGACAGCGATGTCGGGTTCTCTAACGGAGTTGCGGGAGTGGCTGAAGGCGAGACAACCGCCATCTCTTTAGACTGATTCAATCGGTCTGTGGGGGAAACGGAAAGTCTCGGATGTGAAGGTTTGAGACAAATACTTGTGGGAGACAGAGAAGGAGATGTACATTCATAAGGATTAAGCTGAGGCCTGAGCGACGTCGGGCTTTTGCTTGCTGCCGGACTAGATGATTTTGGCAAGTCGGGCTGCTCTTTAAGAGCACTCTCGATCACTTTAGGAACTTCAGGGACAATATTAGCGGTTATATCGCAATCTTGCTTCGATAAGGGGGCAATTACAGCAGCAGCCACGGGTGGAATCTCTGCAACTGCTGGTGCCACTGGGGATACGGACTGCGAGGACTTGACAGAAATATTCTCAGGTTCCACTACCACCTCTTTGATGGCTTCTTTTTTGTTCGCAGCAGCCTTTTGGCCTTTAGCTCTCCTCTGGGCTTTTGGTCTTCCTTTTGCCCCTTTTCTTGGCGTTCCTGTGTTTGAAGCGTCCTCTTGGACAGGGATAGAGTTGCTACCTTGAACAACTTTGGCATCTGGGACCAGAGGTTGAACGTTTGGGTCTGGATCTACAGTAGTGCCGATGACCTGGTCTTGCGGCAAGCTGCAAGACGCGTCTTCAGAGGTGATAGAATCAATAGCGGCAGCAAGTTCCGTTTCACTAGCAGGATTAGCAGGCTTGTCTTCCTCATGCCCCTCTACAAGTTCAGATAAAGGGGCTTGGGGCTCAGTCGAGCTCTTGAATTGAAGAGCAGCAGGGTCTTCTGTGAGCTTGGCAATGTTCTCCACAGCTTGTTCGAGCTCCATCTGGTGGGATAACAATGCCTCGTGAGGATCTTTGACCTTTGGGAGTGCTGTTACAGACTCTTTAATATTACCATCCTCCTCCATGACCTCTTTCTCAAATCGAGGATCCAATACTTGTTCTTTGGGCGATGTACCTGGCGCCACCTTTTTAGGACCGTCGTCATGGCTTGATTCATCCTCGCCAGTTTGCAGCATTGCCTTCACCTCAGTCACATCAAGCCTGATTCTGAGGTTTTTGAGAACAAGAGATTTATCCTCAGTCATTAGCTTTGAATTACAAGTTATTCGAGTAGTTTTTGTTCTCACGCTTTTGTCCAAAGGTGACTGCTCCTGAACAGACTCGCAGAGTTTATCTTGGCTTCCAGTAATGCTTTCCGTTTGAGGAATTCTGTCTGTCTCTTGTTTTGGTTCTGAATCGCTTTGCGGTTTGTGCTCCTCCTTTGGCTCCTCCTTTGGCTCATTTGTCACCGAAGGACCACCATCGTGCTGGACGTTGCCGTCCCGAGAATCCACGTCCATCTCGACAGGAGTCATGATCTCAGGCATTTTATCAGCTTTTTCTCCCTTTTTTGCCAAACCAGACCCAGCACCTTGATTTGCAGCTTTGTTCAAGCAGGGAGAATGTTTGCCTTTGCCTCCTTTGGTGACTGTTTCATTGTTTCCACTTTCATTGATCTCAGACTCCTTCGTCTCAGTTAATTTTGACCGCTCGCTCTTCCCTGCTGAAAAATCCTCTCCTTGGCGCCGATTCTTCGGCGGACGCCCCCGCCGCGCAGGTGTCTGTACAGGGAGGCTGTCTGCTTCTGGTTGCTGTTGCCCTGCATCTCTGTCTCCACCACGCTTGCGTGCGCCACGTGAGGACTCCACATCCTTGCCAGTTTGCGGTGTAGATTCATCTTCTACCGGGGTGGCATAAACAGAACGTACATTTCTCCGCCTTGCTCTCACAGGGGGAGTGTTTTGTTCTACGCTTTGTTCAGTCTCGGAGCTATGGATGGGTGACTTGCCAGTTGATCTGGCATCCGAAATTGCTTTCGAGGAGTCCGCTCTTGGAGAAGAGGACCGTTTAAGCTTTTCTCTATCAATGCGTTCACTTTTGCGAGTACTCTGTTTATCTGATGCGTTTGCTGGGGTCAAAGGGGCTACCGGTGTTGTCGGTGAGGTCTTGCCTTTCTTGTTTCTGGACCTCGGAGGAGGAGAGATCGGTTCCTCCACTGGAGGACTGTCCGCACCTTTGGACTCCGTTTCTTTGGCAGGAGGTTCAACTTCCATTGCTACAGGCTCGGGTTTCTCCAATCTTCCTTCAACTTCATCGACCATCATAGGAGAGGCAGAATTCTGTAATTCAAGCTCAGTTTGAGGCTCAGATTTTGGTTCATGGCTCACCTGAGAGTCAGCAGTCTGGGTCTCGTTATCGGGGCATCGCTCGACATCCCGGTCGTCGGTCAGTTCCAACTCTCTAACAGGACTCGTTTTAATTTCATTCACTAAAGGTTTTGAGTCCTGGGATTCAGATCTAATTGAATCAGGGGGTTCTTGGGGCAGTGAATTTGTCGAGGAGGAGACTAACGGCTGTTCGGGCTGTTTTTCTTCCTTTACTGAAAAACCAAGTTGTTTCAGGGAAGATGCTTCACCGTGACAAACGTCCCGCTGTGGCGAGGTTTCCTTAGTTGTTACAACAGGCGATTTCTGAGTTTCTGGAACAGGAAGGGGTTGCATGATTTGCACAGGACTCGACTGAGGCGTTTGTACAGGGCTGACCGGTTTGTTCTCGGCCGGCTTCGTTTCAGCCAGTTCAACAGCACCGCGTTGGTCTTCCTCCTGCGTTTTATCACCGATTTGGCCATCAACGCCTTCCTCTTTCTTACATTCTTGCTGAGATTGCTCTTTTCCCTTCTGTTGCTGCAGTCTCGTCAACTCTAAAAAGCGATCGTGGAAGAGTACCACCGGTTCAGAATCAGGTTGACCTTCAGTTTGGCCTTGTTGATTCGCTGGAAAGCCCATACCATGTTCAGGGTCTTCATGCTTTCTTTCGAGATGCTGGAGACGTCTCGAGTCTTGCTCAAAGATAGAACTGTGAAGAAAGCGAGAGGCAAAGAGCTCTCGTCGCTCTTGTTCTTCTGGTTTCGGATCTTCCTTTCGGTCATCTAGTTTATCCTCAGACTCACTTCGTATTTTCTTTTTCTTCATGTACCACGAAGGAGTTGGTCGTGGTGCCGATTCTACCTTTTCCGTATCTTTTCTACTTCTGAAACTGGCAAAATGGGAATCGCTGTCCAGAAAAGACCAGTTGTCTTCCCTGGAAGAGGATAATGACTTTGCACGTTCCAGCAAAGCTTTAGTGTCTGGCGTAATTGTCTGGTCAAGTGCAAACGAACAAAACTTGTTCCTTTCCAGTGAGCCGGTCAGTTTGGATTCCGATAATCTGTCCCCACGATGCCGTTCAGGGAAGGACATTGAGGTTGAGGGCATGGGAGAGTTTGGTTTGTGTTCTCTATCTTCTTCAGAGTCAGAGCGCACCTCACCAGGCTCTAAATCGGGCCAAATTCTATATTCCAAATATGATCGATTGACGCGCCTTTTATCCAAGCTCCTTGAAAAGTCAGGCAGCAAGTCCTGCTTCAGGCGACTTTCCCAACGTCTCTGCTCATCATGCAGGGACGTACTTAGCTTTGACGCCTGTGAGGTATGGACACGTTTAACTGTTAGCTCCATGTCCTGGTGAGAACTGTCTTCCTGTTTTGGTTGTTCTTTCACTTCTTTCACGGTAATTAGTTGGGGAACATCTGTATATTCTTCCTCTCCATGTTGAGAGGCATTAAACCTGGGCGAGCTTGTGCTCCACTCTGCCTCTTCGCTCTTTGGCCGGAAAATTCGGTATACCCGTTCTCTTTTGGTACTAACTTCCATGTCCAAGTGATCTTGCTTCTTGCTTTTACTCGATGGAGAATTATCGGTGACGTCCTGCGGTGGCTTGCCTACCTCATGCACTAAACTACGGTGTTCGAAATCTTCGGTGTCGACACACTGAGGAGTATCTGGTTTTCCTGGTTTGTCAGGCTCTTGGAGCTGCTGGCGAAGTCTTCGGTTCTGCTCCATTTGCTTTCGATAACTCTGAGAAAGATCTATATCCAAATACTCTTCTCTGCCTTTATTGTCTTTTTCTGGGGTTCCGTCGTTGGAGAAACGCCTCGACACACTTGGCCCAGACTGAGATTTTGAGTCTAAAGACTCTACGTTAGTCTCAGGATGTTCAGCTTGTCGCCCAGATGAGTTTTGGGAATCGGCTCGGTGATCCGATTCGTCTTTCAAATGAGACATCCGTTCTGATTTGGACTTGGAATGCTCCCTCTTCTGTGCCTCTTTTTCGAATGTTTTCATGTCACTTTCTCCTTCCTTCGGATAAGACGGCCCAAAATCTGCAGGTTGATTCGCCCCTGTGCCCTGTTCGTCTTCAAGGCGACCTCTCTTCTGTTTTATGGCTTTGCCAGTGGGATCGCCAAAACGCCTTTTTCGTGCCGCGAGCCTGTCAGAATCCAAAAGGGAATCTTTCCCTTCATTTCCAAGTTCTGATTTGAGGTGTTTCTTTGCTCTTCCTTTGCTATCCCGATCTACTGACTCGATTTTTGCACCATCAAGCCTTTCTTTCTGCGACTCCAGACGAGACATCAGATCAGAAGGGGAAGGTTCACCCTCACCTTTGTGCCTCTGCCTCTCTGAGCTCTCCACATCTGAACCTTTCATTTTTCCAGAATTCGAATCCAGGCTAGGCTCTCTGTCCGCTTCAGAATAAGGTACGCTAGGAGACTGCACTTTCCCTCTTCTCGATTTTGTTTTCTCGCCCTTCTCTCTGTCCGCTTTTTCCTTGCGCCTGCCGCGCTTGCTCTTTTCAGTCACACTTACGCGGTCAGCCTCAGCCTGCTCCATTTCTCTGTTCAGACTCTCGGTTTTATAATCCACTGGAGACTTTTCAGGCTTTTCAAACTGAGGAGTCGGTGATAAAGAGCTACAGCTTCCACTTCTCTCAGACGAGTGCCTGTACACACGTCGCTCTGCTTCCCTCGAGACGCGGTCAGTGGGCGAAGGAGATGCAGAAGGGGTTACGGGCCGCCGTGGATGGGATGGGCTCCATCTGCTGCGGTCGGCCTCAAAACGTTCCCGTTCCCGTTCGCGTTCCCGCTGGATGTAACTATACTTTCGGATATCCTGCTCAAAGGGGTCTCTGTAATCCCTGTATTCACGTGGATCTTCATGATAGCGTGGATCATAGTGGTCGCCTTGGTAATGGTCTAGTTCTGGATAACGCTCACGGCTGCGAGCGGGGTAGTCTCGCCGTGGATCGTCGGCATAGATTCCTGGTGCCCGAACATTCTCGTAGTATGCCCTCTCTGCTGAGAACTCATGATAGGAAGGTCTTCGGTCATCCCTGACAATGAAAAATGGGTTAAGGTTAATAAACGACTACATCTTACATGTCAGGGGGAAAAGAGAGAGCTCCATCTTATTCTTATGAGAGGCATCTTTTGTAAACGGTTACCTTCTGTCGGAGGGAATTTCATAGAAGTCACGCATATCCTGCCCTGATGCCTGCATAGAGCGATAGAATGCAACTTGGCTCTCCTGACTGGCAAAATCAACCTGTAGAGAACAAGCACATACCTGAAGCAACAGGTATGACTAGAAATATATTTTCATGCTTGACACTCATTCAGGGTAACAAGGAAATGAGCGCAGGTCACTACCTTTATTTTGTTGCCACCAATCTTCCATCCTTTGGTCTCTCTTACAGCAGCTTGTGCAAAATCTGTGTTGTTGTATAGAATCAGGGCCATCCCTTTCAATCTGTCAAACACGACCTACGAAAAGCAAATAATTAAGCAGGGTTCAACACAAAATGAAAACGCAATCAGAACTACACGCATCGGTCACGTAAAATACCTTCACCACATGTCCATAGCGACAGAAGTGCCGTGTAAGGTACTGCTCTGTGATGTTAGAGGACAGACCGTCTAACCATACGCAGGTTGTAGGCATACTCTTCCCAAAACCAAGCTGCAAAAGGAAGATGGATAGCAAAGTTACGTGAAAGTGAATACATGTGATTGAAGACTTCAGTTTACTAGAGAAGCTGGACAAATACTTTGAGTCGGTTGGCACCCAGGTATTCTCCGTCCATTTTCTTAATCGCTTTGCACACGCTGGCGATGTCAGAGTATTGCACAAAGGCATACTGAGGAACACCGTTAACCCTCTTAATATCGATATCCTAAAAAAGACCAAAGCAAAAACAGGGGAGTGAGACAAGAGCACTGGCCTACTACCATTACTAATGAGAGATCGGGGGAGGGCAGGTTTTCACAGGGCATCAGTAAATATCAGTCAACCGCTTACCACAATCTCTCCAAAGCGCTGAAAAACATCAAGCAACTGCTGGTAATTTGTCGTTTTCTCCAAATTTCCAATAAACAAGGTTCTGGTCGCCTTCGGGTGAAACTCGTCAATCCGTCCGTCCAATGGCCGAAACTCATTCTCGCTTTCTGTCTCTGTTGGAGTCAGCAAACCGGTAAGGAACAAATATCAAGCTGAAAAACTCAAAACCCCACAACTGCAACACTCACCAGGGCCATTCCAAGCAGTCACTTCTATCAGCATCCCAAAGAAGAGCTTTCCTTTGGACACGCTGAGCGCTTTCTCCTGGTCTTCTTGCTGTCTGAAGAACACCAAGCCGTATCGCTCCTCCGAGGCTCCGTGGATCTGCACCGAGGTCACCTTCCCATACTTCTTAAACTCGTGGAAAAGTCCATCCTTTAGACTTGTGTCTGGAGAAGAAAACGTCACATGACTGATCTTGTACTACTGCAAAAGAAGCCACCCTAACGTACACAGTTTCAATACTAACCTGTGGATCGTACAGGGAGGTTCTGAACCCTGATACCAAAACTCCTACGTGGTTCATCACAGTCCAGAGATAGTGGAGGAGGAGCTGGAGGCGGGTGAGTGGCTGCAGACTGAACCGAGCGTGCTCGGGAGCCCTCGCTGGAACTGCTGTTGGAGTCACTGCTGCCAAAGGACATAAAACAAAAACACCTCCTTGGAACAAAAAGGTACATCAAGACCAAAAATCACATTAACGAACAAAAGCAAGTCGCTAGCCTACAAACAGATCATCCCAGAACAGCCTCTGACCAAGTACACTTATCCAGCATAGTCCAAAATCTCCAAGGAAACAAGCAATAGTTCTTCTGCACAGCAACGAACTGAAATTCTCACCAAAACTTCTCTTCTTTTACCATCGCCGAGGACAAACAGAGATCTGAATGTCCGACCATGAGCTCAATGTGTTATAGGGTGCCTTTATTCTCAAAAATGCAGGGTTTCCCACAGCGCTTTATAGTTAGGGCGGCCGCCTTGACAACAACTGCCCCCGCCTTGACTACGTCCCCCCGAAAAAAAAACCCTGCTGCATCCACGCATGCATAGACAATTAAAATATGGCCGTATCGCGATGAGGCCAAATAACGGCATCTGCTGGTTAAATATGTTACTGCGCCATCCATCACCGTTGCTACGCCAACATTATTTTTTAATTATAACATTCTTATTTGTTATTGCACTTTGATTGATTGTATGTTATCTTCTTATTGCACTTTAAAGTGCTTTGTTTATTTATAAAAAGTTCAGTAAATAAAAGGAGGCTGTTGCCCTTAAAGAAGTTGTTGGCCTTGTGCTCCAGATTTCTCGCCGTCACCCAAACAGGACACCGCCCGCCCAACCATCCCCCGGCTCGACTGTCGCCGCCGCCACTGCCCCCCGGGCGACACCCCCTCCCCCCCGGTCACCACCTTGACTAACTGATTTTCTGCGGAAACCCTGAAATGCCGTTTTCTACAACGTTACAACACTAACCCGAAATGCAAACCTCTACAATAATAAAAATTAAAAAGGAGTACACCATTTTGAAACAAACATCTCAGATTACTGCCTTTTGTTGAATACAAAGATACAATTTAGTATTCTATGACCAATGTGTGAATAGGGAGGGACCATTTCAAAAGTATCATATTCAAAACACCGCTGTTAAATTGATTCCTTAACCCAAACGGACAGATTGCGACACTCAAAATGAGCAACACCCAGTCTTGGATCCAATTACAATAATGGAAGCAGTTCATCAAAATCCACCTACCTGCCACTTCCAGTACTGCTGGTGCTGCTGACTGAATCTGAGCTGGACGATCGGCTTCGGGAACGTGAACGCGGCCCTCTGCCTGGAGAAACAGGAGCTCGTTTTGGGGAATGGGAGGCTTTGGGGGTCTGTCCCGTGGTTCTTTGGGGAGAAGGGTGCCGCGATTGTGAGGAATGAGAAGATCGACTTCGGCGATGATGGTAAGTCCGATCGACACGCCGTCCCCGGTCATCACGGTAAGGATCCCGGCGTGTGGAACCAGACAAAGTGAAAGGATCACGAATTCGAGACTCAAAGTGAGATTCTGGGGTCTCAAAACCCGCACTAATTGCACTAACTGCAGGGCTGGCCCCAACTCCAGAAGCAAAAATGGCACGGTCGCGGTAATAGTCTGTGTTGTAGTGCCGCGGCCTATCGAAAGTGCCACTGCGTTCGTGGTGTCCATACGGATTGTGCTCGTATGCTCGATCCCGACTGTCCGAACTGCTGTGAGAGGGACAGGAAGAGATAGGAAAGGAAAGAAAAGATTCAAAATTGCTAACAATTTACAAAATTCCTGCAAAACATCCTCAGTGATGATTGGGTCAAACTTCAACCAAGAGCCAATCATAATGTTCATAACTACCCAAATCAATTTCAAAACACACACACACACACACAGAGCATGTTTTGTGCGTGCATATCCTGCACAATTGCACAAAGGCCTGACCTGATCATGCAAGTCATCACTCGGAAGAAACTCATGAAAAATAATCCTTCAGTCTGAACTAACTACTTTACTTGATAGTATACAATAATGACAAATATGTTTCTTCAGTCATAAAGTTGAGACCAAGTGCACAGACACTCTAGCCCTATTGGATGATCAGCTGAGATATTCAGCATCTGAAATTCGCCTTTTTATATTTCACACCAAGTCCGTTAACCTAACGTAGCTAACACGTAACAGAATAGTACCGCCTCTGGATTAACATGGTGCATGAAAATACTTCCACAGTAGCATCTTGTTGGTTGGAGACGCTCAGACAGGATGCATTTTCTAACTCTAAAGAGCCAGCTAAGGGGCATGGACTAAAGTCTGAAGGCAGGGACGTACAGTCGAAGTGATTCGGATGTTAGTATAGACCGCATTCAGCTCGAAACATTATGTATATGTTTATAATTTATTATGACACTAAAATGTTAAACATTTAAAAACGTTTTCTTTCAAGACACGCAGATTAGATAAGAAGTTATGCCTTAGCTGCATAAGTTTCTCCATAGGAAGATTCTCAAAAGAAACAAGCTTTTATGAAAATCTTCTGTAAATAACTGCGACTCACTAAACCAACAAAACCAACATTTAACAGCCAATAATAATGATGGTAAGTACACTACAATCTTACTGAGAGACTGCTTACAAATCTCATCTTCATTAGACAGGTCATGTGTGCAGTCTGAACTTGTTTGTTTGGAACTCGTGTACTAGTGTCTAAAGGTACTTTATACCACAAATATCTATCAGATTATTTACTTCAAATTAATTTATAATGAGAAAGGTACTTGAATTGGTGTAGAGATCAATAACATCCTTAAAAAAAAAAAAAGTACCTTTAACTGCAATTTTATATTCAAGTTGGGGCACTGTGTAAAAATCA
>JAOBAM010000019.1:40904695-40919237 GCA_025212355.1 Notarius kessleri
GTCCTGAATCATCCGAAGTGCATAAAATCCGCATGCCATCTCGCAACAAGTTTTACCTCCAAACAGCCTACACTATGGCTGACAGATTTTATCCTGTTTACGGTGGGCGTTCCCACTGCAAAAGAGAAACCAATGGAAACTGAAAGAGTGAAAGTGATTATCATGCCATTACCATGGGAACAGTCTTTTATGCATGTGTAAGTGCGCGCTCAGAGCTCCGACTCTGGTGTGACTGAGTAAGGTGACAAATTTTACGTTTCATCTAATTTAAAAACTATAATATTATTTGGCAGTGGGCACATAGGAAAGTGTAAAGTTTGTCAATATGTTTATCATGCTTGGATGATGAAAAGCTCTTGAAGATATTTATCTAAATACATGACCTACTCATTCTAAACCTGCCAAGCGTTGCCAAAGAAGCTCTCAAGTCCCAAAGAGTTAAAGTCATGTGTGAAAAAGAAAAAAAACCCTCAAAAGGACACCAATGTGTTTTACCGTATTGCACAGACGACAGGAAAACTACTGAGGTTTTCTTCTGAAGTCTTATTCTGAGGAAAAAAAAAACCCAACTAGAAATTAGTCACTTGCTAGTATACAAATATGCTAGTTAGGTAGTTTTGGCTAGTTTGCAAGTTAGTAAAGCTAGCTAGCCTGCTAGGTCAGTTTGGAATTTTCATTCTGACAAAAACTAGAAACGAAATTTCGTCGCATTGTAGTACACAAATACGCTCGTGAGCAATTCTGGCTAGCTAGCTTGGCTCATTGTTGTGTCTTTTTTACCGGACTGGAGAGCGGCTGTGATCTCGGACTGAGGCGCGGCGCGTGATGGAGTTCAGACCGCGAGCTCCGTCTGTTTAAATCTGTGACATTTTAGGTTTTGTTTTGAGATTCTTTATTGTTTTTATTAAGATTAATATGACGATGTTATGTATTGACTTGTGTTCTTATGCTTTTACAGCTTTCCTTAGTTTCGGCGAATCATTCAGTATTAATCAGTGGAGAAAAGCGATAAACGTCCTGTGAATACGCAGAAAACTGGATCAAACCGCGTGATCCAGAGCCGGACGAGCGTACGGATACACTGACAACTTTGTATAATAAAAATGTAACTTTTTAAAAACGCATCACCAGCTAGCATGTGAGCAAAAATGTCTGTTGATATTGTAAACGACTGTGATATCTGTTAATAAAATGGTTATTTCATCGTTAACAGCTACGTCTTGGGTTTTATTTACGAAGAGCTCATGAATTTAACAATAACCTCTTTGTGCCACCAGAAACTGTGACATGATTCCAGGATGAAGAAGTTCCACTTGTACAGTTTTCGGTACTTGCTCAAGACCAACAGGAACCAAGAGTACTCGGGGGATGGGGTTAAGAGCACCGGTTCATATCAGCGTCAGTTTTTTGCTGGTCATTTTACTTCACTAAAGGAACAAAGCCCCAGTCAGTGTTGTGCTGTTACAGTAAAATAATCAACGACGGCACGGTGCGATGAAGCGGAGGTACTGTTGGCACTCGTGCGTCGATTATTTTCCTATAACAGTTCATCCTGTAGTGTTTTATTCCTCTTACACCACAGCAGTTTGCCAACTATGACACCTCAGAGTGGCGTTAATGTTCGAGAAACGAGTCACTTCCTGTCTTCATTACATTACGGCCCCTAAGCAGTCGTTCCCTCACCAGACTCACAGGTCAAGAATATCAGTTAACGTTCACGTCAAACATCAGAAAGGAGAAAAAAACATGATCTCTGTGACTTTACCCGTGGTGTGGATGTTGGGACCAAACGGGTTGGTTTGAGTTTTTGAGAAACAACAGTTTTTAAAGAAAAAGTTGACGACTGAAGGGATTATAGTACTTGGAATTTTACTGCTGTTTTGTTTTGCTTTATGAAATAATTATTCAGCTGGAAAAATCCGTCAAACGAGGCAACTTGTTGTAGGTTATTTCCTCATCTACGTCTTTAGACAAAAAGAGAGTGCACCTTGTTCTCATATCGACGTATAACGTGCTTGACCCACAAGACCCGAGACGGGAAGAAGACACAGGAAGCCATGAGTGTCACGGGATCATCTCAAGAAAACACAGCGAGCATTTTATTCTCCCAAACGGTACAATGCACACTGTTTAGTTCGCCAGCAAACCAAACGCTCTCCGCTTCAGAAAAACTTCTCACCTGAAGAATCACCTTGAGGTAAATTCCTTTTCAGTGTTGACGCCAAAGTTAGCAGTTCTACACTCCTCGTGTAACACATCGCCCTGTTAAGCTAATTATTTCTCACATGGTTTCTCTCGTTTGCAAGTGATCATTTGTTTGACACGCTAATATTAGCTAGCTAGCTAGCTTGCTCTAACGCGACCTACACATACAAATACACATTCTGTGCATTGGTTAAACATTGAAAACTCAAAGTTGTAGGTCTGTATACGCATATCTAAAGGTTTGACTCCTCCTCATCGTCGCGCTCATATCTCAAGACTTGCGTGGATCCCACTTTAAAAGGTTTCAGGTATCCAGATATGTTAAAATCCAAAGGCGTTAAAGTATTTAGAAGACCTTATTTACTTTGAATCATCTTACAAATGACATTTTTCGAGCTTTCTGTAATCCGTAGTGAGACAGTGAAAGAAAACTAACCCTCCCAACCCTGGAGCTGTTTCCGAGTTAGTGGTGGTGTTGTTCCGAGTTTAACCACCAGGTGGCGATATAATGCTGCTGAAAAACGGAACTCACTGAGAAGGTCTTTGGTGGAGTAATTAAGCTGAATTTATAAATAAATAAATGGAAAGACTAAATGAAAGAACTCTGAATGAAGAATGGATAATTGCCTTCATAAATTAATAAATAAATAAAGATTACACTCATTAACTTAAATGAGTAAATGGACAAAAATAAAGAAATACAAAACAAATAATACACATTTTGTTTTGTGTTTTTTTTTTTACATCAATAATTGAATACTTATTGCGTGTGATGATTGAGTCAGTGAGCACGCTGACAATGACGCGGCCAGGACAGGCCGTTGGACAGGAGGGGCGGCATGGAACGCTGTCTTTAATGAACGGATTATCAACACGTCAGATGACTAACAATCCTGTCAAAAAAAAAAAGCTGAACTAGGTGTGGTAAAGTGTGTGTTGAGAAAGAGGGTGTTGGTGTGAGTGATGGTGATGTTACCCAATCTAACTTGTGCCTTGCAGTGAAAATAGCTGATGTCAGAAGTTGATGAAAGATTTCAAGTTTTGTTGACTGATGTGTGAACGTTAAAGCCAGTATCTCACTGGGCTGCAACAGCCTGCGACTAGTTGGAGACACAACAACTGCGATAAAATATGCGAATTCAGTTCTCGCACTTCAGCCAGTATCTCACTTCACGGAAACTGACTTGAGAAGCGACGCATTTTGAGAGAAATTTTGTTGCACAAATTTTTTGAACATGTTCAAAATTTCAGTGACGAAGGAGTGACACTTTGCGACCCATGCGAGGAAATTGAGAAGCCCAGTGAAATGTTTCAAGACACTTTTGAAACTCTCTCGCGAATGACGTTCGCAATTTGTCGCAGCCCAGTGAGATACTGGCTTAAATATTTCATATCACAGTGTAAGTAATTTCCATGTTTGTAAGATATACTGTACATCCACATGAATTTATACAGGTTTTTGTTTGCTTATTTGTTTTATGTCCCTTTTAACAACCTATTTATTTATTTAAAAAATGCCATCATTACCATTGTTATTTTCTGTTTCTTTACACTATTTTAATGCTTTGGCAACAGTTTTTGGTGACAATTCATGCCGAACAAGCTGTTTTTGAAGACTTGTTGCTGGAGTAACGACCTTATTAGGACACTCATCCTGTTTTTTTTTTCTTTCTCTAAACTGTGCTGTAATTTTTGCTTTTTAATATTTATTTTTTTGTCATCATGTTCCTCATGAACAAACCACAAAGCATTGTAATACAATATTGTCATAAAACGTTGTAATTAAAAAGTAAGAGATTACATGATATCTGTAGATAAATAAAATAAAAATATGATTTTTAAAATAATAACAAAAATGCCATATTTTAACTTGAAGTGTGTAGAACAATCATGTACTGGAAATCTGAGTATTTATGAAGAGAGAAAATACAAAGCTGACGACTGGGAGCAAAACGATTTCTCAAATTATGTGCTGAACTGAATAAACCCAAATCACGTTAATCGTTCACTCATTTTACACAGAAAATGAAAAAGTATTATTTTTTGTTGTTCAGTGTGGAGGATGCCGTCTTGTGCTTTCCACCAGGAGCTCGCGCTTAAAAAAATTAAATAAATAACACTAATAAAAGCAGCGCCTCAGTGCGCCGCCAGGGGGCGCGGCTCGGTTTCCACCCGTCACAACAATTTACCAAAAATAAAAGTATGCGAGAGAGGCGTGGAGAGGAGTTCTTCTCGATTTGTTAGCCAGTGTGGCTAAATAGCTGTTAGCTCACTCATCATGGAGGATGAAGACGTGTTCGATAACTGGGAAGAAGCAGCGGATAGCGGAGTAAGACACTTCATTTACAGGAAAATGTTTTGCTTCCATGAGCTTGTGGTCGAGGCTCACAGGCCCGACCGCTGACTGACTGTGGTAGCGACTAACTGGTGTTAGCATCTGTTGCTTAGTCGATTAGCTGAGGTTTGTTCCTGTTCGCAGACTGTCTGCTGTGAAATATGACCGCAGATTAACACAAACTATTTTTATCTGTGTAATTGTGGACATTTTCTGTCTTTATTCCATGTTTATGACTTTTGTATTAATCGTGTTACTTAGCATCCGCTAGCTGCCGGTGTGAGCTAACTGGCTAATAATAGCGTCACCGCGAGTCCCAGGGTCTTAAAAGGAGTCGGATTACAGCGAGTGCTTGTGTTTGCAGGAAATCGAGAGGCGACTCGAAGCGAAGCTGAAAATCACTCAGAAACCCGAGTAAGTCTTTCTTTCTGTTTCACATTTTCTCCGCTTTAAAATAACATAATATTAATACGGTAAATAACAGCGGGTTGTCCGTGTCTAAAGAAAACGATTCTTTCATTTTTTCACTTTTTTTTTTTCCCCCAAAATGAATCAACGGAGTCGATTCTCAGGCGCGAACGAGTCAAAGCACCGTTCTGCATTTGTACACATTTAAAAAAAAAAAAAAACAAGTACAGTCTCTGATTGTGGATCTAAAATGTTTTTTAACAAAATGCACTATAAACTATCCAAACAGTTAATTCTGTGTTTCGTTTTGGGCCGTGTGGATGACATGGTTGTGATGTTCTGCTTTATCAGAAGTGTACCTGTGAAGACGGGCGTGGTGATTCAGGACGAGTCCCTGCCCGCAGCTCCTCCTCCTCAGATCCGGATCCTGAAGCGCCCTCCCAGTAACGGCGTCCTGAACACTCCGGGTACGAGCGCTCGGCCCGCACAGCAACCCAAATCTCTGAAACAGAGAGAGGCCGAGTACGCCGAGGCCAGGAGGAGGATTCTGGGGAGCGCTAGTGCTGAAGAACCTGAGCGGGAAAGAGAAGACTCGGACAGGTGAGACATGAAGACGTGCGGGACTTTTTCTTTCAGTTGTCTGTCTTTCGAGTGCTGTTGATTTACTGTATGTTCATCTGGAGTTAGTTTAGTTAAACTTTTGTCGTTGATTATGTCGTCGTTTTATCACCGTCCTGGATTTCTGTGGAGTTGTGTCTGATTTTATTGCGCATCACTGGAGCTTTCAAGTCTCTTTGTGCTCCAGGTACAAATTTTTAATATTACAGTTTATCATATCTACAAAAACTAATTCAGAGTTTGACTTCAGATGATTCATTCTGTACTTGTCTGATTTGCATCCAGTCAGATTCTCTCCAGACAGGGGCTTCGCCAGGATTGGGAAGCAGAGGGGCAAATTTTGAAAATTTCATCTTTTTTGGTTCAGTCTGGTGACTTCTGGAGCTGCAATTGAGCTTTAAAAAGAAGTGAAAGAAAGGGTTAATTTTAAATGTGAATTATATTTTATTAGGCATTTAACACACGTCTTATTTACTAACTTAATACAATGTTATAACAGTTTAAATTTAGTTTCTTATTCATTAGCCAGAACTTTACAAGTCGCTGTAATTATCAATAAAATCTTCTACAAATTCCTGCAGTAAAAGCAGAAACCTTAAATTATAATTTCTCATGCACTTAAGCCAAAATACAAATTGCTGAAATCGAGTCCTATTACACACAATACATCTTTTAATCTATACAACAAAGAACAAATGAGATTCAGCCAACTCTGAAGATTAACATTATGAAATATATACAACTGAAAATAATAGATGCAAGATGCAAAACAAGTTTTGATTTTACAAAATATACATCATGCAAATGATGCATCACAAAATGTTAGGAATCATTTTGATTCTGTTAAGTGCAATACACAGGAGTTAAAAATAAATGAAATTAAGTTACAAATGAAAGGAAATTTTCCTGTAGTTACTTGAAATGTAAATACTGTAAACAATGCAAAAAATTCAATAATAATGGTAGTTTATAAAAGTACTATTTAAGATGATGTAAATTTTGGCGAAAGAGAAACCAATTGGAACCAAAAGAGTGGGAGTGATTATCATGCTGTTACCATGGGAACAGTCTTTTATGAATGTGTAAGTGGGCTTTCAGCGCAGAGTCCAGTGTGACGGAGGAAGGGGATGAGTTTTATGTTTCATCTAATTTAGGTCATTTAAAAACTATAATATTTGGCAGTGGGCACATAGGAAAGGTCTAAAGTTTCTGTTAATGTTTATCATGCTTGTATGATTAAAAAAAACTTGCAAAGATATTTATCTTAATACATGACCTATTCATTCTAAACCTGCCGAGTTTCACCAGCGAAGCTCTCAAAACTCGTAGTATTTTGCTTCCATTCAAGCCTCATTTCAAAGGCTGAATAATAAGAGCGCTACATTTTTTGTGGTAAATTAGATTTTCTCGATTTAATGTCCATCTATGGAAAGCATGCTGGGCACGCCCCGGGAAACTGCTGACCGTCGACAAAAATGTCCACAGAAATGCGCAAAATTATTTCACAAAATTTTCTTTAGCACGGGTTAATATAAAATTTATAGGCCTTGTTTGGGGATTTATGGCTGAGTTTTTTGAGAATCGGCCGTGTAAAACACGGCTGCACGGCTCGCTAGCTAAGCCTGTGTCTGCAGAACACGTTTGCCCCGTGCTGTAAATAAACAGGGGGGGGCTTATCTCTGTAAAGTAATATGGCTCATTTAAGCAGCTTCCAGTATAATGTTTCAAACAGCCACCTGCGATACCTCACACAGTTTGTCCAACGTTGACGGTATTGCTTTGTACAAAAGCGCTGAATGTGATGTTTGTTTGTTGTTAGATGAGACCACTAGGCTTTTTAATAATGCTTTGGTCCTGCTTTTAACGCCATGACTTTTTTTTTTTTCCCTTCTTCTTTCTTTCCCCTCAGATCGGTGTCGGAGTTGCTCCAGTCAAACAGTAACGTTATTCGGCAGCCCCGGGGGCCGGATGGCACGGCAGGGTTCCGCCTCAGCAGATAGACAGTGAGCGCTGGGGACGTAAAGAAAACGAGAGTTGCTTCAGTCAAGATCGCTCGTCCGTCTCCTCCTCAGTCTAAGTGAGGAAGGACGTAATGACCGTGTGATCACTGTTTAGGTGTGTCCACTGTGAGTCTCTCAGTAATGCTCACCAGGGTCCAGGCAGGAATCACTGCAGTGTTCCAATATGGTTCAAAGCGCCCTTGTCGACTTCCCCTGACGACTCAGACGTGCGCGAACCAACGGTGCAGCTGAGTGTCCTCCTTTAAATTCTCGACAATCATATCGTCTCGCGACCTGGCTGGATGACTCGCATGTTAAACGCCTAGTGTGTACAATATGAGCTAATTGAAAGGTTTTTTTTTTTTTTTTAAACGTGGTAATTTTGTTTGAGAATTTTTACAACACAATTGGCTGGGTTTTTTTTTCCCCTTTTTCAAAAGGCCACAATGCCTTCTGGGAAGTTTAAGCTCCCAACGCATAATCTGATGTCATCTCGGCCTCCAAAGGGTCATCCAGCGAAGTTCAGTTGAGCTGATGATTTGGCGAACTGGGGAGAGGGGGTGTGGACAAGGGCGCATGAACACCCTTCTGAGCTCCAGAAGTTTCTAGGGGGGAAAAAAACTGTCCCTTTATGATACGTTTCACTGACAATACAGTAATGATCATGTTGAACAGAGGGTCTTTTTAAACAAACGTTTGTCCAAAGATGAAATGTCCACAAAACTTTCGACCATGCCAAACTGTGTGAGGAAGAAAGCTGGAAGTTTGGCTGTTTGACCCACAGGTTTAGTGCCTCATGCTCAACTGGAAGCCATGTACAGTCCTTCCAGTACCTGTTCGTGACATGAGCCTCTGAAAAAAGCAAAGCTGAAGAAAGAGACTTCATCAGTTAAATCTGAGGGAAGGGAGACGTTGTGGATGTTTCATTTTTACCTGAATGTTGATGGCTGGTGAAATAATGCAGTAATACTTACACAGCAATAATGTAAACTGGGCAGGGGGTCGGGAATACAGCTGGAAAACTGTCACCTTATTCTGTGCCTATTTTTGTTTGAAGTATTTTTTTTTCAGTAAACATGAGTGAGAGAAAACGGATTTGCTCCTGGGCTTGTTGCAGTCTGACTAAACAGCGCAGTTCAGCATCTGCACTCTTAATGACTGAAGATGGAAGTGATTGGTTTTATTCCAGTCTGTTTTAGTCACAACGGAAGTCATCTGTTTAAAAAAAAAAACCTTGTGGGATGTGTTTATGGGGAGGTTCCACAGAGACGACACACTTCTGTGGAAATGTTCCATGGCTTTTCAGTTGGTCAGACGGCATCTTTTCTCTCTAATGTTCCCACACGTCTGATGGAAACGCTGATGTTCTGGATGGTTCTCTGTCGGTTCTGCTGTCACTGTGTCTTTACGCTGTCTGTCTCGAAACCAAACAGCTCCCTGCTCACTCGGTTAATTGTTCGCTTTAGTCGTAAATCATGACGATCAGAAGTTGTTTAAATAAAATAGAAATTGTGAGTTTGACCAAAAGCAGGTGATAATCTAGTAATAACACGAGACGTGACTTGAGTGTTCCGTCATTAAGGACAGAGTTAAAGGCTTGTTTTTAAGCTACTTATTCTGGCTTAGTGATTTCAGACAGTATCCTTTCACTTCTGCCTTCTTTTCTTTCTCCATCGAGTGCTTATGGTTACGACACAAAGCAGATCTAAACCAGCCCTGGGGCTGAAATCTCAGACAGGTTTCTTGCAACAGCCCTTTAACTGTAAAATAAACTCCAGTCAGATTCCTCAGAGCAGATTTATTTTCTGAACGTAATCCAACTCATGTTTCAAGCTCATTATTTAAACGTGTGTGGTGAAAAAGTATTTGTTTTATTTGAGTTGTGGAGCTTTTTATTCCTGATCTTTCTACAGCCAGACCATGGTTTGACTAATTTGCTATGACTTCTCAGCCTTGATCTTGTTTTTGAAGTGTCGTGGTTTGAATTAAATCCATCTCATCGCTCTGGGAATGGCACAGTTTCATTTCTTGCACTGTAAAAAAAAAAAAAAAAAATACCAGACTCTGTGCTGTTTTCCAGACCCCTTTTTTTTTTGATGAAAGTCTGCTTAAAGTAAATGCCACTTGTGTTATTTTTATCTACTGCCTCATGAGACTTGCCTTTGAGCCCGGATTAATCCTGCTTATAGATGAACATTTCACTTCCTGTACTCAGAGACGGGTGTTCGTCTGCACACAGGAAGTTGTCACTGCGTAAATCTTCACAAGCCTCTTTTTCACTTCTCTTTAACTGACCTGAGACTTGATCCAAACAGATTGTGTATTAAATATTGTTTTCCACTCAGTTTCCACTCACTGTTTTTTTTTTTTGTTGTCGTATAGGTTTTTGTTTTTGATCTCTGATGCGTTCATGCATGCAAAAGTCACTGAATCCTCATTGAACACTCATGATCCAGATTCAGAGGTGGGGTTCCTGAACAAACTGTCTGGCCAAGCGTGAAATGTACACAGTTGTGCACGTAGCTGTGTTAAGCCAGACGAGGAGGGGAGAGTGCAGACTTCTCACACCAGACCTGTCTCATATCATCAACTACATTCATTTAGGGTCAGGAGGAAATTGTGGATTTTTTTTTTTTTTTTTTGCAAAATGACCTGAAATGTAAAGTTCTCCTCCTCCTATCTGATCCCAGTCCTTATGCTCTCTAAAATGTTCTGTTTTTTTTTTTTTTAATTAAAGTTTTCCTCGTCATCTCAGAATGTCCACTCGTAGTAGAGTAAAAGAAGTGACTGGAATTTCTCACCCTTCTGTTTCTCTGTTCTCAGTAAAAGAAGCTTCGTTGTAGAGAATAGAAATCTGTTCCAGATTCTAACAGGAGTGGAGTCACACTGAGTTGGTTCTCGTACTCCTGAAGATATCAGACCATGTTTTTGAGTCCTGGCAGTGATTCCTCCATCACCACACTGACAGAAAATGTGTTTTCATAGAACTAAATACAAAGCATCTTCAGCATAACAATCACTGCCTGCACACAAAGACGAAATCTAGAACCCTGACATGTTCTCCAGTTACCACGCTGACAGATTTAATGGCGAACAGAAAGAGTTCTGAAGAACCCGTTTTTAATAAGTTGAGAACCCTGCCCTTGACTGAAGAACCCTGTCTGTGACTGATTTTGATATTTGATCCTGTTGTGGTGGGTCAGGAGCTGATTCCTATCTCTAATCAGGACAAACTGTAAATTATTGTGACTCAGGAGTGTTCGTGAGGATTCATAAACAATAATTACGCCCTTCATGAGGATTTGTGCTTCAGTTGAAGTGTTTTCCCCCCACAGTTCTTTGCCTTGTTTAGTGTGTTGTCTGATGTCATTTTTGTCTGATTCTTTCTCTGCACTGAGGTTCACCAACTCCATCTGTCTGCTCAGAAATAAACTTATATTCTGGAGGATTAACCTTGTCTCTACAGATGTTCATTTTATGTGCATCGTTAACCATATTATACTACCAAAAGTATGTGTCCCCCTGACCATCACACCCATATGTGGTTCTTCCATAAAGTCAGATGCTCACAGTTGTATAGAATGTCTCTGTATTCTGTCATGTTACAGTTTCCCTTCACTAGAACTAAGAGTCCAAACTAGTTCCAGCATGACGATGCTCCTGTACACAAAGCGAGCTCCATAAAGTCGTGGTGTGTGAAGGTTGGAGTGAAGAACTCGAGTGTCCTGCACTGAGCCCTGACTGAACACCTCTCCTCAACATCCCAACAACCTCACTAATGCTCTTGGAGCTGAATGAACACAAATCCCCACAGCCACGCCCCAAAATCTAGTGGAAAGCCTTCCCAGACCTTAGAGTGGAGCTCATTATAACAACAACAATAAAGAGGAATAAATCCGGACTGAGTCGTTCAACAAGGACTCTGATCGTCTGGGGTGCACATACTTTTGCCTTTTGTGTGTTTTTAAAGTAGCCTACTATTTTTTATAATTTGCATTTACAGATTTAATTTAAGTTTATTTTATTGTGATTTTAGCAAAAGTACATTAATTTATGTAGCAGGGACTTAAAACTTTTTGGACTGAAATATGTATTTAGTAGAGGGTCATAAATAAAATCAAACGGAGGATACAGTTTCCAGAGAAACAGGATGTTTGAAAGTGCTTTGAAACCAGTTAATATTTGATTGATAGATAGATAAATATCTTTGCAAATAATGCATGGGAAATAAATGTAAAATAGTAAATAATATCTAATATAAATAAAAAATAGTTATTAAAAATTCAGGCATGATTAAAGTTGGGCTCTGATCACGGCTCAATCCTAAATGGAAATAAAGTGCACTAGACAGGACCCGGTTTATAACCGTGTTTCATCCCCTGCCGAGGGGCCCTTTATAGGCTGTAGGGAGATATTTCAGACGCAGCCCCGTGACTTTTATTCTGTACTTTCTGGCAGTCGGTGTTAGACCGGAAGTGCCCTGCACACTTCCTCGCTGTTGTTGCTCAGGTGAGCAGACTGAAAAGTTTGTGAAAACAGCAGGATGGCGGATGACACATACGAGTCGATTCTGTGCGTTAAACCGGAGGTGCACGTGTACAGGATTCCTCCCCGGGCTTCGAATCGGGGATATCGGTGAGTTTGACGAAGCGTAATAACTTCGTTAACGACACTTTCCCCCTCACCGGGGAGCTCGAGCTCGGTGACACGGATGTCAAAGTTCCGGCATGATCATACATATGCTAATTAATCGAGGAATAAAAGGCAGTGATTGGGTCGCTGTGACATGCACCGAATTTGCATAAATGTATACTTTTTAATAAGAGCGCGCGAGTAAAACTGCTCGTGACTGGAATTTTCTAGAGTTGTGTTAGCTTGTTGCTAATTGCAGGTTTTTCACCCTAACAAGGCAAAAGAGGTCGAAATAATTTAAAAATAATAAAAAAGGATTCATCACTTTTATATTGTGAGTAATTTCCTTTTGAACGTTAACTAAAAATGTTGGTGTAAAAATATAATTAGAATTCGGGAACTGATGGTTAATGGCACGAGACCTGACGGAGTACGGTGGCCCGGATGGACGGTGTGGAGGCGCTGACATGAAACCCGTTTATTAATATTTCATAATATTAATTCACAGCATATTAAAAGCCTCCCGGCGAGCTTTACAGTAAAATATTCATTTCAAAGAAGCTTAACACAAACAGAAATGTAATAAGTCAGTAGTAATAAAACAAATTTAAAACGTAATTCAGCAGCTACAGGGATGAAGCTTAATACTCATCTCTGCACAATACCATCAACATTTTTCTATAAATAATGACTTGTTGTAACTTCTATCACTGACACTTGCTTAATTATCACCTGTTCACGTGATGCAAACATCTGGTGCAGTAGATTGAAAAATGTTCATCAGGCCATCACCTTTTAGAAGGAATGGACACAAATAATTATCACTGAGACAGAATAAAATACACAGAACTAACATGTGAAGCGATTGTCCTGTATCAGGAAATTAAACCTCTTGCCTCTCAGGATAGAGTCCAAATGAGCATTTTAACCTGCATTAATTATTACTGAATATAGACATGACATAAGGCAAATTAATTACTAAAGATGCTGCTGCAGAAAGTCTTGAGGAAATCAGTATAAAGGTTGATTTGACTGTGAATTTAAAGTAGCAGTATGTGACTTGGGATTTTGAAAATATCTCTAGGAGAGCAAGTTACATAAAAACATTGGGTTCTGTAGCATCAGTTAATGTCATGACTGTAAGGGGATGAGTTACGACACATTTATGAAGTGTTCAGATTGTGCAGTCAGTCCATAATGAGGACGGAGTCCCTCAGTCTGAACCAGCAAATCTCAAGATTGAAGAAATGAACCTTTTAACTTTCCTGGATGACCATCAACAGTGCAAGAGTGCAGGTTTTTCTGTGCTGGCTTAATCATTAATAGTTAATATAAAGTCACATATTGCTGCTTTAATGTGATTAGTGTTTGTTATGCAGTGCTGCTGACTGGAAGCTGGACGATCCGGCCTGGAGTGGCCGCATGAAGATCACAGCAAAGGCCAAAATTGCATTTATCAAATTGGAGGACAGGAACACAGGTGTGTGTATGAGAGCAAGCACGACTGACTGAGACTGTGACGTCTCACGTGTCTGTATGGCTTTGCAAGTGTTCTTATATCGGTTGTCTGCCCAGGTTCTGACTCTGTGTGTGTGTGTGTGTGTGTGTGTGTGCGTGCGTGCAGGTGAGCTGTTTGCGCAGGCTCCAGTAGATCAGTATCCCGGTCCATCTGTGGAAGCTGTCACAGATTCCAGTCGTTATTTTGTGATCAAGATTGAAGATGGAACCGGTAATAACACTGTTATGAATGTGTTAGTGTGTGTTTTTAACTTTTAATTATTAATACTCATCAACTAGCTAAAATGCTGCATCTGCATTTCCTTGTTGCCTAGCAACAGGGATTTATTTATTTAAATTTGCCCACTTATTGGCTCATATTTATGAAACGAACGTACAGCAGAAAACTGGGCATTTGGCCATTTTCACAAAAAGCTCAGCCTTTATCAGTGTGGACATGAGTCTCACCTCACGTACACGGGTTTTGAGTCCGCACGGACGTGTAGTGCAGCAGAGTAAATCTGACTGAGTGGAGAATTGTTATTAGAGCGTATATTCTAACTGGCATCTAAGCACATGTAGCCACATCCTTTATTCATCACTTAAAATTATGTAACGTCTGGCAAAAAGTTATACTTTGTAAAGGCTTCTTATGTTCCTAACATATTTTCAAGATGTTTACAAATATGTGAACAGTTAACAGTTTTTGGCGTAAGATTCATTTCTCTTTCATTTTGATATGGCTTACTTTCTACTGGTGATAATATTACAAGTGGTTAGCACGGTCGCCTCACAGCAAGAAGGTTCCGGGTTTGAACCCAGCGGCCGGCGAGGGCCTTTCTGTGTG
>JAOBAM010000019.1:40998584-41013071 GCA_025212355.1 Notarius kessleri
TCAAAATCCAGTGAATGTGGATAGAATAAAACAGTTATTCCACTCAATCTCGTCATGCATGGCTTATAGCCAACTCGATTTCATGGAATAACTGTTAATTATCTCAATAAAATAAAAAATTGATTCAATTTAACTCCATCTCCTGCAGTTTTTTTAATCCGTTAATGTTAAGAAACTAACTGAAACTAACATACTGACCATTTTTTTAATCATATCCTAGATCTTTGTACAGATCGGCTTTATACAGATTATCATAAATTACAGGTGTGATGGATTAGAGACGGATGTACTTTTGTCAGTTATCGCTACCGAAACTGCATTTTGATTAAGGATTTTAATGTAACAGGTAATTGTATTTTCAGTCTGTTTATATTGGCCAATCTCTTCACTCGGCTTACCATCCTACCCTTACAGAACTATTCTACAATCAAGACAAAAGGAAAAAAAAAAAAAAACACTTTCCCGCTTTCCATTACCATCCATCTCTGTCAGAATGACAAGAATCATAATCCGCAGTTTGAATACTGACATAGTGAGGCATTAAAAGAGACAAATGACTTCAGAATATGAATAGAATGTACAAGCACACCTTGGCTCTTCAAGTGCTCTCCTGTTTCATCATGAATAGGATTTTTTTTTTTGTTAAGAGAGAATATTCAAAACTAAACTAGCAATGTTTCATAAGTATCTAACAAAATCCATTTAAATGTACCAGAAATGGGCTACTTTCAAAATGGTCTGGGTTTTATGACAGATCTAAGATGGAGGAAAGCAGAAGCCAAAGCTGGGGGTTTTTTTTTTAGTAAACTAAAAAAAAAAAAAAGAAATATTAAGATAATAGAAACAAGGCATTTTGAAAAATCAAGGCCGTTTCATGGTGCAGAAATGAAACAAACTGTGTTGGTAACATGCTTGATTCACTGCATTCGCTCACAAGCTAAAGACAAGCCGTTTTATATTAAATATCTCACTGGGTCCATCCAGCCATCATCCATAACCGCTTATCCTGTGCAGGCTGGAGTCGAATCTTAAAGAAGTTCTTATTATACACAATTGAAGAAATTTTCACTTACTTATGACGTTTCGATGTCTTTCTTAGTTGACATCTTGATCACATCAACTGCTGAGATGGTTCCGCTGCCGTGCAAGTTTTCTAGCTGTTGATGTGATCAAGATGTCAGCGAAGAAAGACATCGAAACATCATAAGTAAGTGAAAATTTCTTCAGCTGTGTATAATAAGAACCTTTTTAAGATTAGTAATCAACCAACTGGATGAAACTTTTCGAGAGACAGATTAAGCTGGAGCCTATTCTAGCTAACGATGGGCGAGAGGCGGGGTTCACCCTGGACAAGCCGCCAGGTCATCGCAGGGCTGATACATAGAGGCAAACAACCGTTCACACTCACATTCACACCTAAGGGCGATTTCGAGCCAACAGTTAGCCGAACCTGCATGTCTTTGGACTGGAGGGGGAACCGGAGGAAACCCACACTGACACGGGGAGAACATGCAATCTCCACACAGAAAGGTCCTCATCAGTCATTGGGCTCAAACCCAAAACCTTCTTACTGCGAGGTGACAGTGTGAACCACTACACCACCGTGCCGCCTATCTCACTGGATGCATTATTTATTCTGAATAAAGGCATCACAGTATATCAATAGAAATAGGAAAATCCTCACAGGCAGAGAGAAAAAACAAACAATGTGGTGGACAGCTGGGGTTTTGTTAACCTTCTCCAACCCCCAACCTCCAATCCCCACCCCCGTCCCTTCAGGTGTTCAGCAAGCAACAGAAAATAGCAGCAAATCCACTGGGGTTTTTTTGTTGTTGTTGTGGGTTTTGGGGGGTTTTTTTTTTACAGACCAACAAGACTACAATTCCACCCACTCACAAGGTCAGCTCACAAGATGGTGGCGTGTGAATTCACGGGTCAAAGTTCACCAAAGTTGTTTTCTTCGTCTGGCATCTCACATACCACTTCAGAAAAGAATCAAAACTGGTAAATGCACCAGCTAAACCATACATGAATATAGCTTTATCATACTCACATCATAGTATAACATCATTCTTGGAAATGGGATTTTTGCAGATACTCATAGTATACACTGCATTTCAAGAGATGCATCATACCTGGCTATCGTACTTTGCAACGCGCAAACAATCCAGTTGAATATCAGAGAAGAATTATTTTACATTATTTGATCAGTTATAGATGGATAAAAGTGAAACTTTAAACCAAACACTTTGATGCTGCTGAGATGATATGGAGTTATACCAGCATTTTTCAATCCAAAGCACATCAGGTGTGTCATTGGAAATGTTAAAATTCTAACAAAAAAAAAAAAAAAACGATTGAGACAGAATTTAAATTCAATAAGTTCACACTGTGGTGACGTGCAGCATGAAATTAAATTGTAATAAATCTTACAGATCTGTGTACTACCACAAACCTGGCATATCATCATTTTACTGAATTTCAGAAATGACGAGTGACCTTCACGAAAACTTTCAAGCATTTTTAAAAAATGTGAGCATGCAGCAATGGACAAAATAAAGCTGGGCTGCATGAAATATAAGCAATATAATGAAATATTTTTAATGGTTCCTGTTGCTGTGCCAAGGGATTATTTCCTTTAAAAAAAAAAAGCTCCAGAAGAGAATGAAACCTGAGAATGACTGAGTTATTCAGTTCTCATACCATGCATTTTTAATTTAATTCCACCCTTATTCTGTATAACGAACTCGATACAGAAGGAAAAAAAACACGACAAGCAAATTGATTTCCGAAGAGACTCCAGGGAACGAGGTGTTCTCAATGTTTTTGGCAACCAGCTCAACATTATGTAGTTGAGTTTTCCATGCGGTTAGGGTTATGGACAGGTAATGCATCACTGGAGTGCTGATGCACAGTAAAACGAGGAGCATCTTCACACAGTGTCCTCTCTTTCCTAATATCCCACTCTGACATATGTACCTTATACACCAGGAGTGTCAAACTTAGATTCAGAGAGTGTTTTCACCCTTCAAGTACACAAATTTAAGTTCTTAGGAATTAGCTGATGAGTGTTCGGAGATATCAGGTACCGTAGAACTTTTTGAGCTGGAATTTAACACCATGATGACCGGATGGCCTCATAAGTGTGAAGACCATAGCAAAACAATTCCATGTAGTGGTGCGCGGTCCGATTCATTTGAGTGAACCGATTTTTTTTTAACAGTTCAATAAACTGAACCGAGTCCACATTAGTCCAGTTTTTCTTGCTCGATGTCGAATGTTATCCTCTCATTATTGTGTCCAGTGCTACCAAAGGTTTCTAACTGATTGCATGCAGTTGACTGGGAGCAACCAAATTAGAAACAAAGAACAACTCAGTTGTGTTGGTGAATCGGTAGGAATGTCTCACTAAGATGAGTCGTTCAAAAAAAAACTTGTTCATGAACTGCATGCCACTAATTCTGGTAGTATGAATAACAGAGTTCTCCTTTAAAACCTTGACTTAATAGTTAGAGAAACTGCTTTGGGACCAAAAGGTTGCTGGTTCAATTCCCTGGAGCAGCCAGAATGGCTGAAGTGTCCTTGAGCAAGGCACCGAACCCCCAACTGCTCCCCAGGCTGCTCTGTGTATGCTGTACATCATTTGTAATATAACGTTAGCCAATCAGAGAGAAATGATTTACATATTTAATATTTAAAGGCACAGCTGCAAAATCAACCTGTCTTATCCTCTACAGCTAGTATCTCACTGGGCTGCGACAAATTGCAAACGTCATTCGCGAGAAAGTTTCAAAAGTGTCTTGAAACATTCGCGGGGCTTCTCAATTTCCTCGCATGAGTCGCAAAGTGTCGCTCCTTCGTTGCTGAAATTTTGAACATGTTCAAAAAATTCGTGCGACAAAATTTCTTTCAAAATAGCTGCAAATGCGTCGCTGGTATCGCAAAGCCATCTTGAACCCTTCTCAAGTCAGTTTCCGTGAGGCTTCCTTTACATCCCTGCGTGCTGAGGGAAAGCGGGCTGACTAGTTGGAGACACAACAATTACGGTGAAATATGCGAATATCAATTCAGTGTGATTCCAAGTGAAAATTGTTGCTAATTTGCATATTTTATCGCAATTGTCATGTCTCTAACTAGTCGCAGCCCAGTGAGATTCTGCCCTCAGTGACAAATTTCACTTGGACTCACACTGAACTGGGATGCGCATATTATTGTTGTGAGAGAAATTTTGTCCCGCAAATTTTTTTATGTTCAAAATTTCAGTGATGAAGGAGCGACACTGCGACTCGTGTGAGGAGACTGAGAAGCCCTGAGGATGTTTCAGGACACTTTTGAAACTGACGTTCGGAAGCTGCCGCAGCCCGGTGAGATCCCGGTGAGGTCCCGGTGAGGTCCCGGTGAGGTCCCGGCTGACTTCGCGCACTTTATGGCAACTGTTGTGTTAGTCGCAGCCCAGTGAGTTACAATAAAGTGTAAAACTTTAGTACAAGATAGTGAATTTCTGTAAAGAATAAAATATTTACTGTATAAATCCACACTAAACCCAGGTACACAAACTCCTGACAGGCAAAACTCTCCTCCAGGCTAACTGTGCTAAATCCCCTCAGAGTCCGCGTTTCTCCACAACTTTACATTCCAACAGTCGAGGCGGTTTGTGAACTAAAAACTGACCTAAAAGCGCACACTAAGTGTTTAAATAAAGCTTTAAAGACATATTTAAATCAGCCGAAGTGTGAATGAGGGGTCAGCGCGCTGCTGTGAATGAGGGGTCAGCGCGCTGCTCCCGGCGCGGCGGAGGGTGCTGTCCGGCTGGGCGCTGCTCCCGGCGCGGCGGAGGGTGCTGTCCGGCTGGGCGCTCTGACCGGAACACGCAGCACTGCGCCGCTCCACAGGACGCAAACGGCACGAGACCACTTTTACCCTTACCGTAATTACAGGAGTAGTGTACCGCGCGATTTTGGGCACGCGGTTTCAGAACTATCAGACTTCTGGTATTTAAATCAGGTTTTTTTTGTTTGTTTTTGTTTTTTTCTCCAAATTTTCAACAATAGAGGACAATTTTGGACCAAATTCTAAAACCTAGTGAGAAAAATCTCTCCTCACCTGAGAAAGAAGGCAGTTTCTCAGAGGAGCGCAGCAGTGTGTGAGGGTTTGGGGAGAGAGTTTGATGTTTCTGACAGTTTTATTGCTTTAATTCGTGTTAGAGGTGAAACACGAGTTCCAAAAAGACTCCGAGGCAGTGGAAATAATCTGATTGTTTTTGTTGTACTACTTTGGGTTCAGAATTGGTTGAAGGTGAATTTAGGAAATTAGAATGAGAAGTGAAGCACTTGGCTTGTCATGAAACAGTTATTTTACATTTGACCTTAACGGTGAGCGAACACCTCGCCTGCTGTCACTGTGTCCCAAACTCTGTTGCAGGCAGTGCGGGATGCGGAGGGAAGAGCTCTGGGATGAGAGAGATCAGCACTGTGATGAGGCGCCACATGATGCTTCAGCCCCGCAGGGAATTACAGCTGGACCTGCATCCAAACCACACAGCTCACTCGGGTGTGTGTGTGTGTGTGTGTGTGTGTGTGGTCGATTTATTTCTGCTTCACACAAAACCATCAGAACATCCAAAAACATTGCATTCATTAAAATGTGTGAAGAGCGCGAGGCGGATCTCCTTACCATCACCAAAGCGGCGCCGACGGCCATAAAGATCATCGTCTCCCATCACAGTCCATCAGGCACAACTTCCCCACTGCAACTCTCCCTCTCTCTCTCTCTCTCTCTCTCCGCAAGCGTGAGGCTTCACCGGAGCCTCCAGGCCACCGAATTTCCGTTTCCCGATCAGGTGTCACGCGTGCGCGAGTCCCGGGGATGTCAGAGCTCGGCAACAGATTATTCCGAGATCGGATTCAGGAAGCGCAGCACGCGCACCGGAACACAACCGACACGGTGCGGCGCTTCATTAACTCACAATGAAGCATCACATCGCATCACATCCGGATGAAGCGCGTGCGGCTCCATTTCCAGCCCTAATTCATTACAGACGGGTTCGGTGGCTGCTGCTGCTGCTGCGGGCTGAATCCTCCTCCCCTCCTGCGATTGGACCAACAGGATGCACACGCAGTCATTCACATTAAAGTCCAGGCAGCTGCTTCCTCCTCCTCCTCATCATCATCACCATCATCACCCGAGCAAATGCAAAGCCCTCAGTGACGGGTGAAGCAGGTTGGATTTGGAGATTGAGGGTCTGAGAACGCTTTATTGAACCTGCGCTTGGGTAGAAATGCACTGAAGAAACACAACATCTCTCTCTCTCTCTCTGCACCAGTGTGTGTGTGTGTGTGTGGAGAAGAGTGACAGCAAACCCCTATTAACTTAATTGGGGACAGGGAGCACAGGACACATGACACGGATGCAGAGGAGAGCAATACACTTTAACCACACACTCAGGGCCAAGCTTCATGCTCAGATTACTCCTCAGACACTGATACACAATTTATTAGAGCCGTTTTTCATTTCCTAATCTGATTTGATTATTGTCGTGGACACCTGACCATCACACTCATGTGGTTCTTCCTCAAACTGTGCATAAAACGAGTTCCATGAAGACGTGGTGTGTGAAGGTTGAAGCATAGAACTCGAGTGTCCTGCGCAGAGCCCTGACTGAACTCAACCCCACTGAACACTTTTGGGATAAACTGGAGCCTCTTCATCATCCCAACATCACTAATGCTCTTGGAGCTGAATGAACACAAATCCCCACAGCCATGCTCTAAAATCTCATGGAAAGTCTTCCCAGAAGAATGGAGCTTACTGTAACAGCAAAGAGGAATAAATCTAGAACGCTCAACAAGAACATATAGATGTGATGGTCAGGAGTGCACAGAAGCGTAGGTTCTATTGGAAACCTCAGAGAAGGAGCAGGTCAAGGGTTCAGGGTGGAGGTGGACTGTTTTAGGGCTAGAGAACGTTTTAAAACAAATACTGTTTGAGTGATGCAGGACGGAGAACCATTGAAAGGCTCAAGAATTCTCAGGGAACAAGCGTCAGAACCCATTTAGACTCGTACTGAAACTTACTGCTCCTCTGAAATTAAATCTTGGGAAAAAAAACTCTAATCAAATAATATAATCTTAGAAAATTTAGACCTTTTAAGTGTCCTTCACTTATCCCTCTGGGAGAACCCTGAAACTTAAAATGCAGTCATTTTCCTGAGAAAGGGTTCCTTTCTGATGTGAAGAACCCATAATTAGCCAATGAACCCTTCAAGAACCTTTTTTGAGGCGTGGATGCTGACAGAATCACTTCTTGTAACTTTGTCAAAATCCTTTTATTTACCGTTTATGAATTTTACTTCTCTGATTTGAAAAAAGTAATGATCCAGATCAAAGACTAAAAACAGCAATAATTTCAAAAATAAATGCTTTTTGGCAAACATTGAAGAAGAGACTGTTATAATCAGAATAGAAGTCTAATCTGTTATGAAGCAGTTATAAACAGACACTGGTGTATTCATTGCATTTCACTGGAAGGTTTATTTTATGGTTTTTTTGTTTAAGTGTACTATTTACACAAATGTTCAGGCACTCTGGACTGACAATCACACTTGCTTACAGTTTACAAAAAAACAAAACTAACATCCTGAAGAGTTTCCATACCATTTAAATAAAATAACTATAAACACAAACAGAAATTACATCTGAAACTCATTATCTGGATCATCATCTGTATTCAAGTAAAAATGTCAATGCTCTCTCTCTTTCTCTCTCTCTCTCTCACACACACACACACACACACACACACACACACACACACACACACAGCTAATCCTCTCCAAACTACACAACCTGAATATTACAATTATTATTCAGCATATTTAGAGCAATAATCATAATATAAAATATCCTCAGAGAAAAACGGCTTTGTCCTGTGTTCAGAAATTAATAACTGTAGATGAAAGTGTGTTATGAGGCTCTCTCTCTCTGTGTGTGTGTGGGTTGGGGGGAACGAGAGAGAGATATTAATACAGGCGGTGCATGCTGCATCTGAGATCAGAATGTCGTCAGTGTGACCAGTCCAGCTGGGCCTTGGGAAGGTGTGTGTGTGTGTTTGTGTAACAGAAATCAGTAGAAGCAGACCGTATGGAGAAACGGACGACTACTTTTCTCCTCAAACTCCTGCAGCAGCTCATCAATATCATTCTCCATATCATCAGTGTGCTGAATCTGAGAGAGAGAGAGAAAATCAGAATTCACAAAACACACACCCCTAACATCATCCTCCTTATCCACAGACAGGCAAATAGACAAGTGATTCTCTCTCTCTCTCTCTCTCTCTCTCTCTCTCTCTCACATGCAGAGTTATCAGTATTCATTTATCTTTAATCACGCTTGTGCAACAAATTTAAAGTGTCTTTTCAAACTGAGGGAGAGACACATTCTGTACACAATCCAGCACACACACACACACACACACACACACACACACACACACACACACACACACACAACTTCCTGCTTGACTCAAACTGTGTGCAATTTTCATTGTGCAGAAACACTGAACAAACACTTTCTGTATGATTTACTTATGTTGCATTACTGTGATGGCAGTAAATCTGTTTTTCTCTTTTTTCTGCTTTACAGTGGAACTGATTTATAATACTGTTTCAATAAACCTGATTTATATCACACTCAGCACAGCTTTGGTCAGACTGTACAACAGCAGCAATGCCAATAACACTTTCTAAATGAAACAGAACTGAAATATGAGAGCGAGAGAGCAACATTCACACAGTTCTCTGGGCACTACACCAATTCCCTCTGTGTGAGAGAGATCCAGCAATATTACACTCACACACTGACACAGCTCACAGATGAGGAAAGCTCCGAGCGTGGCCTCCTCGTGGTTGTCCTGGATGTCCACATTGATGACATGCACCGGCTGGAACGTTTCCTGTTCACGAGAGTTCAGGTCTGCAGGAAACACACACTTGTTTTACCTTTGGATATTTCTCAAATCCAGGCCAGGTTTGACTGTCGACCCGCCCACCCCATGGGTTCTCTGGTTTCCTCCCATGTCCGAGAATAATGTCAGTTGGTCAGTAAACTGGTGAAGCTAAATTACTCCAAGGTGTGAATGAATGTGTGCAGAGTGAACATTTTATAGCCTTTCAATGAGCTCTGCCTCCTCTAAAGCCAAGGTGTTTGGCCCCACCCATTTAGAGGACTTCAAGAAAATGAAAAGGGTAAAATCTATCCTTCAGCTCTAAAAGCTGTGTGTGTGGCTCACCCTCCAGCACCTGGTCGTACACTCTCTCCTCACAGGTGATGACCAGGTCAAACTGGTCCTTACAGTTCTGGAAACGTTCAGGTCTTGTTTTGATGCGCTTGTTGCGCTCCAGCATGTGCAGGATGCCGTTCTGTGTATATCTGAGGACAAGCTGGGTCAAGGAGACAACGAGTGTGTGATAACCTCTCTCTCTCTCTCTCTCTCTCTCTCTCACACACACACACACACACACACACACACACCCCTAATAATTTAGCAAACAACAGTCTTCTCAATGCAGACAAGTCACCCACCCTGTGCATGTTGGTCATCAGCAATGCCAGATTAGATTAGAATAAACAAAGAATATTTATGAAAGTAAATTGTTAGTCTTTTATTGGTGTGTTTTTTTTTAAATCAAAGCTCTAATTATTAATAATTCAGTTAAATCTTCTTGCAGAATGAGCAACAAAATGAGCAGAACTGTGAGGTGAGAGGGGCTCAATCAGAAAACACACATCCATCAGTCCACGGTACGAATTTACATGATATAAAAACACACATCAATATTAAAGCTGCTTTGATAACTTTGGAGGAATCATAGCTTTAAGTATATTCCTGTTCAACGTCCAAAAACTGAATTATTTAACAAGGAAGAATAAAGTGTTAACATGCAAACAGCTCCTCTGACTCAGTGAGGGTTCTAGCAGCACTCAGAGTACCTGTGGTACTATCAGAAGCCACATCATTAACCACAGTATCGAGACACAGTTACAGCATCTTGCTGTCTGCAGCTTCAACACACACTGCGTGGATGTGAGGTGTGGAAAAGGTTCACCCTGAGGTGCAGAGCTCATCCCCAAGCGTTCACACTCAGTGGAGCTGTCCTGGAGGCACCCGTGCGCCCCCTACAGGCTAAACACGAGAGCTTTACATCATCAACTCTGCCATTGTAGCCATGGCACAGGAGAGCAATAATCATGCAAAGTAGTGATTACGTGAGTCATTTGCTCCTGAAAAATCGAGAACATTCATCCGTGTGCACCATCATGCACTGAAAACAACTGAACTGCATTTAGAAATAAAACATCCAGATAAACCTGTGTCATGGTTTATATCACTTGGTGTCAGAAAGCACATCAGCAGGTCTGAGAGACACTGAGCTGCTCCACAAAAAGCTGAATGATTCACACAGCCACACTGAGTGCACCATGCTACATTTGTCTTTCAGCTAGAATTTAAATCGAAAAAAATAAATTAAAAAAATGTAAATTTGAAAACACTGGCTAATTGAGTACATTTGGCCAAAAATTAATTTCACTCAATTCTACCAAACATTGCTTCACTGCAAATCTAACATGTGCTTTTCCTTCATATGCATGCATATTTAAACAATTTAATCCCCAAGCCTGATTTAACTAAAGCTCTAATTCTCCCATGACTAACCCCCTGAAACCTAGCCCTGCTTTAGGACTACTCAGACAAGATGGACTGAATTTATTGATCCAACTCATTCTATAAACTGCACAAGGTCACTTGTTCATCTTAACTGTTACTGCTCTTCATCTCAGAACTCTAGATTACACCAAGGACTCCACTAACTGGTGGTGTTGAGGGAATTCAGTAGCATTTTGGAAACACTGGCACTGAGGTAATAAAATAAATAAAAAAGTTTCAATAATCTGCTTAACGCAGAAATTAGGCCAGTCTTTGACTGCACTGTGTTATGGCATGTTTTTATAAAATCACAGTCAACTCCATGTTTCCTGTACACACCAAGAAGATAAATGATAGTTAGGTTATAGACCGACACTGACTTTTAGTGGACATCAACTGACAGTCAGGTCTTTAAGGAGAGGCTTAAAACTTTGCCCTGCAGAGCATCTCGTGGACATTAAACCTTTTTGTGGCTTTATTTTGTCTGTCTGAGCTCAGAGATTATATCATGATGTGGAAAAATAACCTGCCTAACAAATGTTTTGGGGGGTTGCTGATGATAATCCAAAATCAAGTGAGATCTCAGAGAAGCAATTTGATCAGATTAGCGCCTCCTAGTGGGAAGGTTAAGTGTTTGCAGTCTTCTGAGCAGCTCTTATTCTCCCCAGTGCTGTCCCAACCCAGTGAAGAGCAGGTTTAATCATCTAAACTTAAAACCAAGTTAAAAGTCACCCTTCCACCAAGTTTATTTTGGGATGAGCACACTGTGTGCCTGCTCCTCTGATCCTAACCTTTATCACACACAGGACCCCACCCAGGAGACACACCACATGCTTAGGTCACCCCCCCAGAGTGATATTCATGTATTAACACTCTGCTGGAGACACTTCTGTCAATTCAAGCTTTTAAAAACGAGGCGATGCTTTAATCCAGCGGTGCATGACAAAGCTCCAGTCCAGTCATCACCACTAGATTACAGCACCACCCCAACTTGACATGCTCAGACCCTGCTCAAGAAGGATGTTGGACTGAAATTTATAATATAAACCGGTATTTTTCCCCCCCTAACACCTACTTGTTTCAGTCGTGTTGTTTTGCACGGACATAAGCAGCAGGAGATGAATCTTGTTCACGTTCTACATGTATAACAGATGTGTGGTGACTTAACAAATCCGACATGTTTGTACCACCAAATTTATTGCGTCACAAAAAGCATGTACTTGAAATGCTTGAAATCTTCCACAGCACATTCAGACTTCAGAAGTGAAAATGAAAGCAGAGTTTTTAACACCGTTCTCAAACTACACTAAAGCTGTAAAGAAATAGTTTTTGCAGTTTTAACTCACACCATCACTGCAGTGTTATACAGCAACTCACGCTCGACCGCGACTCTGGGGTTAAAGCCGATCGCACTGCAAATCTGCCCTACGGCTTCACCCTTCATGTGAAACTCATGTCCTCCATGTGGATTAAATACAACTCCATCAGTGTGAATGTGAAGGAGAAGAGAGAGTGTATCAGCTGCATGTGTGTCACGCTTCTCACCACTGTCAGTCCTCATTTAAAAAAAAAAAAAAACAACAACAAAAAACCCCACCCACTTCATGCATACGCACCCCTGCCATCTCCAGGTAAAAGAGTAAAAAATGTGTTAAATATTCAGAAATACTATTATTTGTGTATTTACAAAAGGGGAATGAAGGGGGCTGTAAAGTTGTGTGTGTGTTTGTGTGTGTGTGTGTGGGGGATACAGTTCCTTGTCCTTTCGGACCAGATCGCTGTACATCTGTTCGTAAGTGGTTTTGAAGTCATACACATTAGGCTTGTCTGGAGCAGGTCCCGGGAGTTTCACGTGGCTTCCAGTGCCAAAAGATCGAACATTGAAACTGCGCTTGCTGCAGAAACATGGAGAAAGTGTGAACAGCTGGAAAACACAACATTAAAGCAACTTGATAAAGTCACAGAAAGATGTGATCCAGCCAACATCTACTGAATTACAACAACTTACCTGACCCACCTTTTAGTCTTACAAGATACCCAACAGTTTGAGCATCATTTAACTTGCTGTTAAAATATTAATCAAATTTGTGTGGCTCGGTTAATTTATAACCTTTCCAGAGTTGTGAGGCCACAATTTAAGATCACCAAACTGGTTTTCGTATTTATTTTTACGTAAAATATTTTTATCTGCAGTGAACAGAGTTTAACCCTTAAAAACGTGCATGTAGTGTTATCTGTCCAGGAAACTGTCACTACAATAGATCCAGCTAAGTTTCTGATCGGTCACAAAGAGTCCCGGAAATGCGAGCGAAAACTCGGGCTGTTCGGTTCCGGGGTTGGGAACCGAACAGAATCGATTCCACATAATAATCCTCCTCTGCTGCTGAGCTGCTCGTGTGTGTTGTGCAGAAGAATTTATCAGACAACAAACAAAAACCTCCTGGTCACTATATATATATTTTTTTGCGCACATAATTAGTCTTTGATCTCATTGAATCGAATCTTTTTTTTTTTCTTCCTTTCGAACGTTTCAGAGCCGATTCTGAGTTTTGATTGACTGGAACAGAAGAATCGAATCCTTTTGAATTCGACTCCCAGCCCGAGCGAAAACTCCATCTGCTTCCGGATTTTATGACACAGCAGACAGAAGTGTGGGGGGTTCCCCCCTTAAAAAACTCTCTCAGGCCTAGAAAATATATATTATATAAATATTTAAAGTTTATTAATTTGGCAGAGGTTCTTCGGACTGGTTAGTTTTTCAGTCGTCAGGCTGTGTGTCCTGTCCTGTCCGTTCCGAGGCTTTTCCTGCTCGGGAAGTGTCGTCTGTCAAAATGAGTCAGAAGGAAACAGAAAGCGCTGCGTTTAAAAAGCAAAGCACAGGAAAGCAAAGCACAGGAAAAGGCGGCCGGCCGGCGGTGCTCAGTGCCGTTCTTCTCATCCTGGTGACCGTGTAGTTTATCTAAGTTTATCTTTCCCTCTTTTCGTCGTTACCTGAGGATGTTGTGCGCTTCCATGCTGCGGTTCTGGTTACTCGAGCACACCACCGCTACGCGAAGCGGATGGCTTGGCATATTGCACTTCTCGTCAAAATTTTACGAATCCACAACTCAAAATTTCAACAAAAGCGATTCCAGATTTATTCTACGCGAATAAACCCCCCATCAAAAACAGTACGAGGCGAGAATCTAAGTTTCTATCGAGGACATTCAGCAGCGCAGAGCTCCAACAATTACACCGGGTTTTGTCTGAAGCACAAACTGGAACAAAATGGCGGCCCGGCTGAGGAGAATGTTGACGCAATACGCTGGGCGGGACTCTTGCAGCGCATTATGGGCGTGGCTTGGGACTGGAAGATCTCTTGGTTGTTTGTTTTTGACTTTACGTGATGTGGTTTTCTGTCATAAAATATATAATATTGCTATAGAAGGTGAAAAGTTCACCCACAGCAACACGGAGAATAATACATTTCAATTTGCGCTCATCAACAACCTAAAATAACATCGAAAAAAGATCTCTACACTATTACATCATTACAAATCGGTCCCCTGTGGGCCCATGTGGCTCCTGCTTAGAAATAAAATTGTTTGTCTGATCCCATGTCCACACAGTAAATATCGCATATATACACGTCAGTTATACTCACATCATCTCTTGCAAGCGTCACCAAGCTGTGAGCAGCATCAGGACTTGCAGTATTTAGAAGAAGAAGAACCCTTTATTTGTCACATGCACACTTCAAGCACAGTGAGATTCATCCTCTGCATTTAACCCATCTGAAGCAGTGAACAC
>JAOBAM010000019.1:41209349-41219626 GCA_025212355.1 Notarius kessleri
GTCTGACAAAATCATTTCCACTTAGAATGTAAACAAACTGGTGAAATGACAGTAGCAATTTGAGAAAAATGCTATCATAATAATTCTTGAAAAATAAAAATGATACATTCTTACCATCAAATACTTTCATTCCATATTTAATTGCTCTTTATTTTTGTATTTTTGAGGGTTTTCTTCTTCTTCTTCAAGGTTTTTTGGTGGTTGGCAAACCAACTTAAAGGTGCATTACTGCCACTGACTGGGCTGGAGTGTGAAACAGGAGATACTGGGGGGAAAATATATTATTTTAGATATTTCTGTTTCTTTTAAATACTTGATAACAATTTTTGGGGTTTTGTTTTCAAGTAGAGTTTTTACTTCGTCCTCGGTTGGTTCAGCAACACGCTCTGCCGTTTTGTTTTTCTCTAGTCATGGTATATGAGCTGATAGCCTCATAGTAAAGTAGCCAATCAGAGTGCGTGATTGCTCATATCCACTGAATGTGGATAGAATAATTACATTTATTGTGGGGAAATAATAACCCCATCCTTTACTGTGCCACTGAGATGGAGAGGTTTTGTGCCCAATAACACAACCCAAACTTTTGGCACTGAAATATGCGTAAATGGAGAAGTGGCAAAGGCTAATCATTAGTGGACCAGAGCTTTGTGCCATGGCTCCAAAGAACACTATATCTGCACTCTTGCAACAGTCAGAGCTCTTAACGGTTCTTCTGTGGTCTTTCTGGGAAAACACTTAACGGTCGATCCTACAACAGACCGTTTCCTTATCAATTAGAGATCCAAAGTAGAATATTTATTTTGGAGCTAAGAATCCTTAATTATGCACTTAACCCTTAAAAACCCTGAAGAGCATTTCAATAATGCATATGGATTTAGTTTACCTTCAACATGTCCAACTGCCTATTTCTGAATTTTTAAGTGTATAGCAAAATTTCTATAATTTCTACGCAAAAGGCCTGACACGGTGTCCTGGATAAATGAGAATCAGTTTTAGAAGAAAAGAACAGAGCGAGTGTTATTCCCTAAAACAGCAAATGTGTTGTATTTATCCTTCTAAAATAAATCACGTATAAAGTCAAATTAATTCCAAGTTTGCATTTAATTTCAGAATGAGTTATTTTTATTATGATAAATATTTAAGCAACATATTTGATTGCTTATTATATTATTAAATATTGAGGAAAATAAGATTATTTTATACCAATAAGCTATTTATGTTTCTGTCTTAACAAGATATGAATTCAGACTGCTCAAAGAAGACAAATATATTCACTACATACTAAAATACTAAAATCATGTGGTTTATTTTATCATATTTTAGGAAGACAGAATGGCTATTCTTTCAAAAAGTCTAGTTTTATGATTGAATGGATGATGCAATCGTGTTGCTCAAATACTTTTGCTATTCATAATTTATATTATTGATTATTATTTTTTATGATTATACAAGACCAAGTGCTTAAATGCACAACTGTAATGATAAATTTAGGGGTGCATTAGAGCAGCTGGATTTAGAGACGACATAGCCCATCCTGGTACTTCGTCCAGTGTGACACAAAATAACTCTTTCTCCATAAAATGAAAAGCATCAATGCTGTGTGGCTAATGAATGGGTGTAACTTCCTTAAATGTGGCACGGGAAGTTAAGGCCAAATGGCTTTGGAGAAGCCATGAATTGGAGCCGTGTGTACATTGAGTGTGTAAGTGTTCGAGCAACAAAGACGCTTTAATCCAAGTAATTTACACAATGCAAAGGGTCGTGTTTACATGGTGTAATGGAGGGTCTTGCTTTTGCTCCAGAGCTCAAGTGGCGCGTCCTAAGGTGAAAGGGGCCTGTTTGAGTTCACACACACACACACACATTTCACAGTCCTTCGTCTGGATGATGCACCCTATTATTTTAAAAAAACAAGGTTTCACAGTTGTGAAAGTATTTATAATGAATGTGTACTTAAATAATCTATGCAATGGCACATATTCTGAAACCCCAGTGACTCATTTAGAACATCAACACTCAAGATTGGCCTATATACATTTAGGAAATAGAGTTAATATATTTTGATCAAAACTACACACTGACTTTGAGGAAAACCATAAACTCTTTCCTCAAAATAAGTTGGGATTTACACACCACACACCCTCTTACTATATACAATTTTCAGATACGATGCTCCAAGGAAAAGCTGTTTAAGATCACTAAGACAAAAAAAAAAGTGCACATTTGCCAATCTGGGAAAGAACGCCCTATACTTCTCTGTCTTTCTCTATTCAATGAAGTCAAAAGTCAAAGTGAACAAAAATGAACAAACATAATATAAGCTATAAAATAACAACACCTGCCATCCTGAAGAATTTCCAACAAACAGAGTTATTAGACAGTAATAAGCATGAATAAAAACAGTAGGGAAGCCTGGTGTACAGTGGAGAAGGTTGGAGGAAACAGAAGGAGAGGGAGGATAAAGAAGAAGGAGGAAGACTGATGAATCTCTGATGAAGAGAAAGAGTATCAAGTTACATTTTTTTTCATGAAACTAGCCATATTTTGACTATTAGAGAGACTATATATAATATATATACAATTTTAACATTTCATATAGTGTCAATAAATTATTCTCACTGTATTAAAGGAGAGGACAGATCCTGTATTATTCTTTTCTTTATAAATTGGCCAATTGTCTCTGCAGTCTTACATGCTTATGCTTATTTTATGTGACATTCATTTGTGCAAACATTTTCTGACTGCATAGTTTTTTGTCCATCTGAAAACACAACCTAGTAAACAAATACATAAGTAAATAATGTATTGCATTTCCATGCATTTATCTGTTCATATATACAGTGGAGGCATAAACTTCCTGTCACAGCTGTGTTCTCAAATGATCAGTGGAGTATGAAGAAATACCCATATTGAACAAGTTAGTACTGCTTCTTCTTGCTCACAAGACACAAAGATTTGCACAATCTGTGAGTAAACTTTTCAGAAACGTGTTCTCAAAAATGTGCTTACAGACCTACTGTATGTGGAAGTCATTGGCAAAAGCTGTTCAAAGAAAATAATTAAACATGGCTTGTTTTGTCATTTTAACTTTGTTTATAAGAAACATTGTGTTACAAAAATCTCCCCCCCCATACTGAAATTGACATTTAATGGCAATGACTAATATCATGAATGAATTTAACATGCATTTCATAAGAAATTGTTCCTCATAATCTATTTCTATTTCCATGTCTAACTCTTCCTGCAACCTTCTGTATTGTACAGCAGACTGTCCTTATTCACGTGCAGGTTTATATTCAGTAGTCCAGATCATCAGAACAGCAAGATTTCATTCAACAGCAACACCTTGTCCATCTCTGGCTTCTTGAATGGTGGTCTATAGAATATAAAAAGTTTTGTTCCATGTTTCTTACTTAGTATAAAAAAGTAGGCATGTGGTTACATTTTAACATGAAAATAGATGTTAATTGTTTCGAAAAAGTTTGTATTTCTGTAATAAGTAGGACATCTGCCGAACGATGCTGCGGATGTTCTATGAGTCTGTGGTGGCCAGTGCCATCCTGTACGCTGGCGTCTACTGGGGCAGCAGCTTGAAGGTGAAGGACACTAACAGACTCAATAAGATCATCAGAAAGGCCGGCCATGTTGTAGGTGTGGAACTGGACTCTCTGACAGTGGTGTTGGAGAAGAGGACACTGTCCAAAATAAAAACAATCTTAGACTGTCCTTCCCACCCTCTACATGAGGAGCTGATCAGCCACAGGAGCACGTTCAGTAAACGGCTGATTCTTCCACGCTGCACAACTGAGAGACCCAGGAAATCATTCCTACCTGCTGCAGTCAAGCTGCACAACGCCACTGTATAACTGTGCTACACTGTCTTACCATGGATACTGCATCCTTCACTCAGGTGCAATATATGTATGTAGGAATCATTGTATATAAAATCACTTCATTTTGCTTTTAATTAAGTTGTTGAACTTATTTAAATTTATTTAAATTTATTCTTTTTTCAGACGATTTTATTTTCTATTTTTAGACATGTTTACTTCTTATTTGATTCAGGAGCTTGGTAGCAAATTTGAATTTCCCTCCGGGGATTAATAAAGTAATTCTGATTCTGATAAAGTGTGTGAACATCAACGCTCGCCTGCTGTGCTTCTGTGCTCCATCCACATCCGGGATCTGTTACAACCTGTAACCCCCCCACCTGTATATACCTGTAACCCTCAATCACACCTGTACATACCTGTAAACCCCCCCCCCCCCACACACACACCTGTATATACCTGTGTGCCCCCATATGCCTGTATATAACTGTCACCCCCAAAACATCTGTATGTACCTGAACACCTCTTTCGACACACACATAGGCCATTTAACTGGGATATCAGTTTGCACATGAGGGGAAACAACATTGAAAAGATAAGGAAATTTAATTCCCTCTCAGTCTTCCATAACAGAAAAGTAATGGAGATTGTGTATCCGCACTTGACTGTATTTAACAGAATGCTACGGAGCGCAAACCATGTGAGACCGGATACGACGTATAATTCACGAGGTGGTGAGTCTATTGTTATGAAAAGTCCAAGCTGAGACATTAACTAGTTAGCAACATTGCTTGTTGTTTTGAGTCACCACCAATTACATTATACATGTATTGAGGCAGTATATGTGCCATCACAATATCATTAGATCATCAGTTACATCACTACCAGCAAGGTCATGATCGTCACAACATGGAAATTTCATAGCTCTGATTCCCACTGGAGCCATGACAAAAGATTTCTGTAAATGTTCCTGGGAATATAGATGGGCGATATGGGGAAGATTAACGTTTCGACTTTGCTGTTTTACTCCCATTTACACAGGACACCATTCGAGCACAATAACAGAAGATATACGGTTTTCACTGTGAGTGGGAATGGGGCCTGTATCCCAAATACACACCTCTTTACACACCTGTAACTCATCTAAACACCTGTATACACACCTGTACCCCACCTAAACACCTGTACCCCACGTAAACACCTGTACCCCACGTAAACACCTGTGTACACACCTGTACCCCACGTAAACACCTGTATACACACCTGTACCCCACTTAAACACCTGTATACACACGCCTGTACCCCACATAAACACCTGTGTACACACCTGTACCCCACATAAACACCTATGTACACACCTGTACCTCACCTAAACACCTGTGTACACACCTGTACCCCACGTAAACACCTGTGTACACACCTGTACCCCACATAAACACCTGTACCCCACATAAACACCTGTATACACACCTGTACCCCATGTAAACACCTGTGTACACACCTGTATCCCACGTAAACACCTGTGTACACACCTGTACCCCACGTAAACACCTGTGTACACACCTGTACCCCACGTAAACACCTGTGTCACACCTGTACCCCACGTAAACACCTGAATACACACCTGTACCCCACGTAAACACCTGTGTACACACCTGTACCCCACGTAAACACCTGTGTACACACTTGTACCCCACATAAACACCTGTATACACACCTGTACCCCACGTAAACACCTGTGTACACACCTGTATCTCTCCTCCTGCAGGCACTGGGTCATGTAGGAGTAGTCGCTCTGTAGTTGTGTCTTCATGTCCTCCATTGCATCCTCCATCTGCACCTGACTAGCTTTGATCTCCTGTAGTCCCTCCAACAGAGAGTCCCATGACACAGATGTGTGATGATGGCAATGATGGTGGTGATGTTGTCCATCCATTCGTGGGCTGCCCATGCAGACAGCCCCGCCCCCTCCTGAGTTGCTCCCAGCCCCGGACCCGGAGGTGCCAGTGGAGCACTCATCGTCACTGCCATATTTGGGGCTGGAAACAAGAGTGGCACTGCCACTGAGTGCACGAGGGGGCGTGTCCTCAGTATGACCAGGTCCTAAAGTGTCCTTCAAGTGGGTGATGTTGTCTGCACTGCCAAACTTGTTGCGTATGAGTGCAGAGACTCCGCCCCTCACACCCTCAACCACGCCTCCTCCGAAGCCACTGATGCCGGCCCGCACATTGGCTCCAACGTCCTTCAGGCCCTGCTGCATGTCCCGCAAAACGTCTTTGGGCTGACGCGCCAAACCGTTCTGGAAGAGAGCCGAGTGTAACAGTTACACACCTGTACACACATTTCATCATGTTCCCCAGTTTCACATCTGTGTACAAGTCTGTACCCTTTTTACACACATGTATACACATCTGTACCTCATTTACACAGGTATAAACACAGCTGTGCCACAGTTATATCCATGTATACACTCCTGTACTGCAGTTACATACCAGTAAACACACCTGTACCCTATTTATACGCCGTATACACACCTGTACCTGTTAAACACCTGTATACACATCTGTAGCCCATTTACACACCTGTTACAAGTTTACACATACACACACTGACCTGCTCAATTTCTTTGAGCTTCTTGTGGTAGTGTTCAAGTTTTTTGTGCAAGTGTGCGATGGTTTGTGCAGATTTCTGGTTCTTCTTCTCGAAGACGTGTTTGATGCGTGACGCTTGCTGTTTGTCGGCGTTGTGAGCAAGTTTCAGGTACTCGGCCACGTTGTTGTCGCGTGCCTCCTGTTCCACACGGATTTGCTCCGTGATCTTCAGGATCTTCTGCTGCAAGTGATCCAGAGCAGCACGTGTTCGCTGCCCCTCCCCGGGACCCTCCCCCTGCACTGATCCCGCCCCCAACACAGACCCCGCCCCCTCCACACTGATGTTCCCGTCTGAGCCGCCATGGGCCACTGAGGGGGGCAAAGGCAGCGTCGACGCCTCACTCTTATCCAGCTGTAATACACACACACAATTTTTTCCATCTTTGTCAATTGACGATCACTCTGACAAGAACCTCAACAACAAGAAGGAAATAAACTTTTTTTAATAAAAATACTATTTATTTTTGTGAGTACATTTGACATGTGTACACACTTCATTATCCACTGCCTCTGAGATACACACACACACACACACACACACACACAGTCTAGAGTCATGCTCAGTGCTAACAAAGAGACAAAAGGAGACAAAGATAAAGATAAATGTGGAGAAATGGAAGATGTGAAGAGAGAAATGTAGACAAAGGAAAACATGAAGAAAGAAAGAAACAGAGCAACATAGGCTTAAGAAACTGGGTTACTATGCAAAATCAGCACTGATTCACACACACACACTAACAAAACATGGCTGCAGTGTGTGTGTGTGTGTGAGATGTGGAGTTAGAGAGAACAGGATAAAGAAACAAACACACACAGAGGTTTTGATGTTCCTGTGTGTGAAGACGAGTGGCTTATGCAGAGGATCATGGGTAAATAAAAAACAAACATGATGGTGATGATGGAGAGATGATGATGATGATGATGAAGGGTAGTTGAGGAAACGTTACCATACTATTTAGTCCCGGATCAGTTGGATGAGTGCAGCTCTGTTTGTGAGGCCCATCCCTCTCTCTATCGCTCCATCATCCCTCCCTCCCTCCCTCCCTGAATCCACTCTGCCGTTCTCTCTGAGCTTATCTGTCGCTCCACAGCCTCTCGGTGCTGCATCTCCTCCTCCCAGCCATCCCTCACTCCTCTCCTCCTTTATTCTCCTCTGCTTTGTGTCTCAGTCACTCGTCTTACTGTCCAACGACCCACAATCCGTCTCTCCGTCAAACACCACACACACACACACACACAACACCGCTGCTGCTCCAGCGCATGTGATGGAGAGAGAGAGAGAGAGAGAGAGAGAGAGAGAAGGGAGGAGGGAGATTAGCGCAGGCGCATTAGTGCCTCAGAGAGAGAGAGAGATTACCATGGTATCATCTTTAAACACACGAACACTGCAGCATTCATGCAGCACACACACACACATTATACACACACACACACATTATACACACACATTATATATATACACACACACATTATACACACACACTATACACACACACACACACATTATACACACACACACACACACATTATACACACACACTATACACACACACATTATACACACACACACACACACTATACACACACACATTATACACACACACACTATACACACACACGCAGCGCTCATGCGAACATCAGCAGCTGCAGCATCTGTAAACTTTCCAGAGAGAAAGAGCGGCGCATGACGGGCAGCTGGGTGTCATTGCCATGGCAACAGGGTCTGCGTCCAGCAGCGCCGCGCGCGGAGTCAGAGAGCACTGCTGCTTTAGTTTCAGTTTATTTTTCCTCCACATTTATTACAATATAATGCTCATCATAGAATAAATAAATAATGTCACAACTCTGTATCTGCATGCGCGCACACACACCTTCATAACAGCCTCTGATACACACATTTATTCTTCCAACAACATGAACACTAATATAATCCTGTATATGACACACACATATCATATCTATAGGTTTAGTGTTGATTAGTGTGTGTGCGTGTTTTTCAGATCAGAGGTTATAATCTTTGAAATGAAAGTAAATGTTCAGTAAGTGCTGAGTATTAATCTTTATATCCAGATTAACAGGAATTGCACAATAAATGATGGTGTTTACACTTTGACCTCAAAACAACACAAACACCACCATACAATAAAATAAAAATACTATTAAATAATTATTAAATGATGAACAGGAGAAGAAAATCTCTGTGCTTTTTCCTTCAGACAGTCCTGAGTGTCGTGTGTGTGTGTGTGTGTGTGTGTCCATCCTCAGGTCACTGGCCAGACTTCCTGGTGGTGACGACTCGCCTCTTGGCCTGGTAGAAATCTGAGAGACACAGAAACAAGATGGAGATTTAAAACCACAAGTTCTGAATTATTCACAAATAAAACTTACAATTTCCTTCTGCTTTATAAACAATCTACACTTTTTACAGAAAAGATGAAGAAGAAAATCCAGACTTATTAAAAAGAAAGGTTGACATCTTTCAACCCCCCCCCACACACACACACACTTGTGTACCTGTGATGTTGGTCTGTTTCCGCTTCAGTGTGTGTTTCTCTGCAGTGTGTGTGATTCCATCACATCGCTCAGATGTTTCAGGAAGGTCCTCCTTCTTGAGCTCAGATGCTGGCCCTAGCCCCTTTGCTTGAGACTTTGCCCCTACTGTGCAATCACGGTAAAGAAAAGGAACGTAAGCCTCAGGAAGCCCCACCCACTTGAAGTCTCCACCCAGTAGTGGCTTGTCAGCAGTGAAGTCGAAGTTCCAGCGGCATGAAGCGTCTTCAAGGTCGGCCCTCATCAGCAGTGTGTAGTCGTGCTGCAGCTCCTCATGATCCACTGCACCGAACAAACACCGCCGAGCAGAACCACCAGCACCAACACCAACACCACTGCTACACACTGCCCCCAACACATGTCCAGCCACCGGCAATGACATCATCACACACTGGGAGAGAGAGAGAGAGAGAGAGAGAGAGAGGGAGGTTATACAGCACAGTTTAAACTCACACACACACACTGACAGAAAGAGAAGTGATACAGAGAAAAAATAAATACAAATAATTAAACTAAATATAAACCCTGAAAGTGTATCACAGTAAACACACACACTTCAAAATTCAACTTTAAAAAGTTTGAACCCTAAACACCACTGTAGCACAATTACTGCTGTCTGACTTTACACACACACACTTTCATTCTGACTAATTACACAGAGTTTCCTACAAACCATCATGGACTGGATGCAAGAACACCGAGATCAAACCCCTGAAACAATCCTGGGATGATTACATCAACCACACAACGACCAGGGGACAAACAGCCCAGAGTGCACAACACATACACACCAGCACTCATCACAACAACAGGGCGAAAAAAATACATCTAAAATAAAGCATGTCACACAAATCATTCCCACATTATCACCATCATTAAATAAAAACAGAATCCGAATCAGAGGAGTGCGTTCAGGCATCTCACCATCAGCTCAGTGTGAATCAAACTGAAGGAGTTGGGGGGGGAATGCATGTACCTACACACACACACACACACACACACACACACATCAAGGTTTAAAATGTGTGACTCGCTGTGTTACATGTCCGGGCAAAATAGTTCTGACAACAAGTACAGGCATGTTCTCTACAGAGCACCGAGAAGAAACAGACAGCAGGGGGCGCTACACACACACACACACACACTTTTTGGGTGTAAGACTGTCTGGGAAGCAGGAAGAGGGTGTGATATTTGTGTGTGTGTGTGTGTGTGTGTGTGTGTTCATCGCAGGAAACAGTTGGACCAG
>JAOBAM010000019.1:41439292-41451022 GCA_025212355.1 Notarius kessleri
TATATATCATGGAATTTTCATTTTAAGGCAACAGTCTATTCAGTCTAATTCTGACAGTTCTGCATTTAAAATGTTCAGATACCAAATAATTGTCTCACCTAAACTTGCTCGGTAGCTGATCACATGCATAGTAAAGTAGAAGTGCCAGCCAAAGACAGACTTCAAATTCAGTTGCTTGCACTTGAAAATTTTACCGGGGGCCCTAAATTGTAATCTTTCATAGGGCCCAAGATTTCTAGCGGTGCCCCTGCATACATACACTATATATCTGATATAATAACCTGTGTGTGTGAGAGAGAGAGAGAGAGAGAGAAAGAGAGAGAGAGAGAGAGAGAGACCGACCTGTTGACAAGGTCCTGTAGTTTCTGCATGGGTTCTGGTTCTCCGTCTCTCCCACAGGTGAGAATCTCTCTGCCATCATACACTCTGATAATGCGATCTGCTGTGTTAATCAGGAAACAGCTGCAGGAGGGAGGGGAGAGATTTAAAATCATCCAGGTGAGGGTGAGGTGTTCTGTATAAAACAGGGTGATAGTCAGATTGTCCCCCGGGGCCTCATCAGCATTACTGTGAGCCTCTGAAGGGCCGGAATGTAAAACTGTTAGTGCTGTAAATCATCATCTCTTATCTCTCTGACTCCAACAACAGCTCTGAAAGTGGAACAGGACTCACTGAAACTATTATTATTATTGAGTAGAGGTTATAAGGATCTGTCCAGAAGAGTGGAGGAGATGAACAGAGTCTGGGATCACCGCTGTGGGGATGAGGACGGTCCGAATACTGGAGTGATGTTTCAACACTGTACTGAGCGGAAGACATTTTTCTGAAAGTGTTCATTAATAATGATCACAGCCACACCCACTGACTGCCTCACTTTATTTTAAAAAATCCTGTGAAAGCAGCAAACTTTCACACGAACATGAGATCATTTCCCATTTTGATAAGATTCTTTCACCATGTTTTTACAGAGCGTCCCTTCAGGGGCTCCGCATTAATTCACTGTGAAACCCCAAATAACTGTTTCATGCAATATCCAAAATATACAACCTGTACACTGACAATACACACTATACTACACCCCCCGTCTTCACACTCCATCGGTCTTTCATTCTGTAACGTGTTGGGCTCTCCGGTGGGTGAAACAGTTGAGGTCAGAACACGACACCGCAGGTCAGGTTCGAGCTCTAAAGTGTGTGAGAATGTTGAGCAGTAAACACTGCGGGCTGCTTCAGGACTGAAACGCATGAAATACTGCAGCATGCCATGTTCCACGTTTAACGCACGTGCGTGTGTGTATCAGGGTGGATATGACGTGGACTCACCTGCCCTTCCGTGCAAACTCGATGGATTTGATTGCAGTGGAGTTGCTGGTGCCTGTGGTCACTCTGAACGACGCCACCAGGTCCTGAGTGTTCGTGTTCAACACCAAGATCTGTCACCATAAAGAGAGACACGTGTGTGTGTGGGAGAGAGAGGGAGTGTGTACAGGCACACCTTACAAGACTGATGTAGTTTGACTCTGAGGTGTAATGATGCATCAGTGTGACATGATAAACCCTGATAATGTTCAGTATTGATATCAACGCAGCACTCGCTATACCATCAGCTGCTAGCCCGCCTATAGCCCGCCTACAGCAAGACCTGCTCTGATCACCAGGAGATCTGCGTGTCATGGTTTGGGCGTGTTCTGACCTTGCCCTTGGCGTTTCCTGTGTAAATAAACTCTCCCCTCCTGTCAAACGATGCCACCACGTTCAGGTCCGAGTCATCGTCCACAGGCAGGACCACGTGATTGGAGTCTGAAAGCGTGAGGAGCACCGGAGCCGACTTCATTGGACACACCAGCACCTTGTCTCTAATACACACACACACACACACACACGATTGACTGAGCTGTACAAGTACAATAAAAATGAAACGAGTGATGGGAGCAGACAGGAAGTGGGTGGAGCTTACGCATCTCTGGGGTGGTACTGAAGTTTGAGGATGGGGGAGGGGAAGCGGAACCTCTGATCACAGTCTCCAGTCAGAACGTCCCACTGAGACACAATGTTATCTGTGGACGCACTGACCAGCTTGTGTCCATCTCGACTCCAACTGTTTCACACACACACACACACACACACGACTCGGTCATTAAATCAACCAATCACAAGATGAGCCCTGACACACACACAGTGTGGCGAGTGTGTTCTGACCACAGGGAGCAGACGGGGTGGATGTGAGCGCTGATGATCTTGGCGATGCCGCGTGTGAGGAAGTCCCAGATCACGATGCGTCCGTCGTTACAGCCGACAGCGAGCAGTGTCCCCCAGCGGTTAAAGGTGCATGTCAGAGCCATGCTGATACAGTCCAGCGTACCATCTGCTTCCTGTTACACACACACACACACACACACAGAGTGATGAACAGCACCTGCCATCAGCAGCACGACTGAACAGTCAGGGGGAAAAGAAAAAAGGAAAAAACACGACCAATAAACCCTCTACATCAACAACACTCAAAACTAACAGGACTGAACACTAACACTTATCAACACAGCATCAACACTCAGCACAATCCACAGAAATCTCACACATACATACACACACAAAACCATCTCACTCTCCAAACTACAGTGAAAGTCAGAAACACCACTGAAACAGCTGCATCAGGAACACGACAGCTGTCAAGTCCCGGCGCTTCACTCTGTTCTAAACACAGCAAACACTAATCACACGGAGTCTCGGATAAACACTGCATGCTGTAGCACTTTAACTCTAATAGCCTTCAGCTTCAATGCTACTCCTGCACCCCAAACCCTCCAGCATGTTCCTGTTCTGTAGATTATTAACACATGGTGCTTAGGTCTGTTTCAGACAGAAGTTTAATGTTCACAGGGTTCGACTCTGAGTTTATTCCATCCAGATCGGCCATGTCAGCACTCATCCTCATCGCTTTATCACTGAGGGGGCGTATAAGAAACACATTACAGACGTCCCTCAGAGAAACTGATCCCATCTGAACAGGGCTCCAGTCTCTGTGGACGGAGGACGCCTGATAAACACCGTAAAGGTAAACGAACACCTCGGTTTGGTCTCACAGCTGAGAGAGACGCTCAGTAGGTATCAGACACACACTCACTCCGTCCTCACCTCGGGGTAGTTCTGTCCAAACGACTCTGGAACACAAAAACACACAACATGAGAGAAGAAATGCGCGCGCGTGCACACACACACACACACACAGACAGACAGACAGACAGACACACACAGACAGACAGACACACACAGACAGACAGACAGACAGACAGACACACACAGACAGAGAGAGACAGAGAGACACACAAACACCGACAGACACAGACAGAGAGAGACAGAGAGACACACAAACACCGACAGACACAGACACACACTGACAGAGACACACACAGACAGACAGAGACACACACCCACAGACAGACAGACAGACACACCCACAGACAGACAGACAGACAGACAGACACACAGGCACACACAGACAGACAGACACACAGGCACACACAGACAGACAGGCACACAGGCACACACAGACAGACAGGCACACAGGCACACAGACACAGACACACAGGCACACAGACAGAGACAGACAGACAACTCTTTAGTGTTAAACTCTGTAATAAACACCTTCAGCTTTTTAACATTTCCTCTCATTTTGTTTGTTTTTCTTCTCTTGGTTGAATAAAGCTGTAAATCAACTGCGATGTGAAATAAAGACGCGTACAGATTTAAATGATAAATAATTAGGATTAAGCAGTTATTAAAATGCACTTTTCAGAGTAATACAGGTACATAATTATTTCATGAACAAATCAACACACGGACAAAAATACCGCAGTGTTCTGGAAAATACTGACTAATTTATTTTTAAATAAACGGATCATTGATATTTAAGATCATTTACACTGGCTGTGCAATAATAAATCAGCTAATAAACCGGAGAACGCAACTAACAATTCTCCCCACCCGTATTCCAACAAATCCCGTCTCCTACTCAAGAATTGGCGACTTAATTCCCGCCTCTTGACTCGTAATTGGCTGATATTTCACAGTTCCTCCAAATCTACAGGCTGAACAGTTAAACCAGCCAATGCGGGGGCAGGAGGCGGGGCCTGTTGGAATGTGGGTGTGAGGAAAAACATATCGCTTCGTGATTGCTAGTTGAGCTAACAGACACTGTGTGAAGGGGAAATGCAGCGCGAGCCACTTACCGAGCAGTTCCAGGTTCATCGCTGCTTTTATGTGCAGACCGGCTCAGCGCCGCGCGTCCTGAACAGAGAATCACCGACCGACCGACCGACCGACCGACCGGCGCAGCAACGGGACCAACGGGACCAACGCCAAACACCAACAGCTGCAAAACACTCACAATGGTCGCAGGCGAGAGTGCGAGTGGCGCGCGGCTTCAGCGAAGGACCCCAAAACAGAGCGTCTGTGAAAGTGCCCGAACAAAAATGCGGCGGGCTCGCGGAGAAGCGGCACTGGCGCTGAAAAAAATAAAATATAGAATATAAAATAATGAATTTATAATAAAATACAGTAGGAGATATCGTTTATCCTGTGTAGAACAGGATAAAGCGGCTACAGATAATGAGATGAGATAACTTTCTAACACAACATTATTTGGTCAAAAGTTTTCGGACACGAGGGTCTCATTTATTAAAGTGCACACACACACAATAAACCTTGTGTAGCTTTATAAATGTCAGTCTTTATGAAAACGTGTACAGGTGAATGAACTCCCTCTCCGCTTGGTGTCGCTGCAGAACACTGATGAAATTCAGTGCCCCGAGTTCCGTGTAATTTCTGGGGCCTGTAGAAAGAGCCCCGACTCACAGTGGGTCACATTTCGGGGCCCAAAGCAGCTCAGGGTATTCGGGTGTTTCCCAGTTGCCATGGTAACGGTCCCTTGACCACCGTGATGCCGGGGAACATCCGGCTCGGAGACAGAACCGATGGAAACATCTCAGAGGGCACTTCAAAAACGTTGGAATGACGTCATGAGGTCAGGAAATAATATATTTTAAGCTCCGGGCCTCAAGGGGGCGCTAGAGCTCTGAACAACACACCAGCAGAAGAGTGAACCACCCCACACCCCCGTGGCACTGGGCCGGGCATCTCCAGAGTGAACTGTTCCTGTGAATGCAGCTGTTTCTTTCATCTTTCTGGAACTTTAATTTCAGAACCCACAGGCTTTTACAGGAGAAAAGAATAAAATTATTTTATTTGCATAAAGATCCTAAAACTCTAGATGGATCTTTCTATTAAAGTCTTATATGGCTTTATTCTTATTTTATTTAAAAATTTTACAGTCTGGAAGAGACAACAACATCCAACCTACACACACACACACACACACGTATTGGAGTGCATTCGAAGTCCATTTCCAGTTGGCATGTGCTGAGATTCGGCTGTGTGATCTCTCAGTTTCAGTAAAAGGACGAGTCGTTGACTGTGGAGTCGTTCAGAGGAACAGCAGTGTTCTCATGATCCTCGACACCGTCCCATCATCCCGTTCCACATGCTGAGAGGAACACAGCATCACCCTGATGATTGTTTTATAAACTGTGATTGTGGTTTGGTGTTTTACTGTGATATTAAAATAAAACACAACCAGACTCAACACCAGTGAAATGTGAAACATCCCATAATTACTATTGCACAAAAGTCCTGTGTCTCAGATTGTCTCCACAATCTGAGACACAGGAGATGAGGCTGTGTACAAAAGGCCTCTAAAAAGTGTCATATTTTGTGGAGGTTTTCAGGCAGATTAATGAACAGTTTCTTCAAAAACAAAATCTCTCCATAACAGGAAGTGAAATAAGGCCAGCATTTTAAAGCTTAAATTCAGAACTCATGAGAATAATGAAGTGAGAATGTTTGTGTCGGTGGAGTAACACAGATTTAGTGTTTGTTCTGCATGTCTCAGTCCATCGTTTATCCTCGTTTGTCCTCACTCTGCTTTGTCCTTCCTCTTGCTTGTAAATGGAACTTTGCTGGCCACTGTGGACACGCCCCCTGAGACAGCTGAGACGCCGCCCTTCACAAGGCCAACACCCACCGAAGGCACAGAGCTGACGGCTGATTTGGTGATTTCCAGGCCTTTCCCGCCCAACCAGGTGACTCCACCCACAGTTGCTCCGACGACACCCTTGGTGACACTGAAAACGCCCCCCGTGACACGCCACAAGACTCCAGGTGCTGCGGCAACGTGTTCCTTACCGTCATCTGCAACAACCACAGACCCAGCTTAGTGTGTGCACGTGCGTGTGTGAGAGAGAGAGAGAGAGAGAGAGACACACAGACACGTGGAAGCTGAATGATGTCATGAGTACATTTTGAGACTGATTCTCAAGCACACGTATCTTGTTGTCATGGCAACACTGACATGAAACAGAACAAAGGGACCCTAGAGAGTGTATACTGTGAAGGATGTAGGGAGTGAGGAAGCTTCTGTCATGCACTTGTACTGTTTCGCCCCATTCTCATGTCATTTTTAAAATTAATTTACACACATGATTGTATTCTATTTGCAAAATATCAGTGATTATCCTAACAGCTGTATGACTGATAGTTTTTACTCTGAAAGGAAAAACACAGCACATAATTTTAGAGCATGAGAGGTGTGTGTGTGTGTGTGTGTGTGTGTGGGGTCAAGACAGTGATTAATTTCACCATTTATCTAATGATCTATTATTTAGGTTCTGCATCAATGTTATAAACACGCTGAGTGTATTGCATCATTAACCCTTCAAAACAAACACAGAAATTTCTAGGGAATTGTGTGTGTGTGTGTGTGTGTTACCTGTAGTGTTTTCAGTCCCAGGTTGATGTGTGTCTTGCTCTAGTGCACTGATGCTGTGCTGCACCTCACTGTTCACACTCTGTTCATATGCATGCACACACACACACACACACACACACACACGATGGTTAATGATGTTCTCACTGTATCGTTTGTTGGACTTTAACACACGTATGTATTTTTGGTATAAGCTCCTCTCCACTATCTCAAAGCCACACCCACAAACCATTACTGTAACCATGGACACAGAAGAAGCTGATCAGACTCTCCTCACTTTCCTTCAGGTCCCTGATTCTGTGAGTGTCATCGTTGCTTTATTAAACACATTAAATGCACGATGTTCCTTTGAGTGTTGTGTCAGGTGGTGCTGGATCTCAGTGCTGATTGGTTCGCTTCAGTGAGTTCAACTTTTTATGGAAAAATGATCAGATTTGATAAAGAGTGAAAGAAACTTCTCAAACAGAGGTGGCTGCTGTTTTGCTGTTCTATAAAGGACATTAGGAGACATGTCCTTACACTACTGTCCTCTACGGGGCAGTTTCAGGTCTCACATGCTGCCTATCTAGGGACACTCCTCCCGAATAAAACAGCCACATAATACTGTGCTGCTCTCACGAGAACAGTGTGTGTTCAATATTGCGATATATCGTATCACTCAGTACTGCACAGTGCAGTGGAGCTACATTTACATTTATTTTATATGAATATGTTTATACACAGGGCAAATCGTTCACTCTGCAGAGAGAAAACAAGTCAGTGAGAGCTTTAGACATTAGAAAATAAAATTACACAAGCCTGCTTCAGAAAGACAAAAGCAAATGTGACTTTAAATCATTTTATTTCAATAGTAAATTAAATAAAATCAGTAATGACCTCCACATCATGTGCTCTGAGAGTTTATATGTACAGTGATAAAGTGTGGCCCCTGACACAACTAGTGTCTAATCCAACAACAAAACAAAATAAAACACATCACAGTTTTCACTCAGGATTTGTTCTGAGCTCCACAGTAAAATAAAGACCCAGCTGGAGATTGGATTCGGTGTCTAATCATCATCACTTCACTGTGCAGGACACAGAGAGCTCAAACCCACAGGAACTTCAGCACTGAGTGATGCCCAGAGAAGAGCAAAAGTTCAGAGAAATCACTTTTTACCTTCACCATGGTGTTTGTGCAGGTTTCTGGAGCGGATCCTCTGAGAGTCAGTGTGCCGTCAGCTGATTCATCTAAACCGACTCACTGAACTCTTCCACTCAACACTGAGGAGGTTCACCAGCGGCTCTCTCTCTCTCTCTCTCTCTCTTCTCTCTCTCTCTCTCTCTCTGTGCCGACGTGGCGCTGCTCTCTCTCTCCTCTCCTCTCCTCCACCCCGGTTCTTGCGTCATCACTGAACTACTGATGCACGAATCGATTCTTTTAAGTGACTCTCTGAGCGAGTCGGTTCTTTCCCAAATGCTCCCCGATAGCGGAGAGTGTGGAGTTTTCCTCCACAGCAGCGCGGGGATGTTGTGCGTCAGTGGGGTTAGTTTGATCTGTTCATGTGTAGTTGGTAATGAAACTGGTTTAAGTCCACGACAGACTGAAAGTGTTCAGCTTCGGGAATGAGACTCATTAAAGTGAGCTGATTGGACACATACAGCCACAGTATATCCATCTCCTTCAAGTACTCAGTGTGATTATGCCAATTAAATTACAGGATGGAAGCATAAATGAGTTACTGGTTGTTCGTTTTACTCGAAATCAAAACAAAACCTTTATTTCCGAGAGTTGAATCAAAAGAATCATATTTCACAGAATCGTTCAAAAGAACCGAATGAGTAAAGCAACTCATAACGGACACACACTCACCCCCCCTCACACAGCCCTGAGACGCCGAGAGCCTTCTGGTTCAGGAGTTTGCTGAAAGTTAATAAGCAGTTAATCAGCTCTGACTGGTTGATCCGCTGTGGGTTTGATTCGATTCCACACTGAACTGCTCTAATTCCAGAAATATTGTTTCATATGTGAACTTTGCTCTGACTTTCGCAGCACTCTCATCATATGCAGGTTGCACAATTACCTTCTTGCTTTCTCAGCTCCAGCAAACACGACATTTCTTTCTCAATCACTGAATCACATTTTCTAGAAAGTTCTTCAGCAGCTCATCAGTCTTCAGTGTGCAGCACAGCACTGTGCCCTTCAACTTTAAAGGCCATAAAAGTGGAACTAAATTACAATCAACAAATACTGAACCCCGATTCAGTGCTGAAACTCACACTGTGTGGCATGACTCTTCTTCTTCTGCCTGTGGGGTGAAGGTGGACAGGTTGAGCTGAAAGTGTTGGGGTCTTGCTGTGTGACATGATGCTGAATCTGTCCATAATCCCTCAGTCCTGTGTCTCTCATAGAAAACAGAAAATGGGGGAAACAATCCTCAGTGCTTTTTAATTAATTTAAAAAGTCTAATCAAATGAAAACAGTGAAAGTAGGAAACACGTTAGTATTTTTTTTTACAATAAATACAGTACTATATATCGTATATTGTATCCTGAAATATAATAAACTTTCTAAAATAGTAAAACAAAGTAAAGCAGGTGAGAAATGGAGTGAAGCCCCAGCAGGTGGCGCTGCTGATGCAGATCATTATGATTCAGTAGGTGAATGTGTAACATCAGAGCTCCTGATTTTCAGTCCAGACACACAGGAGCTACACCTGAGACTTACCTGCAGAGTAAAGAGAGTAAGATGAACTGATTGAACAGGTGGACTCAGGGTCGGGCTGGATCCGGAGCGATACACATTGTGTCCATCCACCTGGTAGGACTGTGAGGAAACAGGAGAACCTACAGAACCCACATGTACCCCTTTTCCACCAAGGCAGTTTGAGGGCTGATTTGGAGCTGGTGCTTAATCTCGAACCAGTTCTTCACAGTTCACAGCTAAAGAACCAGCTCTTGGGCAGGAAATCTGGTTCCAGAACAGCACCAACTCTTTGCTGGTCTACAACTAAGAACTGCTTATGTTAGGGGCTGGGGGTGGGATTATTGTGACCACCAAGATCAGCTAAAACTTTGTAATGTCCATGTTTAAAAAAACAGAACTACTGAAACATCTTGTCTGAGTAATCTGAAGAAGAAGAAGAAGAAGAAGAAGAAGAAGAAGAAGAAGAAGAAGAAGAGATGATGTAGTTGTTGTTGTTGTTGTTGTGCTAGGCACTAGTGGCAGTAGCATGGCAGGCTATGCGTGCCTTTTCTGCTCGAGAGTCCGTTTAGTCGGTTTTAACGCCGTGACTCGTTTCACAGATATGATGTTTTTATTGTTGGTGATGCAGATGACTCGTGCTAAAATGTATCAGTGTGCGCATGTGTGCCGTTTCGGAGGCCAGATGTGTTCACATTCCAGTTAGACACAGATCAGTTATAATGATGAATGTGAACCATTAAGAGAGACAAATCCAATCTGAGCAAACAATCAGACCTGAACAATGAGGTTTGTAATGAATGGGGTCCAATCAGAGAGAGAGACCAAGTCATCGTACATGTCACAGCAGTGTTTCTCAGTTGGTGGGTCGTGGGGCCTTTAACGTTGGGTCACAGACTGCTGGGAAAAAATTTTGCTAAACACAAATGATAAAACATAATAACATGGAAAGCTATGACAATAAAGCAAATTATTGTTTCAAAAAATGGAAAAATTACAATAAGAATAAATAAATGCCCCTCATAGTCAATAAAACATTTGGTCATATCACATGTCCAATCAAATACCACCAGTTTTAGTGTTCATTCATCTGTGAACACTTGGTGTTAACACTGAAAAACAGAGTGAAATTCCCTCTTCATATAAAATTCTGGAAAAAAAAAACCTGCAAGATAAATGAAAATATGACGAACAATGTTTGTGTAGACCATAGTGTGTTTCGTTTGGAGAGTTACAGGCTGCAGAAAGCATGAAACCCTCAACATTCATCAAGTATTTAGAGACTAAACACTCACACCATAAAAATGAACCTGTTGAGGTTTTTTTTACAGAAAGTCACAGGATCTGGAAACATTTTTAAAAACTGATCAAAAATGTGTGCAGTGTTCAGGAGTGAGCACTTCCCTCATTGTACACACTCACTCATCACATTTCACAATGCAGGGAGATCCACAGTGTGACACGGGAGCTCGTTTTCATAAAATCACACCCTCAGGTCTCTCAGCAATTCCCACAGGCCATGATCTCTGCTCTGTTCCCTTTCGCTGCAGTTCCATATGAGTGTACACTGTGTAACTCAGAATTTGTCTCAGTGTGTTGTATTTGTTCTGTTTGAGTAATCTGCCCTTACTCAGGGTTGTGTGTATTTGTTTATAGAGTGGCTCATTTTCGTATTAATGGCATGTGCATAATTCATTTTACACTTGATTAAGTGTGTTGCATTTAATAAACTGATATTTTCCACTGTATACTGTATGACCTTCACAGCCTAATATGTAAATCAATTTTTTTCTTGTTATCTGAGGTAGTAAATGATTATTATCCGGTTTTATTAGGCTTATGCAATGGATTAATATCATTAGTATTAATAACATTATTATGCAAAATTAATATGCATTTCTTTGTTTACTTCCATGTGACAAATAACGTGAGTGTTGTGTTGGTTTCTGAAGCAAAACCAGTTGAGCACCACTGATATACAGCACCGTCTTCTTCAATATTTTTTTTATGGTTTAAGTTACTGTTTCCTTTCTTGTAACCTTGTTGCCATGGTAATTACTTACTCTTATCTCTTACTAGTTAACCTTCGTAGCCCGTGTGTGTGTGTGAGAGAGAGAGAGAGAGAGAGAGAGAGAGAGAGAGAGAGAGAGAGACAGATAGACAGACAGAGACATAGATGCTCAGATAGATTAAACTCAGTAATAAGACCCAGTGAAAATCCTCTTTGG
>JAOBAM010000019.1:41630220-41641231 GCA_025212355.1 Notarius kessleri
CAAGTCAGCAGATGACCATAAAATACTCGATAGTTACGATATAATAATTTTATGTATCTCACACAGAATTTTCGGAGGTATATCGAGTATATTCGATATATCGCACAGCCCTAGTCTGAATCTTTGCTTCATATATGTATTTTATTTTCAACTAACTAGTGACAGGAATTTCCTGCCAAATGACAAATTAAGTCGCCTCGGGTGACCGGACCACCATGAATCTCGAGCCCTGGTGTGGCTAAAGGTGAGAGAACTTTTCAATCTAAAGTATCCACAACTTTCCTGAACTCTAACCTTTCCCATGAGTCATTGCTGTGTCATAGCAGAAACCGGTATCTTTCTTCCACTCCACTGTGTTGACATTTGCAGCTAATGCTAACTGCTAGGTAGGTAAGATCAAAGATGAGTAAAAGATGGTTACATGGGTCTGATTTTATGACGTGCTCTGGGGATAATACAATCAAAGTGCCCCATCCGCCTCCCTTCACGGAATGGATAGACGACATGAAGTTGTGACCCGACGTCAGCTATGTTGACATTGTCAATTATTTTATTTTGAATGAGGGTGTTGATGGTGAGGCGTGAAGGAACTACAAAAGCACAGAGGTGTACAATTATCTACACAGTAATAACATTGGCAAAATTATGTGTCAAAGAGAGGGCGAGTTTGTTTGCTTAAAGGCTGAGGTTGAGCTTTGCCAGAGCAAAGAAAGGGAAATAAATCCTGCAGTCATACAGCAGCTCGCATCTGGAAGGTTGGCTCTGTCAGAGTACAGCGAGTGTATTATTGTATTGGTTTAATAATAATGTAGTGTTTATATATTGTAAGTTGCTTTGGACAAAAGCGTCTGCTGAATACCATAACCAGAACCATATTAACCACCAGCACTGAGCTCGAGTCTAATAGAACTCTACCAGCCCACGGTACTGTAATATGTCTTGTATAGGCTCAAAAAGCAAAAGCTAGGAGAGAAGCACAGGCTCACCATTTTAATGCAAATGCTGTCAAACTTTGAAAACAATAAGCATACCATTCTTAAATAATTCCTTGATGTTTTTGTCCAAGCTTCTTCAATTTCTTAACTACACTGATCATTCCAGATATTGGATGGGATTTGTAGGCTGTTTGTTTACACTTGTACTTCAGCACTGGTCGCGCTCAGATTCTCTCGGCTACCGAAGCTACATGCACTTATTGTCAGTCCCTCTGAATAAAAAGGTCAGCTAAATGACCGTAATTGAGTGTAATGTTTGAATAATGTACAATATCTAAACAACAATCACACAGAATTAATGTTGTTGATTCAGGTCCAAAAGACCTGAAAGGCAGTAATCGCATAGACAGATGAGCAGTGTACGGTGCTGGACAACACGTCTTATGAATCCATTTGTGTTCAAAACAGATTCCATTCATAAAATCTTTAAGCTTTCACGAGTCGTTTGTGCACCCGATGACAGCACACGTTAAACCAGAACAAGACGTTATCCTCTGACTAAAACATGGTTGTCGTAGCTCCACTCAGCTACATTCGGCTCCCTCAGCCTCAGTTGCTTGGATAAACTAGAAATCAAAGACCGGCATCCGGGAGAAGCGGTTGTCATGGCAACCCCCATTGTCTCTCACAGGAAAGCCATGGATAGCTGACCAAAAGGTAGTCAGGGCGTTGGTCTGTGTGTAAGCCCCGCCCAGCACCAACAACAGAAAACTAACAGAAGAGAACTGAATAAATTCTCAAAGCAGTCCAGGAAAGTCATTATCTTTGTAAATGTAAATTTTATTTAAATATTATCTAGATTATTAAAAAAAATAATAATGTTTTAATGGTTTTGGTAAAACAATGTGTGTATGTACGTGTGGTAGGGTTTTGGGGTTTTTTTGGCGGGGGAGTTACCTGTTTTTTGCAGTGATGTATGACATGATGTTCTGGTTAAAGAACTTTAGGATCAGCGGGATGCAGTTAGCAAAGACAAGGTGCTGAGCCATGTACTCAAACTGGAAAAAAAAAATAATAATTTAAAATCACACACACAAAATACTGTTGTGAAGACTCAACTTTGTGTGTGTGTGTGTGTGTGTGTGAGAGAGACAGACAGACAGACAGAGCGCGAGAGAGAGAGAGACAGACACAGAGAGAGACACACACACAGAGACAGCACGAGACAGACACGGAGAGAGAGAGCGAGAGACACACAGTGCAAGACAGACACAGAGAGAGAGAGAGAGAGAGAGAGAGAGACACACAAACAGAGCACAAGAGAGACACAGAAAGAGAGAGACACACACACAGCGAGACAGACAGACACAGACAGACAGACAGGGTGTGTGTTTGTACTACCTGGTAGATGTGGTTCAGTTTGAAGTGTTTTAGCAGGAGCAGTAAAATAGCAGAGATTGCTTTAACAATGATCTCTTTATGGCGGTTCACATCCACACCCAGCTTCATACTCTGTAACACTGTGGTCCTGGAAGGAGACACACTATAAGCGCACGCGCGCACACGCGCACACACACACACACACACACACAATACTGCAGTTTGTGAGACTCTTACGGCATCTCTTCTGGTAGAACATCAGCGAGGATGTTAATGGAGTCTGTCTTTGCTTTTGATGTTGGAGCAGCAGCAAGCAGGATCTTCAAAAGAGCAATCTGAGGTACACACAGGAGAGGAGTTGGGTGTCACAATGAGCTGTTTGGTGTATGACTGTTTTTATAACAATAACACTGATTAGACATTCACCATGTACTGGGGCAGGCTGGGTAAAATTCCCTGATACAGCAGCTCAGTGGCACACAGCTCAATCTGCTCCTCACCCTACACACACACACACACACACACACACACACACACACTTACTATACACTTTTACATTATTACCATATCTGTAATCATTGCACATCAAGAGGTGAGTGAGTGAGTGAGTGAGTGAGTGAGTGAGAGACAGAGAGAGAGAGAGACACTCACCCCAGACAGTGGAGTTTTCTGATATTCTTCCTCCTTTGAGATCTGAACCTCTGCAATGGAGACATACTTATGCTGCGCACACACACACACACACACACACACTTACTACACAAGCAATGTGTGCACACAAACAAACTAGTAGAGCTTTACATGAACAGTGTGGACATGAATTTCCCCATCAACAAGTCTTGTCCTTCTGGTTACAAGTTTGTATGCCACAAATACCTTCGATATGTACTTCAAACAGGGAGGAGACTATTGAAGAAAAACTATTGAATGTAATTGATCTTGATCATATTTCGATACGTTCCAGAATCGGAATTTAGCTGCAAAGGGTGTGGCAATGTCACCTCTGGCACCTCTGTCTTGCATGACATCATAATGTGCTATTAGTGAAGACAAAACTTGGTAAACACCATGTAAAATACATAAACTGTGTTTTACGAGTTTCATTTCCTATTACTAACAGGAGTTGCTATCACTATGTTGGCATGTTAAAGGCATGAGAAGCAGTACATGAATACATGTGAAATATATGCTCCATCACAGGATGCATTGTGGAATAATAATTAACACTTTCTGGGTTTGATCAGTCATTAGCACAGAGGTTCACTTACTTTTTCCAGCCTGCACTGTGAACAATTATTTAACATGCTCGAGAAAATGTGAAAACTACTGCTATATTGTTTGTCTAAAACTGTCACTTAGATCACAACTGGATAACATTTTCACTGCAAAAACTCAATTTTACAAACTTTTTCTTGCAACTGCAGCAGCCTTGTTGTTCTGCTTGAAGCAGTTTTTAGATTCATGTCATGGTTTATGTACAGGGCCCAGGGTTCAAGCTGTCAGTCTGTTGGGTTTTGGTCTTAGTCTTAACTAAAGTTTCCATTCATTTGGACATGGAAACAAGGGTGCGCGCGCGCACGCACGCACGCATGCACACACACACACACTTAAGCACAGCATGCTACCTGTTTGAGAGTTTTGATGCTCTCATGGATTGGCCGGGGTAAACCCACCACTGTATCTGTGTCACTGTAACACACACACACACACACACACGTATAAAATCAGACAATACACACACAGTAGTGTAATAACGTAAGAGTAGTGAGTGACTCACTTTCCCAATGTATAGCCAATGAATTTACTCCTGCTGCATTCCAAAAAATTCTCAATGTCTTTCTCCCTGTAAAACACACACACACACGCACTATTTGTGTCTGCGGCCCCATTCACACCTGGCATTAACATGTGTCCTGCATGATCGGATCACATGAGTACAGTCGAAATGTTTTGCCCTTCACACCTGGTATTATGACTGTCTCCAGCGAGCACTTACGATCACATTTCAGAAACTGTTTTGGCTGGAGAAAGGCTGTCGCGTACGTTTATTCTATCAGTCTTCTGTTGCATTTGTTTTCAGGCAGAAATGGTTGGATCAGACAATCTGAAAGCAGTTTAAAGCATCAAATTGCTGTATGACTAAGTCTGAGGGGTTGATCATATCCCAATTTAGATATCCCAACAGGACAAACCCAAAGGGGATAGGAGGAACCAGAAGTTCACTAAAAGCTGTTAATGTGCATGCTGAAGCAGAAGGTCATGTAAAACACACAGCAACAGAAGAGGAAGGGTTTTTTTTGACAGTTTTAGTTTTAACAAGGACAACTCAAATTGCTTTGGGTATTGAACTAGACAGAATTACAGACCACTGCAAACAGTCTTTTACAAAGATGGCCACACCACCTCCCTTGGTGGATCAATCATGAAGAAAAACACTGTAGCCCAGCATATCGATTTCAAAATCCGAGATATTTTTCTTAGGCCATGATTCAGAGACAGCCAGGACATCAGGATTAGCAGTGTGTGTATCCATGATTTTAAATAATCAAGTTTTGGCAAGAGACTATGAACACTGACATGTTAAAAACCTAAATGATTTGCATTCACAAGAATCATTAAAGGACATTAGAAACAGTGGCACCAAAAATATCAGTCCCTGGGATTTTTATGACACGTGTACTTGAGATAAATTTGACCCCATTAACACCTGTACAGAACCCGTTTACAGCGCTGTCCATTTGTAATCTGATCACCCATGTTAATGCCAGGTGTGAAAAGGGCTCGTGTCTGTGTGCAGGCTGCTAAATACATGTCTGTGTACCGGACTTTTGGAGCCCACGGAAGCCCTTTAGGGAAGGACACTCTGTCAGAGGAGGGGTGAGGAACAGTTGGGACCATGACCTCATCACGCTCCAGAGGAAAAGGTTCTGCCTCTAAAGAATTTTCATTATCATCACTCTCCTCCTCTTCCTCCCGTGCATCCTCTGCCTTAAAGGGATCCTTCTCATTAAAGGCCTCCAGATTCTCCTGCTTTATCAGGGCCTGAGGGAGACGGGGAAAGACAGGATAGAGAAAGGGGGCAGAGTCAGACAGTGTGTTGTCTAATACGATATGCAATAATATGAAAATCAATTCAGAACAAAAACGTCTCATGTCCAGCTCTACAAAATGCTTTGAAAAGGAGTTCATGATGGATTTTGGTGGGAGTTATTTATGTCTACTGCAGCTGGAGGAGTTTGGGCCATTATGTAGTGGTCGAGGATTGCGTTATGATGTAATGTAGTGGCAGTAGGGGTGTGTGTGTGTGTGTGTGTGTGTGTGTATGCACGCGCGTGTGTGAAAGAGAGACCTTGTGTTCTCTGCGTGTGCGTCTTTGTTGTTGGTCAATGATGTCACAGGCTGAGGTGGGCGGAGACGAGGCCCTCATGCTCTTCATCACTCTGATGCTGTCTTCAGGAAGGCAGGGCAAACCAAGCTCCGCCCTCTTGCAGACTTTCAGACTCTGCAGTTGCTCAAAGCCTCCCAATGTGAACTACACACACAGACCTACACACTTACATTTACTCACATATTTATACAAACACACACGCGCACGAATTAACACAAGTTAAGACAGACAGGTTACCAGAATGCTTTTCCAGAGCAGCAGCAACACTTTCTTCATGGGGAAGTGGGGGGCGTGGCCACTGCAGAACTTGGTTACCATGGCAAAGAGCATCACAGAAACTGGGTCACTATTATACAGCGGAGAGCCTAATCAATCAGTACACACACACACACACACACAGTCAATTACTACATCTCAGTACATGCATTTCAGTTCACACATGGACACACACATACCCAGCTCAGTTTTAAAGGTTTCTCTTAAAGATCTCCACTCCGGAGGATCTGCAGGATCTTCATGCCGAATCGTCTCCACAATCAGATACATGATGTTTAAGAGAACCCTACATGCAAATATGCATGCGCGCACGCGCGCACACACACACACACACACACACACACACACACACACACACACAGCAGGATAGTCGGTTCTTTAAAAAAAAATCTAGGCTTCTACCACAGACAGGAAAATGAAACATTGTGTGTGTGTGTGTGTGTGTGTACCTGAGGTCAGTGCTGTCGGCAAGGGATATTGCAGGTTTCCTCACTGCACTGCTGCAAGCTGCATTATTACTGACACACACAAATTTTATTGCAGTTTTAAACTTCTGAATGCTTCAACATTGTACAGTAGCTACACCCACATTGTAACCCCAATCCCTCCCTAATACTCCACATTAACTCCACCCCTACATCAGCCTTTAAATCTTTTGTGTTTTTGTATTATTATTAGTAGTAGTTTGCTGTTGTTGATTAGTGACATGATGAAGAATTACTCGATCTCCATGTTGAGCAGCTCCACCAGAGCAGAAAAGGTTCCAGCCTCCAGCAGTAGGAACACATTATACCTCACCCAGTACTGAAGCTCCGCCTCTGAGCTGCATTCCGCAAACGTCCCTGTCTCACACACACACAGACATGTGCACACGCACGCACACACACACAGTGTGATGCAGGAGTCTTTAATGTGTGAATGTTCAGCTTTACTGTGTGTTACGTGACTATCAAACGTGAACATGGCAGGATTACCATGACAACTTCTTGTGCACACACACTATCAGGAGCATGGTGAGAGTGGTTACTGATCAGAGTGATGTGTGTGTTGTGCTGATGTATGTGTGACGCCATCAGGCTGGATGCTACCTCAGGGCTAAGGCTGAGTTTGAATTACAGGACTGTCAGTGATGCACTGCTTCATGTGAACTGAAAACTCTCCAGGGCTCGGCCAGAATACAAACCTGTAAATCTTAGTGTGTGTGTGTGTGTGTGTGTGTATGTGTGTGTGTGTATCTGACTAACCTTGGGCCATGTAGAGCACAGCCCTGGCGACCTTCAACCTTTTAACTCTGCAGGTTATGTCCAGTCCATCCAGCAAACGCAGAGCATGAGCCCGATGCTCTGACACACTGAGGTCCACCCAGCGCTTCTCACACACTGCAGAGCACACACGCACACAAGCACGCACGCACAATAAATGCTTTTTTAATCTCGCACTGCTGCTAATTTTTGTTGCCATTGAAATGAAGAGAAACTTACTGTGTGTGTGTAAATCCTCATCGAAACATTTCCTGTTGAGCTGAAACTCTGGACCCTCAGTGTAGCTGTACAGTTCTGACACACATATGAGAGAGAGAGAGAGAGACTCACAATTTGAAATCCTGTAATGAACCCCGTTACGAGGATAATCTATAGTAGGGAGGGCAGTGTGAGATTTGGGACACTTATCCTCTGAACAGAATTAGCAAAATCTATTGTCCATGTAAACCTGAACACACAAGGAGCAGGACTCCACTTCACAGCAGCTATGACAGTTATACACATACAGCACATACATTAACAGTAGAAACAGTTAGTGGTGAACAACAATGACGACAATAACCTGGTGAGTAAGTAAGTCCTCTTCCTCATATCAGAACAAGAACATGAATTGGAAGATGCAATAAAGATGTATAGTAAATAATTGTAAAGGGTTATAATATGTTCAGCAATAACTATGTATAAAAGAATTTATTGCACAGCAGAGGACTGGACAGCAAAGGCAACGTCCGTGGTGCTGTATTGGAGATAAAAATGATAACATGGAGTGATTTCTCTTCTAGGGCTTTTAGCTACGAGTACATTTCAAACAGACATTGGAAATAGTTCTGCCATCTCACAACCAACTACCAGTTGAATGACACGTCTTCCCTTCATCGATATCGTTCACACTGCAAAACATGACCTTTCTAAACACTACAGCAAAAAGAGCAAAAACAAGGAATTTTCATGTCATTGCAGAGTTTCTAAATGGGGAATAGAGTGCACACACATACTCATAAAATACATATACATTTTCAAGACTGTATTAATTTATTTATCAGACAAACTACTCATAAAAGTGCCAAATAAACCACGATTGTTTTGCTTTACTTCATGTAATGTAATTTTTACTTCACTGTTGGTCAAGTTCATGCTCTGAGACATTTTAGTGTGCTCCACCAAATCTGATACACGCAGCACCGTGAGCAGGTTACTGTGCTTTTTGAAAGGGAAGTTGTTTAACATATGTGGTGATTTGATGGCATTTCTTTGTGTAGTGTGGTTGTACATGTGCACATCGATCTAGAATGTCTGGGGTTTATCAATGACCATCATTTCCTGCTGCATGTACATGCCTGGGATAAATACTAATCTTCTAGTGAGTACAAGTCTGAGTCCTCACTCGTCATCTGATTCAACAAATACTTAATCAATAATGTGCCCTGCAGGCAATCACACGCAATCACAGTCCTACTGATATTCACTACAACAGACACAAAACAGCCAAAGGGTTAGTTTATTTTTTGTTCCAACAACAAAAATAGATCTCAAAGAAGCCAAAGCTGGACAGAGTGCTGCGTGTTGCCATGGTAATGCACAGACTGACCAACAGCCCGTAGTCAGTGTAATAACAGTTTCAATATAAATTAACTAAGACTAGAAGGAATGTGATGTAGTGAACACACACGAATGGAGCGATACACAGTGACGATAAACATCAGTGCTCTCACAACAACGCTCGTCCAATCAGATTAATTAATTTTATTGGGTGAAGTTATCTCCACCCAAACATGCTGCCTACTTAGGGAGCCTACAGTGAGTGTGAACAGGCCATGACAACACAACTGAATGTTAAATATCAGAGTCCAGGTGATTAATGTCACACACACAAATGTGTTCATGCATCACTGCTCTGTGTGTGTGTGTGTGTGTGTGTGTGTGTGCAGTTGTGTAACTGTAGTGTTGTGTTACCTGAGAGTTCAGCAGCCCATTTATCAGAGTCAAAATACTCAAACTCTAGATCAGGAGCCTCACAGACCCCCTGTCAAACACACACACACACACACACACACACACTTAACAAGTCATGTACAAAGTTTTTCAGGTTATCACTTCACTAATCAGACTAAAATTTGCAAATAAAGTAAAAACTTATCTAAATTTTTTTGTGCAGCTCGTCTGTGTTCAGAATAACGTCCGCAATTAAACACTTTATATATGTGAGTGAGAAACTGAAACTGAGGATCTGGTACAGAAGCTGCTTCATGTTCAGAAAACTGGAGTCACTGAACTCGAGACAGTTTGTTTTCACTGAACAACTGAATTTACTGCAGGATCTGATACAGAAGACATCGTTTCAGTTTATTCCTGTGAGTGACAAGGAATGTTTAATTGTTTAATCAGTCTGATGTAGTCAGTATTATTTAGGACAAAAAATCTAATATAGTTACAGTTAAAATAACCATTAATATGCATTATTATTATTATTATCTAATTCAAAGATTATTACACTGATTTAGTCCATATTTTCTGATTAAACTCACACGATTAAAAAAAGTGAATTTCTGACAAAACTCTGAAGAAATCATTACAGCTCCTGGCAATAATAATGGGACACCACACTGAGAGGATGTTTACACAGATTTTTTCACTTTGTAGCAAATAAACAAAACATAATTTTGCAAGGGTTTGTAATTCCAGTTTTTTAAAAAATGTTAAAATAAAACTAGTGTTTAAAGGTGCATTCTGTCAGATTTCTCAAAATTTGTCAAGATTATCGCTTATTTAGGTGGAGCTGAACTCGATTTGAATCTTTTTTTTTTTTATTCTTTGAGCCCCATCCCTTTTCCTTCCCATGAACACAAAACAGTGGTTCAACTCAAGCTCGCATTCAGAAAGACTGCCATTACAACACTTTCAAGTGCACTATAGAACGCCTTTGTCCACGTGCGACACACCACTCAGTGATATCTGAGCACATTCAGAAGTGCAGTCACTGTGCTTTTTCCTTCGTGATGAGTTCTTATGAGCACTAAACTGTAGCCTAACTGTAGCCTAACCCTAGCCTCACTCACAACCCACCGTAAGTGTTTTGGACACGCACGGGACGCAGGGTTTGGTAGCTCGCAGCTGTGCCGCAGGGTCGTGGTGTACCCGGGAGAAAGTTTGGGGGAGGAGTCCAGGCAAAATACTTGTCAAGTACAGGTTGCATGCCTGACTTCCTCAAGGCGTGGGAAAAATTGTGCCATTAGCCCGTGGAAAGCGTATATCTGACGCACGTGATCAGTGTGTGATCAGCGAGTGTGGAGTGTGAGACTTGCATTTTACCAGTTTCCTGCACTACGAGTTCGGGCCGCATTTGTGAAGCGTGTGTGATGCATGTGATTAGCATGTAACAATCACTCATAACTTGCGTGTGATGCAAGCCAGGAGTATAAAACCACGTGGTATAAAATCAGCATGTCTGCAGCATTCTGCATCTGTCTTTCAACTGAAGAACATTGGATATTTTATGGGAAAAATTTAAAAATTTTCAGTTTAAAGTTTAGAAAATGGGACCCAAGAAGAAGCGAGCAAAAGTGAAGTAACTCAGCCTGAAACAGCAGAGGGGGAGGGGGAGGAAGAATTTGATGATGATGGTAGCAGCACCAGTGAGCCCTGCACAGACAGGGAGAAGAATGCCTTCAAGCCGGCAGAAGGCACAGCATCCCGCCAGAGGTATTTTCACAGGTAAATACACATGCTTTAAACATTCATTTCAGTATCTATATGCTTATGTAATTAATATT
>JAOBAM010000020.1:208221-225123 GCA_025212355.1 Notarius kessleri
AAACCAGTCCATCTGGCTCAAACCAACACCCATGCCACAGTGAAAGAAAGTCACACTTTGAGATCACAGTTTTTTCCATTCTGATGTTTGAACATTGTGAACATTAACTGAAGCTCTTCATTTGTATCTGTATGATTTTATGCACTGTGCTGCTGTCGAAGGATCGGCTGATTAGAGAACTGCATCAAACAGCAGGTGGATGGGTGGGTGCTCCTAATAAAGTGGCCGGTAAGTATATTTATTCAAATGGATCATATTTAAAACTGATCCTGTTTCCTGGATTTGCACTGATTTCAGTTTATATTATTTTCCAGAGTTGACTGAGTCGGAGTGTACAGTGTAGACAATCATGTGTATGTGTTGTGTCTGTGTCAGAAAGTGTTTGAACTATAAGAAACTGCTGGGCTGGACTATCCGATTCTATTTCAGCCTTAATCTTCTGAAAAAGGGATGTGTCATTCCTGTGTACCAGATGTACCATTGAGGAAGGAGGATTACTCTATTTCCGGCCCTCACTATGACTGTGTTAGCAAAGTGTGTCTGGTTAAATATTCATTGCATCATTTTCAACTAACAACTCCTATAGGTGGGACACACACACACATAGAGTACACATATATGCACTCTGACATTTCCTATCTTTCATGGACTCAGGTTTCATTTTAGACTCAAATTGCTGTACTTATTTTCCATCGGTCTCAAACTCCTCAATAACAAACGTGCCACATGCAGATGGACACTCTGATGGGAGAATGAACTGCTGCAACTTTGGATTGGCTATAAGAGTATCACAATGCTTCACATTTATTCCTTATCTTTTATCACTCACTTATGATTTACCGTTTATGGCCTGCGATGGTCTGGTGTCCCATCTGGAGTGTATTCCTGCTTTATGCCCAGTGTTCCAGGCAGAGACTCCAGCTCCACCAATGGCCCTGACCAAGATAAAGTGGTTCCTGAAGAAGTTATTTTTTTCAATACTTTTATATTAAACTTCTAAAATACATTTGGTATTTTAAAACAGACAGATAGGTATGGAGATGGAGATGCATTCAAACCTCACGCAACAGGAATCAAATTCACGCAAATTCCCAGAACAAACTATTCCTGAACCACAGCGTCATTCCAGTGTCATCATTTATGAATAATGTTGTATAATTTAAATCCACAGTGCACTCAGTCACTTTACATTACACCCTTCAATACACACAAATTACTTTGTTCAAGAAAATGTTCTGTGCACAGAGTTTGGTGTGGAATGTTTTGGGATTAGAAATTACTTACTTTTCCAGACTCTGGACTCATATTGTGGCCTGTGTGAACTTAGAAGAAGAACAACAACAACGACAACTTTATTCATCACACATACACTTGCGAAATTCATCTCTGGATTTAACCCATCCGAAGCAGTGAACACACATATGAGCAATGAGCACACACACGTACCCAGAGCAGTAGGCAGCCATGCTACAGTACAGTGCCCGGTGAGCAGTTGGGGGTTAGGTGCCTTGCTCAAGGGCACCTCAGCCCAAGACTGTCCCATATTAACCTAACCTGCATGTCTTTGGACCTGCCTGATCCATCCTGATGCCCTGTGTCTGGCTGGAGTCTCATCACATTGCTCCTGTGGAGGACGGCCTCATATGGACAGTCGAAAGTCGCACTCTGGACACTTACAGTAATGCTTTTATGTCTGAGGATGACAGTTAACTTACTAACTTTAGGACTGCAGTTGTCATGAACAGTTTTGCACTCGAGTCTCCATCAATGAACAGTTTATAACGTCAACAAAACAGACCTCATGTTAAAACTATAATGAATTTCCTGGTTACACTTTGTGATTCTATAGGACACAGTTATAGAAGAGAGTTATTTATAATCATTCTATCTGGTATCACCCAAATGAGGATGGGTTCCCTTTTGAGTCTGGTTCCTCCCGAGGTTTCTTCCTCATGTTGTCTGAGGGAGTTTTTCCTTGCCACCGTCGCCAAAGGCTTGCTCATTGGGGATAGATTAGGGATAAAATTAGCTCATGTTTAAAGTCTTTAAATTTCTGTAAAGCTGCTTTGCGAAAATGTCTATTGTTAAAAGTGCTATAAAAATAAACTTGACTGACAGTTTCTGATCTGAGATGTAGCCCAATGACAACAATCACACCCACTGCAGACTGAGTTAAAGAGAGGCAGAGCTCATCAGTCTGCTGTGCATGAAATTACTAGCCATTACAGTTGGACTTCAAAACCAGATGGACAAAGATATCTTGGTGCTGATGTGCCACCTAGTGGATGCCACATTTATTCCTCCAGATATGCAAAAGATGCACAAGTGAGCACGTGAACTATGCAGCTTATGTAGCTGCTGCACATGCACACATACCTGTAGTGAAAGTGAAATATATTTGCACTTTCACGTTTGCAACTGCATCTGTCTCCAGCTACGTTTGTGACAGCATAGCTATAATAAGAGAAAGAAGGGCCTGAAAGCATAATTTTTCATGATGTGTAGCTGCCCATGTAAAGTCCTTTAAATTTTTATTAAAGTTCACATTTATTTCCCTGGTGTGATTGCTTTTCTATCTGGCATGGAATCTTCTTTGAGGTTTAAATGATATTTAAACTAGGTCATAGAAGGTATTTATAAATACATTAACCCTGATATGAAGATGTCTAAAAGCAGTGTGTTCAGTGTTTGTGGTACTGCAGTTAGGCCTCAAGTATCACAGTAGAAAATAATACTTTACCACTTTGTGAATTGTGAGTTTGCTGAGAAATACAGTGCGTTGGTCTTCTCTGGATTCTAGGAACCATATGTGGTCTGGACCACAGCCCAGATGAAGACACCTCAAGCACATAAATAACCCTTTGCTCCTCAGACCTAAACACAATGTTTCCTTCCTTGTTGTATTCACAAATTGCATAATCTGAGAATAATTCCTGTTTGAGGAGCCTGCCACTTATATGCTCAACATCCATCAACACACTGTCAACACACCCAACATCCATCAAGATCTAAAAAAATGGCGAGGTACCTTCAATATCTGTGTGAGGTTAAATTTGGAAAACTGCATTTCAGCCCCACCTTTGAGCTCATCATTATGTAGTAATGCTATATGGACAAACTAATGCACCCTATAACTTTTACAACCTTACACCTAAAAAAGGGCATTTTGTAATCATAAACAGTGATCTAGTGATCCATGATGAATGAAACAACATGTTTAGAAATATTCAATCACCTGGATAACCTGCTTGATGAAAAGGGCCAATTTCTGCCAACTCTTTCCTTTTGATTGCCTCAGAGCAGTTCAATATTGAGAAGTTCATGAATCTTAACTGCTTCCCTCAACACATTTATTTCAGAAAATATTTGAGCAGAAAATAATGTAGATAACAAAAGACAAGACATTGTTGCCAGCAAGTAAACAAAAAATGGACTATAGGAAACGTTCCTCACACTGACAAACCAAAAAATCCCAGAGTAGTAAAATGACTGAAGGCACCCTCTTTACTAGATTTCATATCTTTCAGGAGACAAGAACATGAAGGATAGTAACTATTCATGAATCTTTCATCTGGGGAACATCTCAGAGGAGCCAGACTGCTAGGATTCTGATACCAGTTTTGTGTGTAGTGGAAGGGTGGTGGAGTAGAACATCCTACAGAGTTTTAAAAAAGAGTTCAGAAAATAATGGATCAGCTTCTCAACTGGGCATTTACACTTCTGCTCACACCTGTACTTTGGTTGCATTACCATGAAACCTTCATCTCCCTGTAGGCATTTTGGTGTTATTACCTCTCTCTGAGCAACCTGGTTAATTTCATTAGATTAATGCAGTAAAAGTTCTTCAGATGATTATCACAATTGTATATTATTGTTTCTGATGTTGTTCTTAATTTTCATCTCATATCTCAGCAGCCTTTATGAAGAAATTGCTGATCACTGTGAGGACAAATTCCTTCTGTCCCTCCATCACTCATTTAGGATATAAACCTCTCTTGATCCGATGAAGCCAAACCCAACTCTGCTTCCACCTGATTTCTGTCTTATTTCCTGTGAAACTTGAGGACTACTCCAGTTTTATGACCACAACACACACACACACACACACACACACACGCACACACAAGCATGCATACACACACACACACACACACACGCACTCTAAGAACATCGACAGGCATTGTTTCACACTGAAAAACAGACACTGTCCTTCAGGTCTGCAGAGACACTGGAGAGATGACTGTCATTTCAACAATGACTTCAGTTGACCTGCATACAGAATCACATGGAGCAATTTAACGTGCCAAAATACAGGACGTGTATTTTGCATGGGTTTGTATGCAGTGTGTAATGCAGTGAGTATGTAGTAGGAGGAAGGCAAAACTGAAGCCATGCAGACCTGAACCTCCACCAGGGGACATCATATTATAAACACTGACATCACCATGTGCTGAGTGTCCTTCACATCTGTCAAATGTTTACAGGCTGAATGTATCTGTTTCTCAATCTGAATTTTAATATTTTCTACTTTAATACATTTTCTCTATCTGCTCTCTATTACTACCATCACACACATTAAATTATGAGTGTTCATTATTTCACAATGGTATGTTTGTGGTGTGGGTGTATAGTGTGTTACAAAATATAGGGGTGTGTGTGCATCCTGTTCAGAAATCAACCTCACTGGCATTAAAAACATGAATATCTCGGGGAAAGCCAATAAAAGGTGGAGATGGTTTGTTTTGTTTTTAATCTGAGGGTTCCAGCTTCAGTAAGAATCAGCAATATGTGCTGGATGTGTAAAAGTGTCTGAGTGTGTTAGTCTCACCATGCTGCCGGGTCATACTCTGCCCAGATTCTGACGTATTCATCCAGATGATGAGGGCCAAGAATTGATGAATCACGAGTCAAATACTCAAAATTATCCATGATTACTGCTACAAACAGATTCAGCATCTATAACATACACAACACACACATTAATACCACACACACACACACACACACACACACACACACACACACATATATATATATATATATATATAGTGAGCATGAAGGCCAAGTCTAAGTTACATATAGAGAAGCAAAGGAAGCCCACATAATGAACTACAGAATACTGAGGAGTGATTCGATAGATGAAGAAAACTCGAAGGATAAACTGGGGTGGAGTTACTGGACTGATGAGAGACTTCCTGATACAACAGAGAAAAGTGGCTTAGAAACACTCAGCACTGGCACAGGGGTCTTGTGGTGAAGAGTATGCAACTAACTGATCACTGCATCTGTGCCTTTAAATATTGCTCGAATCAGGAGGCTCTGACACATGAGGTCTGAGATAGTGAGCTGGGAAAGGTTGGTGTGTAACTGTGATGGTGTGTAACTTCTGACCAGGTAACATGCATTCAACAGAAGCTCAACTCATCCTGTTTCCAAGCTATTACAGTTAGCCTTGGAGAATAGGCCTCCCTAGAGTGGAGAGAGTAATCATTTAAAACTTTAAAATATTATTTACAGTCATCAAAGTACCCAGTAGGATATATATCTACTCTCTTTACTTGTTCCTATTTGATCCTCACCTCTTAGCCAGTTTCCAATAATGTGCCCACTGTCTGATAGGAATAAATGAATAAAACAGTAAGATGGAGAGATAGGTGAAAGAAGGAAACAATCACCAGGAATGAACAGAGGAAGATGAAAGAGACAAAGTAAGCGTAGGCGAAGTTGCTGCCACAGTCGTCTGTCTGGATTCCAGATTGAGGGTCACATGACATCTGACCCAAACATGACAACATAATCTCATGCCATGCTTCACCTGTAGCACTCCTAAAACACACACACATACACACAGAGTCTATGAGAATTTCATTTAACCATCTTTTCATTTTCCTTACCCTTTTACTAGTAGATTCATGACAACACATTGAGAAGGTTAGCCCAGACCTTCTCTGTGCCATGGAACAGGGTCCAGCCTATCCTACAGGATCCAAGACATTCCAAACCTGACTGAGAGATATTATCTTTCCAGTGGGTCCTGGATCTGCACTGGTGTTTCCATCTAGTAGGACATGCCTGATGCATTGCTAGTGGGAGAGGGCATCTTTGTAAAAACACCTCAACTGGCTCATCTCAATTTGGAGGAGGTGCTTTACTCTGTGCTTGTCCTGGACTGTCTCACTTCTCACCCATCACTCATGAACAAGATCCCAAGATACTTAAACTCCTTTATCAGGAGGAAAGTCTCTGACCTCACTTGAAGAAAGCATCCCACACTTTCCCAGGAGAGAACCATGGCCTCAGATCTGGGGCTGATTATTTTCATCCCAGCCACTTCACACACACATATTCCAAATAATCTCCTCTCCAGAACCCATGCATAGACATTTCCTGGAATGCTGAGGAGTATGAGTCCCCTATAATTGGAACACACCCCTGGTCCCCTTTTAAAATAAGTAAGGAGAGAGAGAGAGAGAGAGAGAGAGAGCTCCAGGGAATACTGAAGAGGAATGTTACCCTCACACAATCCCAACTTCATTCTGTGCATTTAATGTCTCTGGATGAATCACATCCATCCCAACAGCTTTGACACTAAAGTTTAACCTGAGTCACAGAGATGGACTACAAAACACCAGAGATACCTTGCCTTGCTTCCTGAACAGAGTTCGTGTCCACTGGGTTAAGGACCCAGCTCGGTTGACCCAGAAATAGCTCCTCAAAATGCTATTTCCAGGTCAATGATAACCTGCACTTGCTTAGCAGACCTTCTCTTGTCTTCCCTCCTGAGACACTGAAGAGAGCCAGATGAGCTGTGGTAAAAGCAGCTTCTCCAGACATCTCCCATGCCTGAGCTTTCACTTCTGCAGCTGCTTTTATTATATCCCTTCTGGCTGTCCTATATCTTTCAATTGAAAAAGGAGAGCCCTCCATGAGGAGGCTTCAGAAGACCCTTTTCTTCATCTTCTTAGTTCTTGTTTGGACATAGTTCCTAGAATTGTTTCCCTGGAGTCTCTTACCTGTATCAACATTTAAATTATTTAAAAATGCTATATAATTTTGCACTATCATTGTGTTTAGTTATATTTTTATATCTAATCTTATGTCAGGGTGGCACGGTGGTGTAGTGGTTAGCACTGTCGCCTCACAGCAAGAAAGTCTGGGTTCGAGCCCCGTGACCAACGAGGGCCTTTCTGTGTAGAGTTTGCATGTTCTCCCGATGGGTTTCCTCCAGGTGCTCCAGTTACCCCCACGGTCCAAAGACATGCAAGTTAGGTTAACTGGTGACTCTAAATTGACCATAGGTATGAATGGTTGTCTGTGTCTATGTGTCGGCCCTGTGATGACCTGGTGGCGACTTGTCCAGGGTGTACCCCGCCTTTTGCCTGTAGTCAGCTGGGATAGACTCCAGCTTGCTTGCGACCCTGTAGAACAGGATAAAGTGCCTAGAAATAATGAGATGAGAATGAGATGAGACAATGAGATGAGATGAGAAAAAAACCTTGGTGTGTTCAAGTCTTTCACCTTTCTCCACAAGATGGCACCGTCAGTTATCTTACTGTGGGCCAAGCACGAGGGCCCTGATCACATCCCCAAAGAGTTCAACTTCTTTGATTATGAAGACTACTTTTCACTATAATATAGACTCTCTTCAATCGTACATACATAGTACTTATAGTACTGTACAAAAAACAGTTTGAACAAATGTGAGATCTTATTGCAGTTGTGTTCCAATCTTTGGAGCTTCAGCATCAAATCTGATTATTCGATCGAGCTGAATAATATAATTGTCAACTCATCATCAACAAAATGACTTGTTTCTCTTAATTAATGAAGAAAATTGAAATTGCAGTCGGGCTATAAATACAATTTCTTACTAATGTGTGATGTGTAATATATTTGTCTCCAGCATGGACAAGCACATTACAGCTGCAGTGAATAAAATGGGCTCTGGACAGGTTTATGTGTAATGGTGGCACTGGTGGTGTTTGTGACTGGATAATGTAAATGTTCTATTTTGTTTCCACAGTTTCATGTTAAAATGATAACTAGCAACCAAGAGATTTTTTTTTTTTTTTAGTTTCCAGGTTTATAAAGCAGGACAATCATATTTAAATTATATGAGGCAAATGAATTAATTAATGAATTAATTAATATTTATTAATTCATGAATTGAAAGAAAGAAAGAAAGAAAGAAAGAAAGAAAGAAAGAAAGAAAGAGAGAAAGAAAGAAAGAAAGAAATGTAGGCCAGGCAGCACACTAGGCTACAGGGAGGAAATAAGAAACACAAAGGAAATAAAACATCCAGTCAGTCTGTCTGTCTGTCTCTGTCTGTCTCTCTCTCTTTCCTTAAGACCTCATGGTTTGCTGGAATCTTTCATAGTATGACCAAGAGCAGCAGCTGGTTTGTTCCTCACCTCAGTGAAATAACAGGTTTTCTTATTACAAATTTCATAAATCAATCACATTATAATAACAATAGTAATAACTTGTACTATTTTTTTTATCATGACATTTATTCACAGCAATTTTTGATAAGGCCAAAGCCCCTCATGCAGTAAAACTACTTATAAAACATACATAACATGAAATTTAAACATTTAATAATGTATTGATTAGATTATATTTTTACAGACTAGAATGACAGAGAGGAAGAGAGAGAATATTGGAGAGAGTCCGAGAGAGAGACACAGAGAGACAGAATATTGAAGAGAATCGGAGCGAGAGAGAGAGAGAGAGAGAGAATATTGGGGAGAGAGAGACACAGAGAGACAGAATATTGGAGAGAGTTAGAGAGAGGGGGATATTGGAGAGAGTCAAGAGAGAGACAGAGAGAGAGAGAGTGTGAGAGAGAGAGACGGGGGAGAGAGTCAGAGAGACAGACTATTGGAGAGAGTTAGAGAAAGAGACAGAATATTGGAAAGAATTGGAGAGAGAGAGACACACAGGGGGGAGAGAGAATATTGGAGATAGTCAGAGAGAGAGAGGGAGAGAGAAAATATTGGAGAGAGTGAGAGAGAGAGAGACAGACAGACAGACAGAGAGAGACACAGATAGAGAGAGAGAGAGAGAGACAGAATATTGGAGAGAATCAGAGAGAGAGAGAGAGAGACAGAGGGGGAGAGAATACTGGAGAGAGTCAGAGAGAGACAGAGACACACTCAGTTAAACATGGAAGTGACTAATAAATAATTTCCACGCTTCATCTTACTTAATATTTTGAAGAAACAAATGTAAAAGATTTTAATTAAAATCATATATATATTCTTTCACCCTAACATCACGTCACAGTGAGAAAATGTGTGGTAATTTGCACAATTTAACTGGTAATATATAGATTTAGGCACTGCCTAAAAGCAGAGCTCCCATCTGTTTCTGGGTTGTAGAATTTTCTTATATCATAGCCAGTCTCTTTTGTGTTATTTCTTTACTGGCTAGCACTGGCCATGAGGCGGTGTGTATGACTGGTAATTACTAACACTGACCACTAGGTGGTGTGTATGACTGGTAATTACTAGCACTGACCACTAGGCGGTGTGTATGAGTGGTGGTACACGGACAAACCACAAAAAATCGACTCAGTGGGTTTACCATTTTTTCTTAGGTATGGTGCTCCGCTGGAGCTCCGCTAATAACACTTTTAGATCATTCTTCTCCCAACTGTATGCCTCAGAGTCCCTCACAGATTAAAACCAACTAAATAACTTTTTTTGAAAAATTGGACTTTCCTAAAGTCTCACCCGAGGACAGTCTAAGACTAGACACCGCTCTCGCGCGCTCAGAAATTAAAGAAGTGATAGTCAATGAACAGTGGTAAATCCCCAGGCCCTGATGGATACCCAGTCGCGTTCTATAAAAAATTCTCAGATCAGTTAGCCCTGCTATTACTCAATGTTTAACCACTCATTTAAACAAGGCACCCTGCCACCCACACTTATAAGCTTCCGTCTCCCTAATTTTTAAGAAGGGTAGGGACCCACTGAGCTGTGCATCTTATCGACCAATATCACTCCTCCTGGTAGATGAGAAAATACTCGCAAAAATCTTAGCTCGGCGATTGGAATCTGTCATGCCCCTGATCATTTCAGAGGACCAGACAGGATTTATAGGGGAAGACACTCGTATTCCAACATAAGAAGGCTTCTCGACGTTATCCTCTCTCCATCTTCCTCTAAGGTCCCAGAGAAGGCCTTCGACAGGGTGGAGTGGGCCTTTCTCCTCTTTTCCCTGAGACAGTTTGGTTTTAATACTAACTTCATTTCATGGGTTAGATTACTCTACTCTTCTCCCTGTGCTTCAGTGTGCACAAACAACCAACGCTCTGCTCCTTTCCCACTTTTTCGGGGAACACGACAGGGGTGCCCACTATCCCCGTTATTTGTGCTTGTGATTGAACCACTATCAGCTGCTCTAAAAATGGAGGGATATGGGGAGATTGAAAGATGGGGCATAAAACACCAGGTTTCGTTATATGCAGATGATCTGCTTTTCCATATAAGTGATCCTTTGTCAAGCATCCCACGCATCCTGACATTATTAAACTCCTTTGGTCGTCTATCTGGATACAAGCTAAACATCTCTAAAAGCGAATACTTCCCAATCAACCAATTGGCCACAGACATACCGTCATCGACTATACCCTTTAAAATAGCCAACACAAGATTTAAATATCTTGGCATTACAATTACATAATCCTTGCGTACAATGTGAGAGCAAAATCTTACTTCATTAACAATGACGGTCAAGTCCAATTTACAAAGATGGAATTATCTGCCGTTGTCCGTAGCCGGTAGGATACAAATTATAAAAATGAATGTGTTACCAAGATACTTGTATGTTTTTCAATGTCTGCCTATTTTTCTTCCCAAATCCTTTTTCACAGCTATTAATGACATTATTTCATCATTCATCTTGGCTAGTAAATGGCCAAGGGCAAGTCATACACTGCTTTGTAGAGAGAGATCGGCTGGGGGACTGGGTCTACCCAATCTAATTGGCTACTATTGGGCAGCCAACATGCATAAGATAATATCTTGGTTTACTTCCCCTCAATCCAGTTGGTGTCAGAGTGAGTCAGCCTCCTGCTCCTCGTCGCTGCTGGCTTTAACATGCGGTACCTTGCCCTTCTCCCCATCAAGTTTTACCTCTAATCCGGTTGTTGTTGGAACACTAAAAATTTGGACACAAATAAGACGCCACTCCAGATGGCTCACCCTTCCTCTAGCAACTCCCATTTGCAATAATCACCTGTTCATTCCAGCAAAGATCGACCCACGATTCTCCGCCTTAGAAAACAAAGGGCTATGTAGTTTGGGAGACTTGTACATTGATGGTATGTTTGCGAGCTTCAACCAATTAATCTCTATCTTTAATCTAGATAAATCAGACTTTTTCCGGTACTTCCAGCTGCAGGATTTTGTAAAAACGCACACTACGTCATTCCCACAGATACCAACACCCATCGGGATGGACCTGGCTCTCAAGGCTAAAACCCTATCAAAGGGCCATATCTCCTATTTTTATAATTTACTTTCCTCAACCAGTGAATCCATTTTACATAAAATTAAGATGAACTGGGAGTCAGAACTCCAATTGAATTTCTGAGACTTTCTGGGAGGGGGCTATAGGGGCTGTTAACTCATCATCCAGTTGCACTAGACTCTCACTAATACAATTTAAAGTCTTCCACAGGCTACATTATAGTAAGGAAAAACTCTCAAAGCTCTATCCAGACAAATTTGATGAGAAATGTAATAGATGCTTGCAGACTCCATGCAACCTCACCCACGTTTTGAGCATGCCCCAAGTTGTCTAAATTCTGGCAACTATTCTTTAAAACAATTTCAGATATATTAGGCATAAATCTAATTCCAACCCCACATATCACTATTTTCGGCAAGCCCCCAGACAACCTCCGTACCACAGCCATTCAAAATAATGTCATTGCCTTTGCCTCCCTTGTTGCTTGTAAGAGAATTCTTTTACTATGGAAGTCTCCTCAACCACCATCTATCAAAGTCAGGTTACATAACATTTTAGGTCTTCTGAAACTGGAGAAGATCAAATTCTCACTTAGAGGCTCATCTGACAGGTTCTGTACTCATTGGAGACCACTGCTTAACTATCTAGATGGGCTGCCAGCTCGGGAAGTTTCTCTGTAAAGACTCACTGTGTGGTTATATATGAACTTGCCCCTCTGTGCCGGTCTGCCGGCGGCAGATAGCCGCCCCCTAAGAGGTATTCACCCTAAGACACTCCAGCATAACAAATTTGCTTTGATGACTGAGGAGTAAGCAGCCATTGATATTTACTTTGTACATTTAATGGTCAATACTAACACTTTACATCTGTATTTTTTAATTATTACTGTGTAGTAGGGCTGCACGATTTTTTTGCTTAGAATTGAGATCACAATTCTTTGGCACAATTTTTTATACAAAATGTTTATTGCACTGTTTATTGCACAAAACAAACAAACAAAAAAAACATTCAAATGGTCATTCAAGTAGAGTATCAAACATTTGAACAATAGGCTTGTTAGCAGGAGCTGCAGGAACTTTGCTTTGGCAGAGGCACAGTAGTAGTAGCAAAAAAAAATTGACATGTGGCTGATGATAATTTCCTCTTATCATCATATGCACATCAATCAATGAGAATTCCTTAGGACGTAGAGCAATGGTCCTGAATATGGCCCAGAACACAGCACTGCAGAATTGGCTTAAAGATTCTTTGCCAAAAACACAAGTCTGTCAACATGTTGAGGCTTCAGTGATGTATGGTGACATGTCACAATGTTCCCCCCTATACTGAACAGCTGTTCAGAAGGTGAGCTTGTAGCGGGAATGCACAGATATTTCCTTGCTAGAACAGACAGTCGTGGATATTGACCCTTATTTTGCCCCCACCAGATTAAGGGGTCATCTTCACTATCAATGTTGCTAGTCAAAAGATATGAAGCCAGCTCTGAGGACACTGCTTGTTTTTGGTTGGTGGAATCAGCCTCCTCACTGGCTTTTGCTGCTTTGAAGAAACTTCCAAGAGTCTTTTGGCCCTTCTTCATGGGGGGTGCAGGGGAGGCAGCCGATGGGGGGGCTCTGCTGTAAAAAAGAATTAAAAACATTAATATTAACCAATGTAACATCACAGCAGTTTAAGACTTAAGTAGACAATTACAGTTGTATATGATGACTTACCATAGCTTGAGATACACCAGTCATCTCATCTGTCAGTCTCACTTTAACTGTGGCTTTATTCTCCTCACTGATGTAATCCATTTTGAATCTCGGATCGAGAGTGGTGGCTATGTCGAGTAGATCCTGAGTTTTCGGGTCTCTGTACTTCTCCTGCAGGTATCCCAGGATTTTTGCCTTGAGTGATTTTGTAAAATCTGTGTCATCTTCTTGCACAGCCAAAATGGAGGTTTCAAAAAGGTGGAGAACTGGTTTCACAGAGGAGATGCTCACATATTGTTCTCCAGAGAGGGCATCAGTGAAGTCGGTCAGTGGGCAGAGGGCATTGTTGATTGCTTCAAGGACTTCAATATCTTGCCATGTGGGGATCAAGTGTCTAGCCTTCCGATCAGGGGACAGTACATGTGAAATGGCTGGAAGCTGTTGAAGTATCCTCTGGACCATCGCTTGCCTCGACCCCCATCTTGTTGGGCACTCTGTTTTAAGTTTTTGCTCAGGTAGTTTGAGTTCCTTCTGGGCCTCACTAAGGTCTCTCCTCCGTTTCCAGCTGTGACTGAAGGAGCCCACAATCTTTTTGCAAAGACCTCCAGCACGCTCAACTTGGGAATCTTTCATTGCATTCTCTACAGGGAAAATATACAAAAAAAAAAGACTGGGTACATCATCAACTATTATAAGCTGTTATTATTATTATTATTATCATTATTATTATTATTGTGACTTTATAAAGGAACTCACCTATTGCCAGATGGAGTCGATGTCCAAAACATTGGAGCCTGGTCCAATCGTTGAGGGAGATGGCTTTTACTATGTTTCAATTTATCCTTGTTCAGACTCCAAGATGTGAGGGCATCTTTTAATCCCTGTGCTAGGGCCTCACCTGTATGGTCTTCGGGGGAAAAAAAAACTGTCTGTAAGCACCAGCTTTTGATAGTGAAATCAGGCACTATAAAATGAACCATCAGGCTCAAATACAGTTCCATGGTCCAACTGGACCATAAATCAGACGTAGCGGAAAAATGATCGATTTCCCACAATTCTGCCTCGACCACTGCCCGCTGTTTATTGTACACATCGGGGAGTGCAACGTTTGAAAAGAAGTTGTGGGAGGGGATAGAGTACCGTTTGTTGAGAGTGTTTATCATCTTCTGAAATCCCTAATGTTGTACAGTGTTTATCGGTGCCATATCTTTTGCCAGGTGATATGTGATAGCTGTTGTGATCTCCTTGTGTCAACTGGAGTTTGGTGGGTATGGCATTGCATTGTACAAAGTCCTGGTTATTCTCATCTGTGTTTGTGTTTGTTTCTTGCCTTGTACGGCTTCATCATACTCTACTTTGTGGTGATGTTTCAGGTGATGATAGAGATTAGTGGTGTTGCCTTGCAGTGCTGCAGCGAGGGCAGAACACACTTTGCAATGCACCTCAGACTGTTTGTCATCGTCTGGCTTAAACCCAAAATACTTCCACACCGCCAAATGCAAACCCTTTTTGGGCACGAGCTCGATTCGGGTCTTTGGGTGACTCTCGCCACTACCACCTGGGGTTTCTTCGCAATTGATTTCTTCTGCTTCTCTCCCTCACTGTTTCCACACACTCAACTGCAGGTGGGCTTTCTCCACTGACTGAATCACATGTTGTAAAGATGCTTTACCATAGGTTGAGGGAGGAGTCAGCGGCAGTGCTGCCTTTAGGGGCGCTTGAAAAAATCTGGGAAGAAATGGGAGCATTTGTTTGTGATGCCGCTCATGAAATAAAATGCTTAAGAATCATTGTGCTTCGAAATGAGATCATGTGTATGTGTGAATCGAGATCGCGATTTTTTAATGATTTATTGTGCAGCCCTACATTCTACTCTGCTTTTTTCAGTTAATGACTTTGCTTCTGTCTTTCCTGACTTTGATCTTTGTTTTGTCTCTGACATTCTGGTTCTACCTTGCTTGACCTTTGTTTGCCCTGACTACACATTGGATTATGATTTAGATTTGTTTGTCAGTTTGCTGTGGACTGTTCTCTGCGATTGCATCTATAAGTCACCTGCTTCTCTGACTGAATACTTCACCATCATCATGGATACAGCAGAGGAGACACAGCAAACTGCTCTTTTGGTGCAGGGATGTTTTAGATAAACACCAGCAGATGCTCAGTGAGCTGGATATTCACATCTCACAGGTCACTGCTGTGGTATCGCAGGCACTCCTAACATAACCCATGCTCACCGCGAATGTTCCTCTCATGCCCTGACCTGACAAATTCTCCAGGGAGGTTTCTATTTCACTACACAAACAGGTATGACTGACCAGCAGAAAATTGTGCTGTTTATCAACTTGTCCACTGGTAAGGTGCTCCACTGGGCGACCACTGTGTGGGGAAAGGGGCAGTGAGCCCACAACTTCTTATGCTCATTTTGTGGAACTATTTAAGAGTGTTTGACCACCAGCCAGAGGGCAGAGAGGTCAGTGAGTGGCTATTGATGATCCAGCAGGGGAATCGGAGAGTCATTGAATATGCTCTAGAGTTCCCTACTATTCCTGCTAGGAGTGGGTGGAATGAACCAGCTTTGAAGGCCGCTTTTTGTCAGGGACTCAACCCCCTCATCCTCATGGAACTAGCCTGTTGGGATGAACAACAAACCCTGGACTCCCTCATCGTCCTAGCCATTAGGCTGGACAGACTCCTTCAAAATAAGCCGTAGTTACATGGTTACATCCTGAAGACTCTGACTTCCACTACCTCTACACCCATGGAGATCTCCAATACCCATATGAACCATTCCAAATGTGAACAAAGATGGTAGGAGGGCCTGTGCTTTTACTGCAGTGGAGCCAATCATCCTTTTCAGCCCAGAGGCCCTAGGAGATCTGCTGGAACCAAGGCAGCTACCAGCACTCCTGTAACCTTACTGGTGAGTTTCACTATCTCCACCACATCAGTTTCACAAAGTAAATATGTTGTTAAAGTTCCCAGAATCCTCTCTGCCCTGAAATATTCTAAGGCAGCCGACAACTTCATCGACAGCATGGTTGTCCAGGAACTCCAGATACCCATGCAGGAGCTCACGCAACCTTAGACTTAGACAACCTTTACCGTCATTCAGTATGCAAGAAGTGTACACAGAACAAAATTTTGTTGCAATTTGGCTCAGCACAGAATTAAATATTAAAGTGTATTAAATTAAGCAGCAGCAAAAATATTATAGAGTGTAATAGTATAAAGTGACCTGTGGAATTAGGAATTGTTCAAGTATAAATAGAAGTTTAGAGTTTGGATTTGGAGTTCATAAGTCTGGTGACCTGGGGGGAAAAAGCTGTTACAGAACCTGGTGGTCCTGCACCTCATGCTGTGGAACCTCTTTCCAGAGGCCAGGAGGAAGAACAGTCCATAGTGAGGGTGTGAGGGGTCACTGATGATGTTTCTGGCTCGGGACATGCAGCGCTTAGGTGCGATGTCCTGAATGGAGGGGAGGGAAGGGAAGTCCTCACCACTCTCCTCACATTCTTCCAGTCAGAGGCACTGCAGCCTCCACACCACACAGAGATGCAGCTAGTCAGAACACTCTCTATGGTGCTTCTGTAGAATGTCGTGAGAATGGGCAGAGGCAGGTGGGGTCTCCTCATCCTACACAGGAAGTGCAGATGCAGCTGTGCCTTCTTGACCAGTGACGTGGTGTTCACAGACCAGGTGAAGTTGTCTGTGATGTGCACCCCCAGGAACTTG